>CM063606.1:13019605-13108573 GCA_032356905.1 Salix exigua | reverse complement strand
CATCCATAGATTGGAAAAAGTTTTTAATTACGGTGTAAAATTACATTGTAAAGTACATCCGTAGATAAGAAAAAGTTTTTAATTGCAGTGTAAAATGATATTGTAATGTACCCCCGCAGACAAAAAATGGTTTTTGAAAATACAGTGTAAAAATATTTTTTTAACTTAGAAAAAAACAATTAAACAATAATGCAACTTACCTTAGGTAGGGTGCACTATGTATGTACATACATTTGCATGCATATATATCCATCATTGTGCATAACATATCATCAGTAGATAGAAACATAGGTCCCCTAAGAGCTCCCACCACTCGACTCCAACAGAGAAATATGGAGGACGAAGAGTGTGCACATCGTGATGCTCATTTCAAAGAAAAAATGAATTCTCTTAATGCTAGCGTGGCTCGTCTTACTAGCTTACTCAAGCAAGCACTGAGAAATGTCTCTGGAAAGGTAACTTCAACTAGACTCGCAACGGCTGCTCAAGCACAAGCAATGAACCACCATGAACAGGTGACAGGAGAAAGGGTCCAGGATTCGCAACAAACTCCATCTTTCGTACAATCAGTAGTGCCAGCACCTACAACAACCCCAATAATTATAGAAGCATTAGAGGGTATTGACCAAGATAAGATGACAACACTGGAAGCCAGGATAAGGGCCATTAAAGGGGTAAATTTATATGACCCAGTACAAACTGCAGAAATGTATCTAGTCCCGGACATTGTAATACCAAAAAAGTTATGCATCCCTGAATATATCAAATACATTAGGACACAATGCCCTGTCACTCACCTAAAATCATACTTTAACAAAATAGCGGAAGTAGTGCATGATGAAAAATTACTGATACATTTTTTCTAGGACAGTTTGAGTGGGGCAGCATTGAATTGGTACATGAGACTAGATAGCACCAGGATCCGTAGTTAGAAAAATCTAGTAGATGCTTTCATCAAGCAATACAAGTATGACATGGACATTGCTCCTGATAGAACAAGTTTGTCCAATCTAGAAAAGAAGTATAAAAAAAACATAAGGGCATATGCTCAGAGATGGAGAGATCTCGTTGCACAAGCACACCCTCCGCTTCTAGATAAAGAAATGGTGACATTATTCGCCAACACGCTAAGAGCGTCCTATTACAAACATGTGATGGGTAGTTCAGCACAATAATTCACAAATGTTGTAGCCGTGGCGGAGTGAATAGAGCAAGGAATCAGAAGTGGTAGAATTTCTGCACTTGTGGAGAACAAGGGCTTTGAAGGCAAGAGAAAAGATGTCGAGCATTTTGAAGATGACTATAAGGGTAGGAACAACCAATTCCAAAACTACCATAACCCTTCATCTCAAATCGCCAACATCAATCTTTAAGTCAGAGCTCCATGTAAAAATTTTCCTAAAAAAATTACCAAAAAACCCAAGAACATCAATCTCCGCTACCATTATCTTTGAATGAGATGTATCAAAAGTTGGTAAGCATTAGGCAAGTAACTCCTGAACCTTAGACATCTTCGCAACCACCTTACCCTGATTAGTACAAACTCGATCTCACCTGCGAATACCATGTTGGAGTTGCAGAGCATAGCATTAACATTTGTGGTGCTTTCAAGAAGAAGCTCATGCAATTGATTAAAGCGGCGTGGATAACATTCAAAGAAAATCCAGGTCCTGAGTCCAATTAAGCTTCATGAAAATGGGGTACCAAGTGTTCGCACCATTAAAATGACATCAGCAAAAGCTTTTAAAAAGGGAGTGTGCTGATATTGGAGATGAAGTCTACTTCCATGATTTCCTTTTGTTTTAGTCATGTCTGTACATTATGTTCTTGTTTTGACTTGTCGGCAATTTTGCTAGTAACGCAACAAGACTTTTCTTGTTAAGCAAACATTTCTCTTCAGTGATCATGTATTTATTGTGTTTATGATATGTTCTTGCTTATTGTTTAAATAACACAAGTACACCTTATACCCTTTCATCTAAATTATACATGATCTCATAAAAAAATTTGGCAAATCAAAGTCTAGTACGAAAAGAAATGCCAAATTGATGTTTGTTTACCAAATGTGTTCTGGAATTCAAATGATTTCATTGAAAGGTGATCTCATACCATCAAAACCCGCATAAAACATGGCAGTAGAGGGATTGGAGGAGATAACCTGTTTAACCATTTCCTCAAGATCACTAATAGTGACGAAGGGAGAGCCGGTAGTAGCAGCAGCAACAATAACAGAGAAAGAGCCAGGTTTGAACATAGTTTTAGATTTAGAGAACCCACCTTTTGGTCTTGGAGGACGTGTGGGACAATTTTCAAGAATGTGGCCAAGAGCATGACAATATTTGCATTCTACATGAGGGCAAGTAGCAAAAACATGATCTATTTGATGCCAATTCTTACATGTTTGATTGCCAAATTTCTGATGTGAGGACCGAGTAGTTGCAAGAGCTATGTCAATTCGAGGAGATTTGTCCAGATTGAGACGAGTTTCTGTAAAAATAATCTCTTGAATAGCAGTGTTTAATGAAGAGAGTGGATTCTGATGTAGAAGAAAGACTTGAACAGATTCATATTCAGGTCACAGAGCCATGAGTACTTGGATAAGGTGCAGGTGATCTTCATTGATGTTGGCCTGAGATAATTGATTCCAAATTGGTTAGACTTGAGCAAGGAAATCATTGACATGATTGACCGGATCCTTGTTTAAGACTATGAAGTGTAGTCCACAACTAATAATAGTGGGCAAGTCCAGTGGTTTGATATCAATTAGCCAAGAAATCCCAGACTTTTTCTGCAGAGTCATAATCTACAAATTGTATGTGAATAGCTGGTACTAAGGTGTTGCGAAACCATGTAATAATCTGGTGATTTTTACTATCCCATTCCTCCAAGCGATCTGCAAACTTTGTATCAGATTTTCTTCTTTCTTTTTGGTTGGTTTAATGATATCTCCAGTAAACAATACGCCAAAGTTCGTGAACAATTAAGAAACTTTTCATTTCTTGAATTAAGAGATTATAGTTTGATCCAGACAAAACAGGTGTAATGGGTTGTGAAATACCATATTTTTCCATGATGTCAGGGAGTGAAACACAGGGCAGGTACACGGAAACTGTCTTGCGGTAATCTACCTCTGATAATCTGAGATTGGGACAAGAAAACTGGAAAGGGACGGTTGGTATCTTTAGCTTAATTGTAGGGGAGGGGCACTATCGGCGCAGGTGGCCAACGGGAATGGGAGAAGGAGAAGGGCTGTTAGAGCTGACGGGAGAGGAAGAGGAACTGGGTGGCGGACAGTAGCCAATCTGGAGAAGAGAAGGAAGAGGTGTGGCTGGCGGCAGTAGGAGAACGAGAAGATGCAGAGAATGGATGCGAGGGTTGCGCTGGAGGCAGACGGGAAAAACAGGGAGCAGAGGAGGGACGACTGCTGGTGGCAGCAACTGCAGCTGCTTGCCGGAGAAGAAGAAACGAAAAAAACGAGGGCTGAGGAGGGGCTGGCGGCGCAGCTGGAGAGGAAGAGGGACGACTGGGGAGAGTACTTAATTAATACGCAAAGTTCAATGAGATTAACTTGCAGAGAATGAACACATTATTGCAGAGGCATAGAGACCAAGAAGCACCTATACATATACATATATATATATATATATACATATATATATGTGTGTGTATACCCACCATTTAATGGGAAAGGGGAGATGAAGAGGCTTGATTTGTTGGGGCTGGTGGTTAGTCGGTGACAGTGATGGTGGCTTGAAACGGAAGGGGAATTATAAGGGAAGGGTGGTTGGCTTCAGTGGCTGTCAATGATCAAGGGAGAACTGATCGGCGAAGGACAGAGACAGTTGTGAGGCTGGTTTTGGTGGAGAAAGGGTATCGGAAATGTGGTCCGGTGAGGGGGCTGAAATTTGATCAGGTGAGAGAAAATAGAATAAGGTTGAGGGTTTGGTCACGGTGGTTGTGGGGCTGGTGACGGTTAGGAATGACGATGGTGCTCAATTTTTTTATGGAGTAAACTGATCGATTATTTTGCTTGTTTTTATTGGTTAGTTAAATATTTATTTAGTAAAATTATAATCAATAAAATTTATCAAAAATAAAGAATTTGTTTTATGGATTGAAGTGATTGAATGTTGTTTATGTTTTATCTATTTGGTAAATTATTTCACCAACAAATCATTAAATTGCAATTGATTAAATGTAGCACAGATGAGCAATTTGCTTTCTACAACAAACAATTTGATTGTTGGTTGTGTTTTAATTGTTTAGGTAATGTTTGCAATTAAATAAATTCATTAAATATTACCCTAAATGCTTGAGAATAAATATAAAATAATTAGCATGCGTGGTATCAAAAGAGCACTTAAGAGACTATTCATGTTAATTGTATCAAAATACAAACATCCTTGAAAAAACAAATTGCATGTGCAGTAAGGAGGTGTTTGACACTGCGTTTCAAAAGCGCTTTTAAAAAAAAATATTATTTGCTTTAAATTAATTTTTTTCTATCATTTTCATATGTTGATATCAAAAATTATTTTTTTTTAAATAAAACAACATTATTTTGATGTATTTTTAAATAAAATATATTTTTAAAAACAACTTCAATTACATTACTAAACAAACACTATAACAATTAACATGAACACTATCAAAAGAATCCTAAGAAACTGTCCATGCTAAATATATGAAAAAAACACATAAGAGGACGTGGAATGCACTGTTACAGGGCACAGTAAAATGAGTGTGGCTAAACAGTGATTTCACGACCTCATTCAGTTGTATGTCTTTTTTTAATCAAATAACTTTTTTGCGTTGAAAAAAATATAGTTCCGGCCGCGACAAAGTGCGGGTAAGTGACAAGTATAGCACGGATTGATGTGCTACAACAAGGTAAGTTGAGTGTTGTGGATACTTTAATGTATGTTAAAATTAGAGTTAATGATAGAGAAATAATTGCTATGTTGGATTCTGGTGCCACAAATACATTTGTTGCCGATAGGCTGGTGACTTAACTTGGGTTGCGCTTGAGTAACAGACAGATATCAATGAAGGTAGTGAATGCCAAGGCGAAAGGGATACTAGGCATGGCCTATGGTGTGTCAGTGGTGCTAGATAAGTGGCAAGGAAAGCAGGATTTGTTGGTGGTGACGCTTGATGATTTTCATGTCATTCTTGGCTTAGACTTTATGAAGAAAGCCAAGATTGTATTGATGCCTCATTTGAATGGAATTCTGCTTGCGAATGAATCATGCCCCTGTTTTGTCCCCTGTCATAAGGTAGGGATGGCTGAAAGTCGAAAGGAGGGAAGTAGCTTGATTTCAGCCATTGCGATCAACAAGGCCTTGAAGAAGGGTGGTGAAGTGTTCTTAGCAGTAACGGCGACTGAGGAGTCGGAACAAGCAAGGTCAGTGCCTGATGTTACTGTTGGGCTATTAGAGAGGTATAGGATTGTTATGCCTCCAGAGTTACCAAAAAAGCTTCCACCAAGGCGGGTTGTTGATCACAAGATTGAACTTGTGCCTGGTGCAAAACCACCGTCACAGCCTCCGTATCGCATGGCCCTAAGGGAATTGGGCGAGTTGAGTGTCGCGACGACAATTTTTGGGACGCGCCTCGTGCCCCGCCTTCACCCCGGGATTCGGGGGGACAACAGTGCACGGTGAAAATGTAGGGGTGTTTTTATAGTCATAAAACTCACGACTATAATTATTGGGAGTCGTCACCTAGTATTAAGGTCACTAGGAACCTATTGGTCTGCGAGAGTCTAGGGTAAGGGGACTTGTTGTGCAAGGAGAAGACGCATCACCCCCAGTGCACCCTACCTAAGGTAAGCTGCATTGTTGTTTGATTGTTTTTTCCTAAGCTAAAATTTCGCACTGTATTTTTCGAAGAAACAATTTTTTTTGTGCTCTGTCGGTGTACTTTACAATGTAAATTTACACCATAGTAAAAATCTTTTTTATCTACGGATGTACTTTACAATATAATTTACACCGTAGTAAAAAAATCTTTTTTTATCCATGGATGTACTTTACAGTATAAATTTACACCCTAATAGGTAAAACAAAAATATTTAAAATTATTTTTGATATTTTGGCCAAATTCCAACGGATAATCATAAACCGGTTACGATATCCAATTTTCATTTCAAAATATGAGAAAGATGCAACATAAATTTTTTTTACGAAAAATATATATGGAAAAATCATGAAATTTAGCCGTATGCACAAAAAAAACCAATACATTTTTTTATTTTTTTTGAATTTTTTGTAGATAAAATAACATGTATATACATCTTTCAAAAGTAAAAAATATTTTTTTATTATTTTTTATTTTTTTTATTAATTATTATTATTTTTGGGGTTGGGCTGTCAGCCACAATGGGTTGACAGCCCATCCGGAGTGGGCTGGGCTCCTAGCCAACGTGGGCTGGGAGCCCAAACGTGGCTGGGCTTCTAGCCATCATGGGCTGGAAGCCCAAACGGGAAAAAGGGGTTGGGCTTCCAACCATCATGGGCTGGAAGCCCAAACAAACCATCCTGGGCTGAAATAACGACCCATCATGTTCTCGGGCCTGACACAAAAGCCCGACCCAAAACACCTAAACCCGGTCCCGCATGAACAGTGGGATGATCACATCCCACTGCATGCAGGGCGTGAGGTTGAAGACGGGTGAACAATAAAAAACAAGTTGTGACAAAAGGCTCACCTGAGGGTATGGTCAGATAGCTGAGGTCGAGGTGGTTGTCCTGGTGGTGGTGGCGTCGAAAATGGTCATCTGTGGTGGCCAAAAATGGCTTCCGAAGTGGCAGGGTTGTGTTTGTTGCGTCGGGGCTGCTCTGCCTTGGCTTCGCTTGAGTTTCTGGGAGGATGTATGGCGTGGAGTGGAGGTTGTTGGCGATGACTAGGGTGGCTCTCGGTGGTCTGAAATGGTGGTCAGGGCTGTTGACCGGGAGAGAGAGAGAGAGCTTACCAAGAGAGAAACCAGAGCACTGGTTTTAGGAGAGAGAGGGAGGCGAAGAACAGAGCAGAAGAAGAAGAAGAAAAGAGAAAGAAGAAGAATAAGAAGAAAAGAAAAGAAAATGCAAGCCAGATGAACGAAGAAAACAAGAGGAAAAATTTGAAATCTTTCCACGTAAAATCTTCCCTGGTTCGTCTCCTCTCCTCCTTCGTTCTCCCCCCTTCTCCGTCCGTTCGCCTCGGTTTATATAGTCGTTGGTAACCTGCTTTAGGCTCCATGATTTCATGCAGGTGCTGGGGGAATAGTGGTCGGCAAAGGGGTGGCTTGTGGGTGGCTAGTGGGTTGTTACTTTTGAGATGTAAAAATGCAATTTGGTCCCTCAACTTATAACTCCTTTAATTGCACCCTCAATTGAACTTAAATTTATAATTTTGTGCAATTATGTCCCCGTGAAAAAAATTCAAAGTTATCCTTAAATTTTGCGCGCCTTTTTAATTTGGTCCTTGATTTCCAATTTATGCTACTTGACCCATGATTGCCCATTAAACTCTCAATTGTTTCCAATTGGACCCCTGATTTTGCATAATTGGCTTGGAAAATTCAATTTAGCTTCCGAAAATTTCCAACTTCTCAATTGAACCCAAATTAAATTCAAGAACTTGATTTTTCAATGATTAAGCCCTTAATAAAATTAATTTGACCACCTTAAAGTATAATTAAGTCCTTGCTCTTAATTAAATCCTTTAATTGGACCTCAATTAATTCCCAAACATAATTATATTTTCAAATTGGCCGACGATTAAATCAAATTGACCCATAAAAATATAATTGTATCCCTCCACTTAATTTTATACAGATTTATCCGATGATAAATTATTTTTGCCTTAAATCTGTATTTTCCTCTATTTTGGGGACAAAAGAGATACGATCGTACTTGTGGAAAAAACCAAAAATTCAACATTGATTTTCTACCAACGTCGACCCTTCTAATTTTATTTTTGTTATTTTATGGAGTCGCCCAAAAATTGGGTGATGACATTGAGAAAGCAATTGACGGAATTGATTGATGTAGGATTTGTTCGACCGTCAAAAGCTCCATACGGTGCTCCTCAATTGTTTCAGAAGAAGGCAGATGGTAGCTTGCGGATGTGTGTGGATTATCGCGCATTGAACAAGGTCACAATCAAGAACAAGGTCACAATCAAGACTTACTCGACAAATTGAGTGGGGCTTCTGTTTTCACAAAGCTGGACTTGAGGTCTGGATACTGGCAGGTTAGAGTTGCTGAGGGGGATGAGCACAAGACGACTTGTGTGACAAGGTATGGGTCATATGAGTTTATGGTTATGTCGTTTGGCTTAACCAACGCTCCAACTACTTTTTGTAATTTGATGAATGATGTTCTTTATGAGTTTTTGGATGAGTTTGTGGTTGTCTATCTAGAAGACATTGTTATCTTTAACCGATGTATGAATGAACATGTGGTGCACTTGGATAAGGTGATGTGTAGACTAAAGGAACACGAATTGTTTGTGAAGAAGGAGAAGTGTGAGTTTGCTTGTTATGAGATCACATCATTGGGACACTTGGTGAGTTTTGGGCAGGTTTGGATGGATACGAAGAAGGTGCAAGCTATATGGGATTGGGCAGCCCCGTCGACGGTGCCTGAGCTGAGGTCATTTTTGGGCTTAGCAAATTATTATCGTCGGTTCATAGAGGGATATAGCAAGAAGGCAGCCCTTTTGTCGTATTTGTTGAAGAAAAATTGACGTTGGGATTGGTCTAACGAATGCCAACTCGCATTTGACAAGATGAGGAAGGTTGTAACGTCTACTCCAGTTCTGAAACTGCCGGATTTTGAGGTACACACTGATGCTTCAGACAAGGCAGTAGGGGGTGTTCTAGTGCAGGAGGGTCATCTAGTAGCTTTCAAGAGTCGAAAGCTAAGCGAGGCAGAATAGAGGTATTCCACGCATGAGAAAGAAATGGCAGTCGTGGTGCATTGTCTTGGCGTGTGGAGGGTGTATCTGTTGTGAAGACAGACAATTTGGCTAATACATTCTTCAAAACTCAGATGAAGTTGTCGCAACGACAAGGTAGGTGGCAAGAGTTCTTGGACGAGTATGATTTCATGTGGGAACATAAGCCAGGGTGGCATAATCAGGTTGTGGATGCATTGAGCAGGCATGAGGTGCTTGCTAGTTTGATTGCGAAGGATCATGTGGAATTCGATATGCTGGATCGGTTGGGGCAGGCTGCCATGGAAGATGCAGCTTACGTCAAGATAGTTGATCTCGTACAGGAGGGGACTGTGCAAAGATATTGGCTGGATATCGAATTCCACATGAGCCTTCTCTATGCTAAAGGGGGTCGAATTTATGTTCCAAGTGGGAAACTGAGGAAACACTTGCTGATTGAAACACACAACCCCAGTGGGCAGGTCATCCCAGACAAGAGCGCATGCTAGCTCTCTGGGCCGAAACCTATTACTGGCCAAAGATGGAGTTTGACGTGGAACTTTACGTCAAAACTTGCTTTGTTTGTCAGCAGGACAAGGTGTTGAGACAAAAGGAAGCAGGGTTATTGCAGCCTTTGTCGATACCGGAAAGGCCTTGGGTTTCAGTTTCGATGGACTTTGTAGTGGGAATTCCAAAAGTCAATAGCATGGACGTTGTTATGGTGGTCGTCGATAGGTTTTCGAAGTATGTTGTTTTCGTGGCCACACCATCTGTATGCACGACTGAAGTGGTTGTTGGGTTGTTTTACAAATACGTAGTGAAGTACTTCGGAGTTCCTTTAGATGTGGTGAGTGATCACGATGTGCGATTCACTTGATAATTTTGGACAGTATTGTTTGGGTTGATGGGAACAAGGCTGAAGTTCTCGATAGCCAATCATCCGCAGACGGATGGACAAATGGAGAGGATTAATGCATTGTTGGAGGAGTATCTTCGACACTATATGACGACAACACAGTGAAATTAGCTCTAGTTTCTTGATAGTGCACAGTTTAGCTACAATCTCCACAAATCGTCAGCGTCTGAGCTGAGTCCATTTGAGTTAGTTTTGGGGAGGCATCCCCAAACTCCAGCGAAGATAGCCGTCCAGAAGACTGGGGGAAGAAGTCGAGTCGCGTACAGATTTGTGAAGGAGAGGCAGGAACTCTTCGAGCAAGCGCAAGACAGTTTGCATAGGGCAGGCAAGCGTATGGTGAAATACGCTAACAAAAAGCGAAGACCTCTGGAGTTTGATGTTGGCGACAGGGTGCTGTTGAAATTGACTCCGCAGATATGGAAGAAGATTGTTGGGAGTAATCGACACCGCGGATTAGTGCCAAGGTATGACGGGTCGTTTAAGGTGATAGGGAAAGTGGGCGTTGTTGCCTATAGGCTGAAACTGCCTGAAAGGTTGAAGATTCATCCCACATTCCTTGTTAGCTATCTAAAGTCTTTCCATGAAGATGTTGAGGATACGGAAAGGAGCATATCACTAAGGGCTCCACCTACGATTCAGAAGCAATTTAAGAGGGGAAACGTGAAGATTTTGGACCATAGGAGACTTGGTCAGCAAAAGAAAAATCGACGGAACGAATTTATTGTGAAATGGGCAGATGGTCAGGAGGTTTCGTGGGAGAAAGACACTAAATTGTGGCAGTTTGAAGATTTGGTGCAAGACTACCTTCGGACTGATCCGACGAAGGTGTCGGCTCCTTCTGGTAGGGGAGGTTTGTCACAGCCCTAGGTGCAGGGCGCGCCAACAAGTCGCTGCGAAGTATTACGCAAGTGCAGGGGCAACATGTGTAGGCAATGCAAATTGTGACAGCGAGTATAACGGGTGCGTACGAATAGCAGTTTCATGCTTCGCACCATGCTGGACTTAGATGATAGACTGTCTAAGTCAACTTGAGAATCATTTTGGTTTGTTGGGTGGCAGACCAAGGAAGTTACTTGGGAGTAGTTAGGGCCTAAACAAGTGTAGCATGCAGATTCGGATTGTGCATAGCACACATACACTGTTCTTGTGTATTTCCTTTGTTGATGGAATAATAAAGGTTGGGTGATTTCCTGTAATTACTTGTATTGTGTTTGTGATGTGTTGATCAATAACTTGTGTTCTTTGTTGTCAAAATTGGGAAGAGTTGTGGAGAGAACCTCTGGGAGGGTGAAACACTTAGACTCTAGGCAAACACGAGTGAATTGGGAGAAAGGTTGAGTTTAGCAACGGGACTAGACTATCGCGCGGGGATTGAAAGGGTGAAGAAATTTCATCCCTGTGACACTTTGATTCCCCCCTTTTCTCATCTTTTCTTTTTTCAATTAAAATTTATTTATTTTGGATTACTTTTTTTTTACAGAAAAAAATAATAGCTCGGGGTGGCATGGATTTAAAAAAAAATCGAACTAATAATGCAAAAACTCTAAAAAATAAAATATCATCGATTTGATTTTTTTAACATTAAAATAAAGTTAAATTTTTTTATGTTGAATTTGAATTATATTTGTTAAATTAATAATTTAATTTTATTCATATATATAATTAATTAATTATATATGAACAGTACAACACCGAAACAAACCGTCGAGACGCTCCAAAACAAAAACATTCCGTTCCAATTGGAAAAACAAATTCTACCGAAATGGAATTGACAACCTTGGTTTTGTGTCCAAATATTTTTTTTTTTTTTATATATAAAAAATATAAGCATCCAATCAAAGCTAAAAATTAAAAAAAAATATGCTTTATTTTGTACCTAAACAAAAATTATTGTGGATTTTAACAGTAAAAATACCATTTTACCTCTAGGATAAAAAATTTAATCCTTGGACCTGGGGGCATTTTCGACATTTTCAGAGGACATGTTTTGTATTTTCATATTGTTTGGGTTTTTGTTGTTATTTTCCATTTTAAATTGCACAGTGAAACCACCATTTTACCCCTATGAGTTGAAAAAAGGCGAGGAACAGTGGGGGCTGTTTTCGGTTTTTCACATATTCGTGCACAATAAAGCTACAAAAATACCCCCTGAAAATACAAAAACAAAGGTCTGGAGTTATGGGCATTATGGTACTTTCATGTTCAGTTTTTCGTAGTTATTGATGGATACAAGGGGTATAAGTAATTTGTCATTTATTTATTTATTTTGGAATTACTGCAAGCACGTCGACGACACTCCAACACTGCTTCGCATGCAGTGGCTATAGGTCCTATAAAATGTTTGGTCGTAGTGTCAAAAGGTGCGACTCCATGTCCTCTTCCTCTCAATGCGCCGCGTGGTGGGCTAAAGGCGGCTGTCAAGCGACGATGGATGGTTTTTCCTACTTTTCTCTCTCATGTTGCTGGAAAATACATGTCAATCCTTCATGTTTGTTATTTTTATATTTTAATTCTCGTTCTTTTGATTTCGGTTTTATCCTTATTTTTTCAATAAAATTTTTGATTGTTTTCAATTGTACCCTTCAATTGAAATTGATAATATATGTTGGTTTTCATTTCATTCCTTTTTTTTATTTTTAGTTTGTTTTTGGTTCCTTTAATTTTTTTTTTGGTACGCAAGTTTTACTCTGTTTAATTTTGTCCTCTGATGAAATGGATCATATATGCTACTTTTCATTTCAGTCCTTATTCTTTCTTTCTTTTTAACTAAATTACACTGCATTTTTTTAAAAAAGAATCCCTTTATTTGTATCGGTCCCAAGGTTTTTATTTATTGCAATTTTGTCCTTCAATTGGATTTTGATAATAAATTTTAATTTTCATATAGGTCCTTATTCTTTGAATATTTTATTTGGTATTAACTCTTTTGGTTTTTTTGGTCCTTATTGAACAATGTTTGTTTTTACCTGTATTTATGCATTTATGCTTTTAGTTTTAGTTTTTAATTTTTATTTTTTATTTTTTGTTGGTTTTTTTCTGTTCATTCCCGAAATCTTAATTTATGTTGTTGATCATTTTAAAATTAATATTTCTCCTTTTTTGCTTTTTTTCTTTTTTTGTTGTTGTTTTCTGTTATTTTTATTTGTTCTACATCTAAGATGATTTTATGGTTTCATTATTTGCACAATATAATGATTATTTTACTGATTATTTTTTTTATTTAATTATTTATAAAAATGTTTGATTTTTTAATATTTGGTGCAATTTAATGTTTTTAATTGTTTGGGTAGTAATATTGATAATAATTTTAACCATTATAGTCATGACAAATGTCATAACCCAATTTTGGGTTATTCCCCAAATCTACCCAAAAAATAACAAAAATAAAATAAAAGGGGCTGGTGTCGGTAGAAAAATTAATGTAGAAATTTTGGACGTTTTCGAGAGCCCGGTCGTACCTTTTTTTATCATAAATAAAGGAAAATGCAGATTCAAGGCTAAAATAATTTATTATTGGATATATCAACATAAAAGTTAATTCAAAAGACATAATTATATTTTTATGGGCCAATTCGATTTAATTGTCGGGCAATTTAAAGTGTAATTATGCTTTAGAGATTAATTGAGAGCCCACTTAAAGGATTTAATTAAGCGCAAGGGCTTAATTATAATTTAAATGGGTCAAATTAATTTTATTAAGGGCTTAATTGGCGAGAAATCGCGTTTGGAAGCCCAATTTGGGTTAAATTGAGACGATAGGAATTTTCGGTGACAAAACTTTTTAGGTGAAATCGGAAGTTAAAATTAAAGGTAAAAACATCGTTCTTCCTGATTTTTCCAATTGAAAAACTCTTTTTTGTTACAACCTATTTATTTCAATTTTTTAAAAAAAAAAAGAAAAAAGAAAGAAGAGAACATTGTTGAAGCCATACAGCAGCCATGCTTGGCCATACCAGCTGCACCATGCCCTGCAACCCACTCTTACACACAATACCCCATAACTTGGACACTTCTCCTATGCCTCACCATGTTGTAGGTCACCTATAAAAGGGAAGGAAATTTACATAGAAAGGGGGAGAAAAAAATTGACACTAAGGGACTCTCACAGGGAAGAAAACACTGTCATGAAAAGCTAGGGGAGTACAGATGAAAAACTTGGGGAATAGATAGGGAAAACCTTGAAACAAAAAGGAAGCACAAAAAGGGGAATCATAGTTAATAGAGGGGAGATCATTTTTACTACATGGGAAACACAGAAAAACACACAAAAGTTGCAGAACACACACGATGAAGACGATCAATCACAAACAACCACTATTCCTCTTCCTCGGCACCAGCAAAAGCACGTCGTCTCTCTCCCCTCCCTCCCTCCTTGTAGCAGTCAGTCCTCTCAGCCAACAACCAACTCTCTCTCTCTCGATCGACCATCGTCTCTCTCTCCCTTGCAATTCTCCCTTTCTCTCTCCCTGATGGTTGCTCTCTCTCTCTCTCTCTAAAAAATCAGTCAGTTGGCAACCACCAAACACCACCCCCTCATTGCCTTCAGCTTTACCTCAGCCAAGCAAACTCACAATGACCTCCAGCATGTCTCCTGCGATGTAGCAGCGACAAGAACGATGTAGAGAGCCCCTCCGAGCATCAGTCCAGCAACTTCAAGAACTCATTTCGGCCACCACAGACCGCTATTTTTTACGCCACCACGACAAGGAGAACCACCTTGACGTTTTCTACCTGGTGAACCTCTCGTGGTGGTCGGCCGACCACCACTGTATTGTACACGTGCATGAATTAATTCATGCCTTGTAATATATATATATATATATATATATATATATATATATATATATATATATATATATATATATCTGTGTGTGTGTGTGTGTCTATTGCGTGGGTGAGTTGGGCTGGCCCAGTTGGTTGAACTGGTCCCGCCCAACCCATTAGAGTTGGGCCTTGGCCATTTGGTAGGGCCCGGCCCGGCCCGGCCCAAATTTTTTATTCTAATTAAAAAAAATGTATTAAAAAAATGTGTTTGTGTTCATGCATACGACCGAATTTCCAGATTTTCCATGTTTATTTTTCGTAAAAAAATATGTTGCATCTTTCTCATATTTTAAAACAAAAATTGGATATCGTAACCGGTTTATGATTATCCTTTGAAATTTGGCTAAAATATATATATAAAAAAATTGTTTTAGCTATCTCGGTGTAAAATCACATTCTAAAGTATACTTGAAGATACTAAAAAAGATTTTTATTTATTGCGGTGTAAAATTACATTGTAAAGTACACCTGTAAGAAAAAATATTTTTTTTTATGCAGTGTAAAATTCTTTTAGTTAGTCTTTCAAACTCCTAACGAGGTAGAGATTCTCTCAAGAAGAGAGATCTTCGTCGAAATTTAGAAAAGACAACAAAAATAATCAAACTTAGGAAAAACAATCAAACAACAATGCAACTTGCCTTTGGTAGGGTGCACTGGATGTGATATGTCTTCCCCTTGAACAACAAATCCCCTTACCCAAGACTTTCATAGACCACAAGTCCTAGTGGTCTTAATACTAGGTGGCGACTCCTAATAATTATAGTCGTAATTTTTAAGGCTATAAAACACATCCTTTTTTTCACTGCGCGCTGTTGTCTCTCTAATCCCGAAGGATGGCGGGGCGCGAAACACGAAAAATTACCTTCGCGACAATAATAATGGCAATATAGGCATGAATTTTCAATGATGTTTTCTTCTTCTTTTAGATAGAAAATGAACTACTTATTTTTTTCTATTTGATTATTGCAAGTATTTTTCACAATTTATATTTTGTTTGTTGTGTTTAATTTAAATTGGATTATAAAATAAACTAATCCTAATACAATGAATACAATAATTGAAGTATCTGAATCTTCTTGATTTTTTATGATGATGATAATTCAAATAAATTTATATTGTTTTAAAATTTATATATTTTATAGGAAACTCACACTCCACAAGAATTTTGCATGGATTTATTATTTTATCTAAATTTATATTATAATAAAAAATCTCACACAATTAATATTTTTTTACTTTGAAAAAACCGCGACGAGGCACACGTAAATGGATAGTAATACAATAAAAGCTGAACGCATTGAAAAGATATTAAATATCCAAATTCTTTTGAGATGATGCTGGAAAACTATAAAAAATAATGTGAATAAATTAAAAATATAGTTTTGGTGTCTCTATTGTTTTTCTCTATTTTTTGTTTATTATATTGAAAATGACGCAAACACGTCAAAAACATATCCCCCCTAAAAAAAAAAAAGGTAAAAAAATATAATAGCAACATTAAAAATGTGGGCAGGTTATAAATGTTATTATTCTCACTTTTGTTCCTATAAAATTCTAAGATGTAAATTGTTTTTCGTTTTCTCTACAAAGAATCATAATAGTATTTTGGCAAGGGGTGACATTGATTAATAAAAATAGGTATTTTAAGAGTATCTTTATTAAAAATATTTAAGGTTTTGACTTCTAATGAACCCAAATTTTATTTTATTTTATTACATGATTTTTATCATCCATTTAAATGAATAAATTTGTAGCATTGTCAAACATTAAGCTATTTTTCACCATCTTCTAGAACCCATTTATTTTTGTAGTTGGAAAGCATTTTTGCAAAACAATAAATGACTTTTTTTTTAGACTTTAAATTAATTTTTGAGTGTTTTAAAATTATTTTAATGTGTTGAGATAAAAGATATTTTTTTAAAAAAAAATTACCATTATCACACTACCAAACAAATTCTATATCATAAATATAAATTAGAGTGTTTAGGAGAGTAGTAATAATTGTTTTCCAAAGTGTTTTTATTCATATATAAATCAAAATAATATATTTTTTAATATGCTCTACGACATCAACATATTAAAAATTTAAATGATTCACTCTTGGAAAAACTTTTTAGGGTTTTTAGGGGTTCTAAGGATGCTGCCAGAGAGTGAGGGGGAAAGAATATAGGGTTTGTTTGAGTGTCCTCTCCCTCCTCCTTTTCTTATAGCCATGCACTCTATTTATAGTCTTCCATGGATAAAATTCAAAATCAGTCCTCAACTTGCATGCTTGTTCCAAATTGGTCCTTCATTTCTGATTTGTGCGATTTCACCCTTCATTTCTGATTCTTGGAATCTCTTAATAACAGCTCTTGGGTTTGCGTGTGTTTGCTAACAATCATTGCAAAGCTTGCTAATGCCAACCTCATCTTCAGTTGTCGATCAATTAATCAATTTTCTTCATCAATTGAATCATGTTTCTCTTGTAGTATGTCATCATCAACCTTCATGAAATTTTCAAGTCATCCATAAATGCATCCAAAACTCATCGGTGCATGCTCCATGCTATCATCAATAAATTTATCTTAGCTTGTGAGAGGAGATATAATGCTACTACCACCCACATTCATGCAATGAATCTCGCCTTGAATTGATGCAACTATTCGGCCATGCAATCTTAAACTCTTCGTCATAGACTCAATTTCTTTTTGTCTGCAAAGAAATATGATATTGTCATTAACGAGGTTTTTTCATGCGGTGAACTGAACCTTGAGTCGACTAGTTTCGCAACAATTATCTCATGATCAATCTTTATGGCGTGCACTCTTCAATATTTATGAAAATACAACCATGCAACAAATATTTGGAGACAAACAAATCTGCGAGTAAGAAGATATTTCTGAAATCTGAAGTTGCCCTTCAAATGCAACCTTATTCTCAATCACTGTTGAAGCTTATCACACCATCACTCTCTATTAAGCCATGTTGCCCTGAGTTGAATTCATTGGTGCTCATTGATAAATTTCACTAAACCAATCATTTGCTTATGCTTCTTTGCCCCCAAGCTGATGTGAAATTATTTGCATTCCTATCAAGATCCACATTCTGGCCTCTAACTGCTGAGCATTCCGATGACAAACGAGAATTGTCAATGTCAAGGATTCTTCAAATCTGGTCAATATTTTCTCTAAATCTTTTTTTTCTCTCATTTTTTCTTCTTTTCTTCTTCTTCTTCTTTTTTCCTTCTTTTTTTGAACTTGTCCTTAGCATTGACTCTTTGTTTTTGTCATGTCCTATCCCAATTTGATTGTTCCCAATTTCGGATTTTCATTCATGAGCATTCCCCTTCTGTTGATTCTTAATATTGTCACTGTATCCTCAAACTACAAATCTCTTATTGTCCTCTACTGTACTTGCCCCTAGTGTATTTGCCCCAGTGTGAGGGTGTGATCCATGTCGGATGTTTCAAAAAATTATAATATCAGACTCAAATTGGGATTAGCAAGGGATACATATTTCAAGAATAGTGAAAGAAATAAACAAAGATGGCCTTTTGTCATTTCAAGCAAAAATGGTTTTAACATATAAATTTTGACCTCGTCCAATGTAATGATTTGGACATGCAAGAGTCATGATTCACAGGTCCATAAGTACCAAATCCATTACATGTCAATATGCATACTAATAAAGCTTAATACTATGATGTGGTTCAAAAACTCGGTGTATGGGCTCAAAAATTGTTCGGTCACCTGGTATTGGTCATCATGTCTTTTAACAAAAGTTGGGTCAATTTTGCAATCAAAATACCTTTAATTTTAAAAAATGATAAACTTTAAATTTTGCATGTTGGAGTTTGATCAAAATATTTTTTGTCAAAAATAAGAATGTCATGATTTCAAAACAACAAAAAAACAAGAAAACACATGTTTCAATGAAAATGATGATTTAACCAATAAAAAAAATTGCAACCACAACCAAACATATCCCAAGTCATGACGTAAACCCTAAAAATCAACGAAGCGTGCAACGGGTGATATCGCAGCACGTAGGCAACCCATCGGAACCATGACCGTACCGTAGCACTCACGCCCCAAACAAAGTGTGTGTGTATATAAAAACTGATTATATATAGAGAGAGAAATATTCCCGGCCCTCACGATCAAGACAGCGTCTTAAGAAAGCAAAGCTCCGCCTCCTCCTCCTCCTCCTCCGCTGAGGTTTTTCGCCATTTAATCAAAGCCTAAAGCGAATCGATCATGACAGGAAAGGCTAAGCCAAAGAAGCACACAGCAAAGGAGCTCGCTGCGAAGTTAGATGCGGCGACAACAAACAGAGGTGGAGGAAAAGCAGGGCAAGCAGACAGGACAGGGGTGGAGAAAGGAGGTCATGCCAAATATGAGTGCCCTCACTGCAAAATAACAGCCCCTGATCTGAAAACCATGCAGATCCATCATGAAGCTCGACACCCAAAGCTCCCTTATGAGGAAGACAAGCTTGTCAATCTTCATGTTGTTCATGTCGCTGATTCTTCCAAACCTCGTCCCGGTGTTAAAGGAAGCCACAAGAAGTGAAGTTAATTACTAGAAATAATAACAATAATAGTATTAATTACTTTTGTTGTTGTTGTTGTTGTTGTTAATCGTATCTTTTCCCTTTATTTTCGTTTCTGGGTATGTTTGTGGAGTTTGGATGATGTTGTTATCTTTTCAAGGATGATGGTATTTTGAAATAATTTCTCTTCTTCTAATCCTTCGATGTCTTAGCCCCCATATGATTGTTCGTAGTATAATAGAGAGATGATTATCAAGCGGTCATGTCACATGGTTATTTTCCAAAATTTAATGCTGCTCTTTTCTGATTTGCTTAAATCTTGGATTTTGTTTGCTATTCTGTGATGCTGATGTTATAGCTGCGTGTGTATCAACTAAATTAATGAGATGTGTGTTTAAAATTACTTGTTGGAAATTGATAAGCATGACACTAGCCACGATTGCCAGCGTAGCAGCAGTGTGCTGCCAGGAAAAGATGAGGAATTGAATAGCCCTTCTTTTGGTGCCTTAGGGATGTCGCCTGGAAGGAATTGCCTGTTGGTTTGTGAATCAATAGACTGAAGGAGTGTAATCTTGTAACATGCTGAGCTGATATTCACCTCCGAAATTTAATATCCAGTCCACGGGCTAGGAGTAGGCTTCCAAACCCTGAAGTTCACTGTGTTCTTATTGCTTTTGAAATTATGATTTTCATCTGCGTAGCTTGACTTATTGCTTTTGAAATTATATTTTCTGTAGGATGTTTGCATGTGAAATTTAGAAGATACGTGCTTTTGGGTTCATAACATGGATTATTTTACTTGTCCATTTTGATTGTATTCGGTAATTTTAGGGAAGGGATTTGCATATCATCTTCACTGGAGAAGAGGGCTGGCTACTGATTGTGTTGGAACTTGCTCCTAGAGTGTTTGTGATCACATATAGATCCTTCATGGTTTCTAACTTTGGGAAACAAGTATCGGATTACCTGGACCTTTTGTTTCAATGATAGTGCTCTTGGTGGTCTGCAGGGCTGGTAAACCAAGCTCACATACTCTCTAATATATTATCCCATTATTATCTAAACAGCTAAATCTGCTCACGAGTTGATGCGCAGTTTACACTCTCACAAAACACTATTCATGGTTACTGTTATGTTTAATTTTCGGGTCGGTTTGGTTTGGTTCAGTTCAGTCGGTTCGACTTGGTTCGTTCGGTCT
The DNA here is from genome assembly GCA_032356905.1 of Salix exigua. Classification (NCBI taxonomy): domain Eukaryota; kingdom Viridiplantae; phylum Streptophyta; class Magnoliopsida; order Malpighiales; family Salicaceae; genus Salix; species Salix exigua. The sequence goes on along the minus strand of CM063606.1, from coordinate 13,088,183 downwards.
GCATTGTTTTGTCTTTTTGCTGAGTGCATTAATGAAATTGACCCTCAAAAAAGACAAAAACATGCAACAGGGTTCAGGGGTACCACCGTAATTGTCCATTTTTCGCCTGGTCCGGTTCGTCCGTCTGGTTTTTTTTTATATATATTTATGTGCACAGTCAAATAACCTTTTTATTCCTCGATACGAACAAAATTCAAGTCTGGCAGGGAGGGACGATCCAGTAATTAATCAATTTTTTAATATTTTTCTTGTTGATTTATTGTTGGCGCGTCGCCGAACGCGCCGTTCGTTTCCGCGCTCACGCGTGTTTCGGACGGCGCGCGTGGATTCTTACGGTGTCCAAAAACACCTAATAGCCGTCTATAATGACTTTCAGACATGCTCTCTTCTACCTGGGGCGGCGCGTGTATGTGTAAGGTGGTCGGAGACGTGTCAATGGTCGTTTGAATTTTTCAGCCCCGTTTCTCTCTCCTCCCTGCGCAAGCTGACGTCAACGCAACTTTTTTTTCAAATTTCATTTTAGTCCTCAACTGTTGAATTCGTTATGTTTTGTCCTTATTGCTATTATATAGGTTTTGATTTGTTTCTATTGTGTTCTTCAATTAAAATTGATTATATATTGTAGTTTCATTTAGGTCCTTATTCTTTTAATTTTCGGTTTGGTCTGGAATCTTTAAGGTTTTTGGTATCACAGTTTTGATTTATTCTAATTTTATCCTTCCATGCAAATTTATTATAAATCCTTAATATTTTTGGTATCAAAGTTTGATTTCTTTCAATTTTATCCTTCTATGCAAATTAATTATAGATTTAAATTTCATTTCGGTCCTAAATTATTGTTATTGCTCTAAATTAATTTTAATATAATAATATGAGTAATAAATCTTATAAAACAAATTATGGAATATTTTTATCTAACAATAATTATGACCTCACCAATTTTTATTATTTTCACTGTTAAGGTTTTTAAAAATATTTAGGGTTCCTCTTTGTTGTTTTTTAGATTTTTTTAATTTATCTTTCATGTCAATTTTTTAAATCTACCTATATTTATTTTTATTTTGTCATTTATTTAGAGTTTTTTCTTATAAATATGTGAGACTAATTATATATTTTAATATTTATTTAATATTAGCACCTGAAAAGATATATATAGATAAAAAAAATAATCTAGGTTTTTTTAAAGAACAAAAAAATAATATAAGTGCTCTTAAATACTTTTAATACTATAATATGAGGAATAAATCTTATAAAATAAAATAAATGATTTCACCTTTTAATTCTAATTTTGTCCTCTTTTATTAAAGCTTATTTCTTAGAAAAAATTGATTCTTGAATTTTAGATTGTTTTGGTAAAAAACAAATTAAGTTTAATATTTCAGATCTGATATTACTGGAAAAAAATATACGGATCACTTTCCTTGCGTTTCAATTACACTGTTCCTTTTAAGGGGAGAAAAAAACTCATTTCTAGTAGATTTGATCTATTATAATTTTATTAATTAAATATTAAAATAACTAATTACAGCACATAAATAAATAGTTATTTGATACTTTTGTTTTCTGTTAAATATGTCAGACTAATTATATTTTTGGATATTATATATATATATAAGGCGCTAATATTAAATAAATATCCAAAAATATAATTAGTCTTATATATATATATATATATATATTGAATTTTGATTGTGCAAGCAATAGATGATTTCAACATATTGAATTTTTTAATTTCATCCTTTAAAATTATATTTGCATGATTTGTTTATTTATTTTTTAAAAAATTCTTCTCACTTGACATGCTCTCACATGAGAAATGTAAAATTAAGGATTGGTGACGTAAAATAGAATTTTAGATTGTATTTTAAAAAATAAAATAGCAAGGGTTAAAATCAAAACAAAAGGTATGAAAAACTAGGATTTGGTTCCTGTTGTTTGGGATTTGTAATATTCTGGTCTCAAACCTTATTTTTATTGTTTTTCAAGTCTTTCGATGAGATCATTGAAAAAGGTCAAGGGAAGAAAGCAAAATCATAGATTGACTGCCCAAACTCAATCGATCATATGATTTCATCTAGCTTCCACGAACACAAAATCAAAACCTAATTAATGGGGTCCGAGATGCAATATTTGAGTTTGATAACCTCAAATTGTCACCAATTCTTCCATCGTTTCACCAATTGCCCAGATGAAAGTACCATAGGAGTTGTGGACAGATGGATCATCAAATAGGAACTAACTTCCCTTCACCATTGTTCTCAGCGAAATCAAAAACTCCAAGAAAGATGATCCAGTGAACATGTTTCTACTCAAACGATTCTACAGCCTTTCACACTTTTTTTTTTCAAACTATTTTATTGATATTTTCAAACAATCAACTTTCAGCATCATAGGGAGTGTCTTACCCTAACAATAAAATCAGGAGTGACTTTCAAATAAAAGTATTTTCATGCCTCAGGCAATCAAATGAAGTGGATAATTCCAAGCAAGTATTCACACAAAGGAAAAGCAGCATGGCAATGAGGTGCCTCCTCTCATTTGAGGCAAAAACATGCATAAAATGATCACATCAGCAGGAAAAGCAGCAACTTCGTTCTTGAAAGTGAATATTATAGCCATAAGTGGTATCATCATCATCATCAACAGCAACAACATCAAACAGGCATACAAAATATTATGAAAGCTGGAGATTTATGAGTTGTTATTATCATCCCAGCACAGTATTCTCAACATATGATCCAGCTGCACTTATTCCTCTTCCTCAGCTTCTTCCAGCCAGTTAACAAAGGGTTCCAGGGCCTTCACAAAGGTTTGCCTGTACCATTCCCAACATATGAAATATTAGCTTCATTAATGTAGAGCAAAATGCCAAAGGATGTAATAAGCCCTAAACTCATGTGGAATATACAGAACACCCTACCTAAATATAGTGTTGTATATAGTATTGGAATGGAACCAGGACACTAACCTTTTCGTGTCATAATGGAAAGGTTAAATATCACATTTTTAACTACTAAGAAAAATGTTATACCAGGTTTCCTATTTTTTTATTTCCAATTATTCTTCTCCTCCAAAATGAAAACTTCATCCCATTGTATGAAGAGTATAGAACTTAGCATTCACGATGCCAAAAGTGAAGAAACACGGATAACTTTGAGTGAAATCACACGGCAAACCTTGGCCAGAGGGTTTTTAAATTCAGTTAACAAGAACCTTGTTTGTTTTTATGTTGTCTGATAGAGTGGAAGAATTAAGCTTGCATACCTGCCCTTGGGATTTGTTCCTTTGCGGAACCAGTGCAGAATGGTGTCTTCAGCAAGCACATCCTGATCATAGAGAGACCTCACTATCTCAGGAAATAGCTTCATCAACTTAGCATCCTCATAGCATTGCATCTGAACTTTGTACAAGAGTTCCAGTTCAAGTTTGCCATTGATGCAAAATGTATTCAAGAGTTTTGCCCATGTCTTTACCTGCTTCATGAAAAGAAAACTCGTCACAGACAGCATTGTTTCACTAGGTTACAACGGGTGACCTAATCAATAAGCACAGTTGCCACAATCTAACAGGGAACTTCATACTTAACCATATCCACTCATGCAAAGATTTTTAACCCAAATTGTCCTTTTCAAGCACATACAATTAGCCCATAAACTGCACTCTGAAATAAGGCAATGACAGTCTACCTAATCATGATATGGGAAAGCATTCAAAAGTTCACAAAGGTGGGCACCAAAACTCTAACCGATTGATCAAAAGAAGATAATGATAAAAACAGCTAAGAATTAGGGATGGCAAATTAATTTGTACACGATGGATACCTACCTGAATGGATGGGGTTTTATGGATAGTTACCTTATTTAAAGGGTAATGGATAGGGTATAGATATTGTCAAACCCAACCCAAGACCCAGCCAGACATTCGTATTATATTCGTATTATATATATATATATATATATATAATACGAATATAATACGAATGTCTGGCTGGGTCTTGGGTTGGGTTTGACAATATCTATCTATCTATATATATATTACTATTTTATCTTTTGTTGAGTAATACATAATAATCATAAAATGGATATCCATATGGATACCCGAAACCCGATGAATAGTGTATGGAAATCTATATTTTTTAACATGTGGATAATGGACAGGGTACGAATATAAAGAAACCCGACCTGTGGGTACCATCTCCACTGAGAAATTTAATATTTTTTTGTGACAATGGAAAAAACAAGGCAGTGAAGGAAGAATCACTCATGTACTCAGCATGTTATGGAAACAGAAATTCTCCACATGTACCGCCCTACCATTGCACACAAGAACCTTGGTGTCTCAAAGTGAAGAAAAACACAAAATAAATTTCTAGGTGAGCTCATCAAATTTTGAAGGAAAAAATGCAATCAAATTAAAACTACTTGCAAGTATAGCACGCGCTGTTGAAAAAAGTTGATCAGATCTAGTTATGCAGACAATGAAGGCAGCAAAATAACTTTATTTTTGTGATTTTTTAGGTAAAATCTGTACGATTTTCTAGGTCTACATTTTATTTCTATTCAGTATTTTATCAGTTCTAAAATAACTAGCTTCACTAGGTTTTTCCTATTCTAAATAACTGTTAGAATGCTTTTTACATATAATAATAAGTCCTTGTAAGACATGTTTTCTACATATGATAACAAGTCCTTGGAGGGCTTCAGCCCTGTTTGTTTTTGCTTGTGCAACTCAATCTTCTCTTCGATGTAATTTCTACAAATACTAGGTGTGGAGCTTTGGTTTATCCTCCTCCAAAGGTGTGACTTTTAGAAATCTATCCCACATCCACATCCCAAGAGAAAATCCACGTCAATCTAGCCTTAGACACTCATCAATATTCCCTAAACAGCCTCCCACACAAACCTAATCAATTCTAAAGCAATTAACTAACAAAGATTAAGCCTAAAGTCCCCTAAAAAAATATTATTTTACTATTCAAACAGCCCCTATATTCAGGCCCAGAACAGGCCCATAAGCATCCTGCATCATCTAGTCAATTTTCCTTTCTAACTGAAGTATATCATTCATTTGCATGAACATGAGCACACAAGTTCACATAAAAAGATCTCAACATCTTAGATAATACAAATCATAAAAACAATTGAGCTTTAAGCCATACCTGGCGCAGAGCTGAATTGGCATTCTGCTGCTGATTCTTCCCAGACCATTGTACAGCATCCATTAATACATCCCACAAAATACGCACAATTTCAATGTCTGGTAACTTAGCATCTTTAACTCGTTGTTTCACTGTGTCAATGACTTCAGACATGTCAGCTTCCTCTGCTATCTGAGTTGTTAATGCAGATTTCATTTCCTTCAGCTTCACCTCAAATATTTTCTTTTCATTATATTCAACCAAAGGTATCAGTCCTTCCTTGCTGAAGATCAACAATAATTAGATATAAGTTCCAGATCATGGGTAATAAAAATTGTGTTACTGATGAAAGACAATGTATGCGAAAAACAGGTGCCACGGAAGCACAAAGACTATAAATTTGTGCATGCTTTGAGAGTTCAAATGAGAGACTTTTACATGGACGAGTTTTCATGAAACTGAATAGATAATTTATTTGCAAAATTTATCTTTATTGCACTCTTTCAATCATTTCCACCGAAGTTAAAAGTTTGGGTGCATTGTTGGAACACATAAGCCAACAAATTAAATTGACAAAACTGTAACAGAAAGGAAAAGTCAAATGGGTAAAGCTAGTATCTCAAAATCTAAAATATGGAAAAGAAGTTTAGGCAGAGCTTAAGTCACTTAACAATCTTGAGAAAAGCTATCTGTATCGAAACTTTCCTAGTACATATCATGAGCCAAAACCAAGCATCATAATATAAATTATTTTATTGTTAACATTGTAATAATCATTTTTTCTTTGGAAAATATTTCATTGGCATGGGAAATAACACTACTCTACTGCTTCAAGCTACTACAGCTAGAATTTCACTCATATTTCATCAAGGGATGTTAACTCAAAATTTCCTTCAAAATTTCTCAAGACATTTCATACTTCCCAAAAGCATACACACAACCAAATCTCACCGCACACTACCATTTGTTGGCCCAAAATGGTACTAGATCAAGCATCTAAAAATTACCTTTGTCATCTCAAACAATAAGTTTTCACCAAAATAAATCGTTATGATAGGACAAGCATAACCATTCAACTCAGATCAGAAAAGCTAACATGTTGGCCTCTTCTCCATTCCAAGATAATGAAGCAACATAACATTGATCACATATATCTTTGCCAATATCCAAATTCAACAACTATTTTTTTTTTCCTTTTCAAAACAATGAAATCTTAACATTTGCAAATGACAGGAAGACAGACCATTTCTGGAAATGACCAGCGAGGAAACCATCATCCAAAGACACATCACAAATACAGTGATTTCAAGGTTAAAAGAAAGACAAGAAGAACCACAAATTCTCCACAAAGTAACTCAGAACAATAAAAGATCAGAATCAGCATGTATAAAAAAGTATTTTTTTTTTGTGCTTGAAACATTATATGTCCCCTATCAAAAAAGAAGCATTCAGAAAAAAACAAAATCTCTAAAAGGTTAAATCAACAAATGCAATAAAGATCCATGCAAGTTTTATCAATCAGCATCACAAAGTGTGGATTCACATTTAAAATAAAGTTTATTTTAAAAATTACAACAAAATAATAAAATATCTCTAAAAATATTTCATTCTATTATGAAAGTGGGGAAAACTCACGAGAAATGCTCAGAGAAACCTTCAGCAGATCGCTTTGCAGATGGGAAGAAGTCCATAAGGTTTTCCTCCATTTTTCCCCGTTTCAGAATTGAAATCAGATCATCAAGGCTATTATCAACCAGATACTCCTTGAAGAAGTCTGTTATGAATGAAAGAACTATCCCTTTGGCCACAAGGTTATCCTTAAGCAGAGGCTGAAAAACAGTCTCCGGTGGCAACCCAGATAATTTCTGGGAGAATGCAAGAGCCGTGAAAATGGCCAGCTTCTTCCTTTCATTTTCTTCAAACAGTTCCAGTGACTGCAGGAACCTTCGCATAACATTTTCAAGGTTCTTAATGAGAAATGGCTTGCGGCGCAGAATTTTCTGTGTGTAGATTACTGATGGTAAAATGATTTCCCGTGTAGGCTCACAATCTATTATAGAGTAAGGATGGCGTTCACCTTCATCAGGTTTTGTTGTGCCAGGTTGTGTACGACCTCCTGTGAAAACAACCTGTATGTATATGATAAATTAGATTGTCTGAGAATTCAAGAACTCACTTTAGGTGAAAATATAGTGATGTAAGCAATTTGTTAGAATATTACAGCACCAACCAGCTCTAAATTTCCTCCAGAACATAACATATAACACAGTAGATAGGAAACCGATAGCCTATATTGCATAGATTAGCATCTGCATTAATGTTGAGCCCAAGAATTTTAGTTCCCAGGATTTCCTTTCACATTTAGAAAGGTGAACAATTTTTATTTTTTTTGAAAACTCTAACTTGCATATCTAAATCAATTTATAGAATTAGAAAAGCAAGATTCTATTAAATGCCTCAAATACTGCAAAAGTAAATTTCATGCTAGCAACTCCAAAATATTTGCTCCTGCATTCTTTAGCATGATTTTTCTTAAATGTTCTGCACATGGACCACCAGCAAGCATATGCAACAAGGATATAGCTTCCTAAATCTTTTTATTTTCATTGGAATGAATATTTCTGATTCTGAAAAAAAAAGATCTAAGTCTATTCAAACCACCAACGAAATGCTCCCTTCAATTCTGGTGCATTCTAAAGAAATGATATTGACAATTTGAACCTTATATATAATAAATGAAGAGCTTGCCTCAAAAAAGGTGTCACCATATCTTGAGAAGTTAAGGTCTGCAGATTCAATACTCTTAGCAACAAGTTCCTGCAAGTTGAGAATTTCAATAAGATCCAGGTGCATAAACTGGTGATGCATATTCAGACAAGACATGAGAAAAACGATGGTCAATGAGCATTAGATTTAGGGGGGAAAAAAGGAAAGGGAGAAATTACCAAATCACCAGCATTATCCAAGTAAATCTGGACCACTGCATCAGCAAATGCTGCAGGGTCCAGTGGAGCAGCAATATTCCGTTTGCGGGTCTTAATCCGCGTGCCACTGAACATAAAATGTTTAGTCAAGAGGTATTGCATAAAAAAATCTACATAAAAATCAAGAAATCCATTGACAAGAATAGACATCATCAGTATCTTAACATGAACCATGCCCATAAACTAAAAATTAGACGTTTTGTACACCAATTCCAAAACCAAACTTCAACTGTAATTAGATCAGTATCTTTACAAGTAATTCAACAAAATGAAAACAAAGCAGAAAAGAAACCACACAATTCATTGACTACAACACTCAAACCAGAACTCTCCAACTAAACATTGCATGTTGTTTTCTTGGAATACGCATCATATTCAATAATTTATTTGGAAATAGCCAAATATAAAAGCAAAAGCAAAAGAAGAAGAAGAAGAAGAAGAAAAGACTTACCCAAGAGTGGGTCTCTCCTTCGAGCTGCATATAATCATAAAACAAATCAAAAACGATAAAAATGAAACAACATAAAAAATAATTATTTTTAATTCAAAAAACAAAACGTCAAATATTTAACAAGAATTTGCTTTAAAACCAAATCAAAACTTGAAGGAAGCAGATCTTTCTGATCTAAGAACCCTAAAAGAAAAAGAAACAGTATAAAAGCCCAAAAACAAGAAAAGATGATCTTTTTGAAGGAAACAGCGATGAAAAAATAAAACACGGATCCAAAAGTAATTATGAATATTGGCAGATCCAAGGCAAGAAGGCGTAAGAGAAAGATGTGCATACCTCATAAACCAAGATGAAGAAGGGATCTGTGACGCAGAGGGTCTCTCTAAGATTTGGGGTTGAGATTTTCGAGAGAGAGGGGAACAGAGATTTTTGGTAAGATGGGGTTTGGAAAGTGTATATTATATATTATTATTGATTATAGTATTAACTAGATTCCCGGACTGCTTTCATATTTGTTTTTCTAACCCTAAAAAAATCCAAAAGTATTCATAATTCGATAAATAATTACAAAACAAATAAACGTTGTGGTCAAATCACGGTAGCACAAGACTCAGGTTACTGTTTATTCGAGCAGTGTAGAAACGGAAATGGGCTTGGTGATCAGGTGTTTTATGTTTTTTTTGTGGGGGTGTTTTCGGTTTTTGGCTTTTTTTTTCAACTTCCCGCTATTGTACAGTGTATTAACGTCTCTGACCCTCGAAAATGATAAAATAGTGCATAGGGGGGCAGGGGCTCTCTTGGATTTTTCATCTTTTACGCACGGTCGCATGAGCGAAAAGGACCGAAAGCGACAAGATAACGAAGCGATGTCGAAGCGGCGGCGTCCTTTCAGCTCAGGTATTTACGTAAATATAGGTGGGGACAGGGGCGTCTTCGTAATTACCCCATTATTTTTTTATATTTACTCGCGGGCGGCTAGGGCGTTGCCTTCCCGCGCCAGCGAGGTTCCCCGCTTACGCGCCTTTGAGGCGGCGCATGCGCCTTCTTCCCGGCGTCCAAAATTTGCTTCCGTCGCGCCATAAGATGCGCCTGAAGGTCATCTCTCCTCCGTCATGGCGGTCGGTTTTCTCACGGACGTCGCTTTTCTCTCTCCTGCTACCACCAAAGTCAGCTCCGGTCCCTGATATGTGTGTAAAGTTTATTTTGGTCCCTGCGGTTTTGATTTCTTTTTCATTAGTGATTTATTCAAATTAAAGTTTTATTGTTTTCAATTGTGCCCTTCAATTAAAACTGATTATATAAGAAGTATTTATTTCAGTCCTTATAGTCTTGATTTTTTATTTACTTCTTATTCCTTAAATTATTCCAGTCTAGATGTTTTGATTTCTATAATTTGGTCCTCCAATTGAAATTAGTAATATATACAAAGTTTGATTTCAGTCCCTCTTCTTCTGATTTTTTTTAAATGGCAGAAGTTTTCATTATTCATTTTTGGTCCTCCAAATACTTTTTTTTCTTCAATTTTATCCTTCAATTAGAATTAATTTTATATATGTCATTTCTCATTTTGGTCCTTATTCTTTTAATTTTCTATTTGATATTAATTCATATGTTCTTTTTTTAATGTTATTTTTTATTGGTATTTATTCATCTATGCTTTTAGTTTTTGTCCTCAGTGTAACTTTTGTCTATATATATATAAGTGTATTTAACACAATAATAACAATAATAATAATAATAATAATAATAATAATATTTTTTCTTTCTTACTCTTTTGTTTTTTTCCCTCCCGATATTTTGATAATAATTTGTTTTTTTTCCAGGAATAACAATGATATTTTTTTCTTCTTTTGTTCAAGTTTCTAAGATATTTTTAGTCTTTCATTTATTTTTGTTTCTTTCATTATTAACATAACAACAACAACAACAACAACAACAATAATAATAATAATCAATATTATAATTATAATTATAATATTGATAATAATGATAATAATAATAATTATTATTATTATTATTATTTAATTGTTTTTCTTGCTTATTCTTTTGTTAATATTTTTTTTCCTCCGGATAATTTGATAATTTTTATTGTTTTTACAGTAATAGCAATGATAATTTTTACTTTTTCTTAGTTTTTTCTCTTATCTTTTGTTAAAGTTTCTAGGATATTTTTAGTCTTTCATTTATTTTTTTCCTTTCATTACTAACATAATAATAATAATAATAATAATAATAATAATAATAATAATAATAATAATAATAATTTAATTATTTGCACAATAATGATTTTGTGATTAATTTTTTTCCCTTATTAAAATATTTTGCTCTGGTTTTTAAAATGTTAGTTCACGCTCTTTTGTGATCTTTCATAACGTAATATCTACATTCTAAAAGATATAATCTATCCTTCCGCAATAAACTGTACTTAATTTTTTTTACATTTTATCTCCTGATCTATAACTTTTATTTAGTTATATCATATAAATTTATCGTTGTTGATTTAATTATATAAAATTATATACACAAAAATGCCCGCGGCAACACGCGGACAATATAGCTAGTATTAAATAAATGATGTACTTGTAAGAAATTGATATTGTTGGTATGGTTGATTTAGACTAATTATTATAATTAATTCATTATACTATGAAGGTAAAAATTAAAAATAAAATTAATTAAGAAAATAATTATATTTAAGCAAAAACATATCATGAAGTAAGCACAACATGATTATGTGGGTATTTGGCTTTGCGATGGCTTCTATGGTTGAGGCTCATCGCAAAGCCAAGTTAGGTATTATTAAACGGAACCCTGGTTTTGTATTGTAGGTCTCACCTACAAAATTGAGTTTCAACCTCAATTTGACAAGTATCTGTCGAAGCATCTTGAATTCAGGACTTACAGGTGACATGTGGTCATCACTTAAGAAATTTTTATTTTAGAGTTTAAGCAAAAATCAAGATTTTTGTTTATCATGCATTTGCTATGACCATGTGTCACCCCTTGAAGGGTGAGTCTGTAAAAAAAAAATGCACATACATTCTAGCATACATTCCCACAATTGAATAAAGGTCCTTTGAATATGTCATTATTTGAAAAGTCAAGAGTCGTTGACATCCAACATTGCTAAGAAGGATTCACTCCGATATAGAATCATTAGTCATTTGTTTCGACTAACAATTCAAAACCGCATCTAGAAATATCATGTGATTTCTCTCCTGATCATATGGAGTTGTTGTGGCATTAACAAACCAAGGGGTTTTATGCCACTACACACAATAGACCATGTTATTTTGCACACAATTTTGACATATAAAGCAAAGATAAAATTTCTCGAGTTTGAGAACACAACATGGTATTGTTGAATCTAACATGTTTTCTGAAAGGTCAAAGCATGTATATTGCAAGATTACATTGCTCGACCAAGTGAAGTTGCCACAAGAAGAGTCTTTTCATCATGTGATGAAAGCATTCATGAAAAGTGCACTTTGGTGGCTTATCTAGAAGAGAGAGATATATGTTGTTTGGTATGACAATGAAGAGTCATTGCTTATTTTCCACTTCTTCTACCAGCCTACGAGGGTAAGGATAATAGATAGATTAGATGTGCTTCATAGAAAGAAAAGCTTTTCATGACTTGCATTGATAAAGAGAAGAATTACATGGAGTTATGGATCATAAAGGACTTCAAAAGAAGACAATGCAACAAAGAGCATTCAATAAACTTGAGGGTTTTAAATAAAGAAAGAGCATTTTATAAGTTCTTTAGCCCTTTGAAATGGTGATATTACATGTATGGAAGGCTTTTCCCAACAAGACATTATTTCACTTCAAACATTGAAATTATTGATGTGTTGCAAAAAGATTTACTCCATGAATCTTGCATCTCAATTCACCATTTACAATTGAGGAAAGAGCACAATGGAATACAACATTGAAAATTTTATGCCTTAGGAACAATTGTCTAGGCACCATTCCCAATGCAACATCATCCAGATTAGAGATATGAATAGTTTCAAGAATTTCAATAATCATCTGAAAGTTAATCAACAAGAAGCAAGTCGAGTTTGTGAAGGATGTTATCATCGGCTATGTCAGCAGTGAATTGTTATGAGCATAACAAAGATCAATGAGTAGTGACAAGACATAAATGATTGTTGAAAAGGCTAAGAAAAGTGTCACATTGCCAATAACCTTCTTATGAAATCTTATCGATTATCATTTTATTTTGGGGTTAAATCATCATTTCAAGGAAACATATGTTTTCTTTGTTTTAAAATTAAAAGATGTTTAACGGTATTAAATTTGACAAAATATTTTGATCAAACATCAACGTGTAGAAATTTAAAGCTTGTCATTCCTGAAAATTTGTGTGTTTTGTTTACAGAATTGACCCACTGTTTGATAAAATGAGGTGACCAAATAATTTTTGAACTCATTGACCAAAATTTTGAACCATATCATAAAACTAATCTTTATCATTATGCATAACATGTGATGGATATGGTAGTTATGGACCAATGAATCATGGCTTTTGCACGTTCAAATCATTATGTGACTATTTGAGAGTGTGGTTGCAGTTGTTTTTTAAAGTGCTTTTCATTTAGAGATACACCAAAATAATGTTTTTTTAAATCATTTTTGACATCAGCACATAAAAATGATCTTAAAAACAACAACAAAAATTAATTTAATTTAAAGTAAGAATAAAAATATATATTTTTTTAATTTTATAGGGGGCGCTCACGAGGCTGGGGGAGGGTTCCGGGGACTTTCTCAACACGGGAATTTCTCCGCAACCACCCTACACACATGAAAGCTAAGCATGCAAAGTTGCCCTAAAATTAGATTTCCATGACCTTTTTAAGCGTGCAAAGTTGCCGCAAAATGCGGCAGCCTAGGCAGTGCCAGCTGATTCGGTAGCCCGGGGGATAGTGGCAGTGAATCTAGGGGCCTGGGGGCTGTGGAGGAGAATTCGGTAGCTCGTGGGGCCGTGCCAGCCCGCGGAAAAATTCGGCAGTCAAGGCAGTGCTAGTGAATTCGGTAGCCCGGGGTGCCAGCCCCGCGACCCGCGTGCTGTTGTGGTTCCCGAATGTTGCCATGATAACGGGAAGCTTTCCACACCCTATCAAACCAGTAAAATCCATCATATTTTTGTGCGTCTTCCCACAAAATTTGGGGCCATTCCGAGCCGGTTCCTATTTTATATGAATTTCTGGATTTTAAATGGGAGGAAAATACAAATAAATAACTCCCAATTTTTAAAAATTCAAAAAAAACACATTACAGTTACATTGGATTTTTCCAAGCCTCTATGCCAAATTTCAGCTTCAAATAATTGTTTTTGAAGGTTTTAGAGGGGGCCCAGCTAGGACCTAGGAGCGTCCCCCCTACAAGAGCTGAGAAAATATATTTTACTCTCCAGGGGAGCACTCTCCTCCCCCGCCGCTTAGCGCCCCAAAGATGAAACACGCACGCGCACCCTGGGCGTTGGGGCCTAAGGGCCCGTGGCCCCTGGGGCCCCACGGGGAACAGGCCTGTGGCCGCAGGGGACAGGCCTGGGGCGAGCTCCCGTGTGGGGCAGGCACTATGTTGGATGAGATCAAAATTTATCAATTATAACCAACCTTGCTTGAAATGACAATAAGTCATTTTTGTTTATTCCCTTCACTATTCTTGAAATATATATATACCCCTTGTTAATCCTGAGTTGATCATGATAGGATATTTCTTAGGAAAAAACCCACATTGATCACACCCTCACTCTAGGGGCAAATGAGAGATTTGTAGTTTGAAAAGACAAGGACAACATTAGAATCTATAGCAGAGAGAATGCTAATAACAAAAACCCAACATTGGAGAACAAGTTAAATTGAGGGAAGACATAACAAAAACCAGGAGTCGATACCAAGGACAAGCTAAAAAAAATAAAGAAAATAAACAATGAAAAAAAGAATATTGAACTACACCATATCCTTCGGTATCTGTGATAGAACCTCATGTTGAAAGAAATGTTATTAAGATTATTGAGTTTTCAAAATAGGTTATCCATCAAATAAAGATTTTTTGAGTTGTTTCGTCAGACTCTATTGAAGACAACAAAAGATGAAATAATATCAGATGACAAATGATGGGTTGAGTTTAGTATTCCCCTCTAAGTTTGAAATTGTCAATGAAAGGAATGACATGGTTATGTAGCTTCTTAAAGCATTGATTGATATATAGATAAGATAATGATGTTAAGATAAATGACATACTTTTTAATGTCATTGCTTCGATAAAGAAACCAAAAGAAAGAGAGTTAATGATTAGTTGATGGTGATCCTAGGTCTTTGAAACGTTTAAAACACCGTTTTGAGCCTATAAATTTCCTTTTCTTTTATAGCCATGAACCATAACCTCACCACATGCTTTTAAAAGTCTTTTTTGATCAAGTAAGCAATTTCAACTAAAAAGTGACACTCTCAAAATTGTTACAGTTTTTTCATAAGAGTTATAATTTCATAAACTATGTTACATGTTGATATGCATGTTGGTAAAGTAAGTGCTGAAAAATTAGACAAATTTTTGACTAAACCCTGGGGTCTTTAACTAAAACTCGTATTGTTTGAAAATAGAAAATGCTCACCTCATCATGTACCATCAAATGACATACCGCAAAACCAGATATTAGAATTGAGAAAAAAACCCGTAGAGAAACAATTTTAATGTCACAACAAATCAATTATTGTTTTCAAAATACAAGATAATTACAGGATTATATGCATGGAATATCGTGTGTTGGGTCTTTGACCAAATAAGTTAGATTTTTTGAAACACTTTCAACAAATGACATCCGAAACACTTTCAACAAATGACATCCCTTTGATTTTATTTCAACGATTAGACTTTGAATACACATGATCTTTTCTAGTCTTTGAAATTGGTGAGTTGATTCCAGAACAAGAAAGATTCACAAACAAAGAAAACATTGATTAGATTTATAGCATCCTTGACATTGATAGTTTTCAATTATCATTGAAAGCAGTGAGAGGCAATGTGGTGAATCCTGGAAAAGCTACAAACAATTCATATCAGCTTGGGGGCAAAGAAACATAAGCAAACAATGATTCATTGAAATTCATTAAATTCATAACAATGATAAATACCTTTTGGTGATGAATAGAGGAATGACCAACGACTAATCAACTTTGGGCAACATTGCTTGATAGAGAATGATGGTTAACAAGCTCAAGTAGGAGCTGAGAGTAACATTGCATTTGAGGGGCATCTTCATGTTCTGAAATATTAGCTTACCCTATGAAATTGGTTATGTTTCCAGAAAGATGTTATCACATGAATGCATTTTGATAAATGTCATGCCACCAAGATTGATTGCGGGGTTATCTTTTTTGAAGCTCGTCGACTCAAGCTCCACTTCATTACAGTCATGTGGGTGATAAAAGGAAAAGATGTTATTGCATGAGTTGCATTATGATAAATATTAAAGATGATGATTCCACCAAGACTCACTATGGGATAATTTATTTTAAAGCCCATTAACTTAAGGTTCAATTCACCGCATAAATATGGATGATAGAAAAAAACCTTGTTAATGACAACATTACAATTCCTTGCACAATCTAAGAAGAATTTGTTCAAAAAAACATTGAGTCTACAACAATGAGTTTCAAATTGCATTCCTAGATGATCTAACAGTTGCGTCAATTCAAGGACAAAAAAAGATAACATTACATCTCTTTTCATGAGTTGAGAGAAAATTATTGAGAACATTAAGCATGCAATGATGAGTTTTGGATGTATTCTTGGATGACTTAACAATTCCACAAAGGTTGATGATGACATATGCTTGAAGAAAAATGATTCGATTGATGACAACTACATGACCGATTGACAATATAAGATGAGGTCAACATTAGCAAGCCTTACAATGATTGTTTGCAGAACACACATAACTAATCAAAGAACTATTATTGGGAGAATATAAGAAAATGGATGACTTGTTACACTCCTTCATGATGAATCAAGCAACACCACACCTGGGGGCAAGGTCAGACTTGATAAACAATGAAAGTAGAGATCATCATAGATAGCCTAGAATAGGCATTGCACTTACATTTAAGTGGATGACTAACGTATGATAAACTTCAATAAACCATCGAATCAGAGAAAACAACAAAGCTTTCGAGATTAAGCAAAGGCACTCTATGACAATGAAGAATCAAATAAGAGAGGCTTATATTTCAAACAAGGTAATGATACATGCATGACATCTAACCCAAAAACATTGTATATATGTTATTGATTTTTTTCTAGGAATATTGTCATTGAAATCCAATAAGATTTTAATGAATAAAAAAATCCTCGATCTAAAATCAGGAAGCATCAAGTTTTTGAATAATAGAGTCAGGAAACAGTATTTCAAGCCCTACAAATAAGGAATTCCAATTATTGAAAATCTTTGATTGGCCAACCTTTGTTACCGGGAAATTTCAGTTACCGAGAAGCGCTAAGTGACCAATCTCAGTTACCGAGAAATTTCATTTAGCAAATAGCATCAAGTTCCCGATTTTGTTACTGAGAAATCTAAGTTATCAAGAAGCGTTGGGTGGCCAACCTTTGTTACCAAGAAATTCTAGAGATCGAGAAGCGTCGAGTGGCCAACCTTCGTATTGGAAAATTCTAGCTAGCATGAAGTGTCGAGTTGCCAACCTTGTTATCGAGAATTGCAAGACAATCCAGCTGCCAAAAAGCATCGAGTTGTCAACCTTGTTATCAAGAAATTCAATCATCAAGAGGAATGAATGTCAACCAGATAAACTTGCAATAATGAGGGAAATTCACGAAGAACTTGATCGAAGCCCATGATCAAGGAAGAAGAAAAGAAAAATCTGAATCACTAGGAACCCTAGTTTTTAACCGTGCAAAGAAGGGAAGAAAGAAAAAACAACAAAAACACAAAACAACCATAAAATCAAAGAAAAAAAAAAGAGAGAAGCCCTTTTGTTAGAAATTTCTCAAAGAAAAGAAAAGTTCAAACCTGAGCATCAGGAAGAATGACAACTCAACATCAAGAGTTTTAACCTTGTTATCAAGAATGTAAGTTTTGATTGTTACAATGAATTTGTTATATATTCAAGTAAAGATGAAGTTTAGATTAAAGGGGATCACTTGATAGGATCTCAGGTTAACCCAACTCAAGCCAAAAAAAAGTTCTGGTTAAAGGGGATTGCCAGATGGGATCTCAGGTTAACCGAGCTCAGGTTAAGACAAAGTTTAAGTGAAAGGGGATTGCCAGATGGGATCTCAGGTTAATCAGGCTCAAGCCAACACAAAATTCAAGTTAAAAGGGATCGCTAGATGGGATCTTAGGTTAATGGAGTATCAAGCCAACAAGAAGTTTTGGTTAAAAGTGATATCCAGATGGGATCTTAGGTTAACCAAGCTCAGACCAAGACATACCAAATGGGATCTCGGATTAATGCCACTTAAGTCAAGAAAAATTTTAGGTTAAAGAGGATCGCCAAATGGGATATCAGGTTTACCGAGCTAAAAAACAAAAAGAAGAAAAGATACAATGAAGTTCAAGTTAAAGGGGATTGCTAGATGGGATCTTAGGTTGACCGAGTTGGAAAAAAATAGATTGAAGTTCATGTTAAAAGGGATGACAAGATGGGATCTCAAGTTGACAGGGCTAAAAAAGAAGAAAAGATAGATCAAAGTTCAAGTTAATGGGGGTTACTATATGGGAGCTCAGGTTGACTAAACTAAAGAAAAGAAAAAGACAAGGTTTTGGTTAAAGGGGATTTCCAAATGGAATCTCATGTTCACCGAACTAAACAAAAACAAAGATCAAAGTTTTGGTTAAAGGGGATTGTTAGATAAAATTTCAATTAACCAAATTATTTATAAAAATTTGACAACAAGAGGATTAGAATTTGGAATTTTAAGTCAACTCTGCAATCAGGATATACCAAGAAATTTAACCCTATAATGATAAAAAAAAGAGAAGAATCAATCGAACTGTTATGAAGTCACCAGATTGGGGATTCATTTTAAGTAGTTTTTGAAGACAATTCATTGCTTTGTAAATATTGTAATGAGGGGGCATCTATTGTTACCCAATTGTTGATGTTGCGATGTCGCAGTCGCACAAATTAATTACCCTAGCTTAAAACACATAAGATAGTATAGAGCAAGCAAGGGGTTGATCCCACGAGGAAGTTTCAAGTCAGATATTTATGTTGTACGTTATGTGAGTGGGGGGATTCGGTTTGTGATTAACTAAACTATGACATCAATTAAACTAGCAAAAAAAATCAATTAAAACCGAAACTTATCAAGAAAACAAACCTTGGTCACAAGCATACATCCACCTACGGAAATTAGAACCGATCCTTGAAACAAAAAAATACAGTTTATGTTTTGAAATTTTATCTTTTCTTAACGTGATTAATTAACGGATCCGCCGTATAACTAATCCTAACCAACAAACAATCAAAGTGACCGCACTAATGATTCAATTTAATGGTAGCTTTAAGAACTAGATAATTTCATCAAGATTAACATACAAGTTGTCCGCAACTTGTGTCAATTTATTCTAATGTTCTCCCTAAATTCAATAATGTAGTTCCGCCACAATTATCAAGCTTAGTTGCTTCACAAGTTCATATATCATAACTCCGGTTTTGATATTAAACTTAGCAATAGATTGTTCACAACAATAACTTAGAGTCCGCTCTAGCAATCATCAACAACAATCATAGGAAATATGCATAGGAAAACAAATATATTCATTCATAACATAAACTGAAAATAGAAGGAAGAATAAATCTCATGGTTCTTGAAATCTGAAAGTGTTTGTGTCCTTGCAACCAAGAAAAAGAGTCTAGCCTTGCATGTTTATTGAACAACTAAATAAAAAGATGGAAGAACACATGATTTTGGGTTTGGAGGATGAAGATTTTGTGTTTTTCTCTTGTGGTGGCCGCCACTTCCTTCCTCCTCTTCTCTTTTAAATAAGCTTAGAAACCCTAATGTCTATTTTACCAAATAGTCCTTCCTTAAGTTGGCAGAATTTAGTTGTCCCTTGTAAAATTCATATCTCCTTCATACGACATCGTTTTGAGCTGAAATTTGGAGCGTTTATAGGTCTTTGAGTCCTGAATCCACTCCAATTGAGTTTGCATCAATTGGACTTCTGTAGCTCGAGATATTGAAGTTGGAATGGACAAAGGTCGACATTGGCAGAATGCGAGATTTGACTTTGCAGGATGCGATTTCCATGATCTTTCTCCTTTTATTTTTCTTGCATTACATTTCCAGAAAGGTATGGATGTTAGCTTTTGAATGTCACTGGAATCATTTCATTTCGATCTCTAGAACTCACGCTTTGCACAAAACATCGACTGAACGTCAAATCTGCCAATTACCTCCAATTTACTCCTTTTTGCATCTTTCATCCAAAAATGCCTTCAAAACATAAAACAAAGAATATCAAGGCATTTTATACACAAAACATATGCAAAACACTATGTAAATATGGATGAAATTATCAAATAATATGGTCGCATCAAATACCCCCACACTTAGCTCTTGCTCGTCCTCGAGAAAGGATAGGTAAAAAGAATTTTTTTAAAAAAATAATCATGACCAATCTCTTAATCTCCCATCAATATCCAAGAATTCAAGCATTATAAATAAGAATACAATCGAGAAGGATAAAGAACATAAATCTTTATGAATTTGTTTACATGCAAACTTCAAAACTCAATTACTCTTCAGGATGTAAAAGAAATCTATGTCATGCCAAAGTGATAGGTCCTCTCATTGATATACACTCCAACACTCATGTGTTTAGGGCTTATGTGTTTAAATCTCTCAAATTCAATCAATGAAGATGTTCTACCATAAGCTTGCTCTTCAATCTCATCTCCATTACTAAAATATTACAAACAATGCATGAATCAAAAGGTCTTATTTTCCAGTTGTAATGGAGCTAAGGTTAAGGTGAGGTAAAAGAGAGTACAAGAAAAGGTTTAAACCAAAGAAAGTGGAGCATTATGAAAAAAAATAAAATTTGAACTAAGATATTCCATCAAAACACATCAATTTTCAATCTTCAAGCACCAATTCTTAGCTTCTTTCGATTTCAAGCTCTTTTCTATTTCTTTCTTTTTCTTTTCTTCTTTTCTTTTTCTTTTCTTTTTCTTGTTCTTTTTTCTTGTTTTTTTTTCACCTTTGGCAACTTTGGCCATCTTTTCATCAAGCATCACTTCTTCTTTCTTTTCACATAATTTCCAACCATAATTCCATGAGATATCAAAAGTATATGCTCTACTAATCCTTGGCCAGGGGAAAAGAGGAAAACATATAAAAAGTTTAAGGCTTATATATGGATAAAGCAAAGAAAAGATAAACAAGCTCAAAAGGGGCTCACTAAAGATAATATGTTTTAGGTTGGCTTTTTGGCTCAAATGGTTAAAATTCCTAATGCCTTTATCATCTTCATGCATCTATGTAATGTGAATGTAATCTCAATAAGATATGAAGCAAGTTCTAGAGATACATATCATTGAAAGAACGAACAATCAAAGAATATAATGTTGAAAGCTCAAAAGCTTACATTGGTATAACACTATAAAGTCAACATGACATATTTTCAGAATCAATCCCTAAACCAATTAAACATTAAAACTTGCATGCACACTCATTCATTTGATTTATATATTCATCTATCTCACTTAATTCTCATACATAATACTCATATTCTCAAAAACAAATGGGAGTTCAAAAGGATCAATCATAGATTTTTCTTTTCTTTTTTTGGGAAAAATAAATAAAACAAAAATAAAAAAACTAACATTTTCCCAATACCCCCACACTTAAAACACAACATTGTCCTCAATGTTGAAAATAAAAGAAAAGGAATATAGGAGAATGACAAAAATGAAATAAAATGCAAAAATATAAAAGATAAGGAAAAAGAAAGCAAAATTGTTTTTTTTTGTGTGTTGGGTTGCCTCCCAATAAGTGCTTTTGTTTTATGTCATTGGCTTGACATGTGGCATGCTCATTCTTCATAGATTGGTTCAGCTAACTCTATAGAAGCAGTGAGTTCTATTGTCCAACCTTCATAGAAAGGTTTCAAACGATGCCCATTGACCTTGAGTACTTTGTTGGTTTCTAAACTTGTAATTTCAACTGCACCATAAGGAAAAACATTAGAAACAACAAAGGGTCCAATCCAACGAGAGCGCAATTTTCTAGGAAAAAGTTCCAAATGCGAATGATAAAGAAGGACTTTGTCTCCAACATGAAACTCCTTTCTTGTAAGCATTCGGTCATGAAGATTCTTAGTCTTTTCTTTGTAAATCCTTGCATTCTCGTAAGCATCATTTCGAATCTCTGCCAACTCTTGTAATTGCAGTTTTCTTGCAATCCCAAAGAAGCATCATAATCCATGTTACATTGTTTAATGGCCCAAAAGCTTTGTGTTCAAGCTCCACCGTAGATGACATGCTTTCCCATAAATCATTCTATAAGGTGACATTCCTATAGGTGATTTATAAGCAGTTCTATAAGCCCAAAGTGCATCTCCAAGACGTAGACTCCAATCTCGCCGATTAGGTTGCACAATTTTCTCCAAAATGGACTTGATTTCTCGATTTGAAATTTCAGCTTGGCCATTCGTTTGAGGATGATATGCTGTGGAAGTTCGATGAGTCACATGATATTTGCGTAGCAATGCTTCCATGCAACGATTATAAAAATGAGTGCCACAATCGCTAATGATAGCTTTAGGGATTCCAAACCTGTCAAATATGTGAGTCCTGACAAAATCTAAAACAACCTTAGCATCGTTAGTTCGTGTGGCTTTCGCCTCAATCCATTTAGACGCATAATCAACAGCAAGAAGAATATAAAGATTGCCAAAAAAAGATGGAAATGGACCCATAAAATCAATACCCCAAACATCAAAAATTTCACTTACAAGAATATTCGTTAAAGGCATTTGATTCTTATGAGTGATATTACCTGTTCTTTGGCATTTTTCACATGATTTGCAGAAGTGATATGCATCTTTAAAAATAGAAGGCCAATAGAAACCACTTTCAAGTACCTTGTGGGCTGTTCTTTTTGCTCCAAAATGCCCACCACAAGAATGAGAATGACAAAAAGTGAGAATAGAATGAAATTCATCTTGTGGTACACACCTCCTAACTATTTGCTCCGCACAAAATTTCCAAAGGTAAGGATCGTCCCAAAAATAATATTTAGCATCAGCTCGTAACTTATCTTTTTGGAGTTTAGACAAACCTGGAGGGAATTCTTTGGTGACTAAATAGTTTACCAAATTAGCATACCATGGTCTTGTAGAGGAATGCAACATATACAACTGCTCATCAGGGAATGTCTCTCTTATTGTTTCAATCTGTATATCCTCGGTCCTTAGCCGACTCAAGTGATCAGCCACATGGTTTTCAACACCTTTTTTGTCTTTGATCTCAAGATCGAATTCTTGTAAAAGCAAGATCCACCTAATCAGTCTTGGTTTGGACTCCTTTTTCAAAAGATACCTGAGAGTTGCATGGTCAGTAAAAACAATGACTTTTGTACCAAGTAAATATGACCTGAATTTTTCAAGAGCAAACACCACTGCAAAAGGTTTTTTTCAGTTGTATGGTAATTGCATTGTGCTCCATCCAACATATGAGAAGCATAGGCGATAAAATGAAAATTCTTCCCAATTCTTTGCCCAAGCACAGCTCCTACCGCATAGTCACTCGCATCACACATTATCTGAAAAGGTTCATCCCAATTTGGTGGTTGGATGATAGGGGCAGATGTGACACGTCTCTTAAGCTCATCATGGGCATCTTTACATGCTTGATCAAACACAAAATCCACTTCTTTGGCTAATAATTTGCACAAGGGTGCCATAATCTTCGAGAAATCTTTGATAAAGCGTCGATAGAAACCTGCATGGCCTAGAAAAGAACAAACCTCCCTCACGCATGAGGGGTAAGGCAATGATGAAATAACATCTATCTTAGCTTTATCAACCCCTAATCCACGTGAAGACACAACATGCCCAAGAACTATTCCTTGTTCTACCATAAAATAACACTTTTCATAGTTCAAGACAAGGTTAGTTTCAATGCACTTTTTCAAGATCAAAGATAAATTTTCTAGACACCTATCAAAAGAATCACCATACACCGTGAAATCATCCATAAAAACCTCGATTATTCTTTCAACATAGTCAGAAAATATACTCATCATACATCTTTGAAAAGTTACAGGAGCATTACAGAGACTAAAAGGCATTCTCCTATATGCATATGTACCAAATGGACATGTAAATGTAGTTTTTTCTTGATCCTCAGGATTAATAACAATCTGATTGTATCCACTATATCCATCAGGAAAGCAATAAAAAGACTTACCTGCTAGGCGTTCAAGCATTTGATCCATGAATGGTAATAGGAAATGATCTTTGCGTGTAGAAAGATTGAGCTTTCTATAATCAACACACATTCTCCATCCACTCGAGATACGAGTAGGAATGAGCTCATCATTTTTGTTTTTCACCAACGTGATTCCGGTCTTTTTGAGCACCACATGGATTGGCGCGACCCATTTACTGTCAGTGATGGGGTAAATGACTCTTGCATCGAACAATTTCAAAATTTCAGCTTTCACTACCTCCATCATAGGCGGGTTCAACCTCCTTTGCATTTCCCTTGTTGGTTTTGTGTTGTCCTCCAATAGTATGTGATGCATACATATTGAGGGACTAATGCCCTTGATGTCGGCTAAAGTCCATCCAATGGCCGTCTTGTGATCACACAACAACTTCACAAGTTTTTCCTCTTGCATACTTGTTAAACCTTTTGCTATGATAATGGGAAGTGTATTGTTGTCGCCAATGGATACATACTTCAAATTATCAGGCAAAGGTTTTAATTCTAACTCGGGGCTCAGTAAATAGATGGCAAAAGCTTTTATGTGAGAGTATCAAATCAACAAAGACATTACCATGGGGAACGGTTTGCAAAGCTTGTAAGGCCAATACTGATTTGTGCACATTTTGGGGAACACACACGTGCCTCTCCATCTCTTCTATCTTGGTGAAATCATAGCCATAGCTCAAAACTATGCTTAATCCGTCTTCGCAATCAAAATCACAAACTCGCTGCACACACTTATCAATTTGATCATAGCATGTGATAGAATAAACATTGCTATAAGGATATTTCATTGCATCATGAAAATTGAATTCAATTTTTTCATCTCCTACCTCCATAGACAAGGTATCCTTACCACAATCAATCTTTGTGTTGGCGGTTTTCAAGAATGGTCTCCCAAACAATATAGGAGTGTTGGTTGATGAATCACAAGAATCATGTTCCATATCAAGAATATAAAAATCACATGGAATAACCAAACTATCAATCTTGACTAGGACATCTTCTATCACACCAAGTGGGTAAACAAAACTACGATCCGCAAGTTGTATTACAATGCTAGTTTTATTCAAAGGCTCAAGACTAAGAGAATCATAAACATGTTTGGGCATAACACTAATGGATGCACCTAAATCGCATAAAGCTCTTTTAAAACTAGCATTACCAATAACACATGGGATAGTAAACGCACCTGGGTCTTTTTGTTTCAAAGGCAGATTCTTTTGAACAACGGCAGATACAACTTCACCCATACTTACCGTTTCATGACCTTTCAGTTTGAAAGCTCTCTTGGTAGTACACAACTCCTTCAAGAATTTTGCATACTTGGGAATTTGCTTGATAACATCAAGCAAAGGAATGTTCAGTTCCACTTTCTTGAAAACCTCTAAGATCTCTTTTTCTTTGTCTTCTTTCTTTGACCTAGAAGAACTCACAGGAAAGGGTGGATTTGTTTTAAAACTGGAATTAATTGAGTGAAAACTTACCTTTGGAGTGTTTGTCTTTGTTTCAGTTTGTGGAGGAGGAGAATGTTCTTTCTTTGTACTCAATTCAGTTTCTATCTCTTCTTCCTCCTCCATCTCAATTTGTTTCAACTTTTTCTCTTCAAGTTCTTTCCCACTTCGCAGCATGATAGCACTAACATTCTCTTTTGGATTCAATGCTTGGGAGGGCAATTTTTCATTTATTTGTGCTTCCAATTTCCCTACACTTGAAGCTACTTGCCCCATTTGCTTCTCCAAGTTGTGAATACTTGACCTTGTTTCCTATTGAAAAGACATGACATTTTGGAGCCAAGGTAATGACCTTGTTTCCAAGGTAACAGTATTAGAAGCCAAAGTTTTCATCATCTCACGAAGTTCATCATTGGATGATGACCCCATAACATTGGAGTTTGTGAATGGAGCGGGTTGTCTTGCTTGATAATTTTGTTGGGGCTGAAATCCTTGTGGATGGAACTGTCGGCCTGGATTGCCTTGTTGGGATGGGTTGCTGTAGCGTAAGTTGGGATGATCTCTCCATCCAGGATTGTATGTGTTGGAAAAGGGATCATATTTACGCTGGGATTGTCCGTTGAATGCTCCATCAATTGCATGAACTTGTTCAATGTAATCTTCTTGCATTGTTGGGCACATATCCGAAGCATGTCCTTGTAAGGAGCATATGCTACAAACTTTCACCTGCTGCACATTTCCACAAGCCAAAGAACACACAAGAGAAGTAAGATCATTAACTTTATTTTCAAGTTTAGAAATACTTACCTCATTTACTCGTTTGTTGGAGAGGTCTCCATGAGTGCCAAACTGTTTTAAATTGGCTGCCATGTTTGAGATCAATGGACGTGCAGCCTCGGGTGTCTTATCCACCAATGCACCTCCACTTGCAGCATCAATGATACTACGGTCAGTAGGCATCAATCCTTCATAGAAATATTGAATGAGCAGCTGATCGGGTATTTGATGATGAGGGCATTGAATACATAGTTGCTCAAATCTTTCCCAATACTCAGAAAGTGGCTCTCCATGAGATTGTCGAATCCCACATATTTCTTTCCTTATATTGGCAACTCGAGATGCTGGGAAATATTTCTCCAGGAAAATCTTCTTCATAGCATTCCAAGTTCCAATAGATCCTGGGAGAATAGAGAAAAGCCATGTCTTTGCTGCCCCCTTCAAAGAGAAAGGGAAAGCTTTCAACTTAACTTGTTCTTCATCAACTCCATTTGGTTTCATGCCAACACAAACCATATGGAACTCCTTGAGATGAGTATGAGGATCTTCTCCTGCAAGACCATTAAATGTTGGTAACAAATGTATAAAACCAGATTTGAGCTCAAGATTTATATTATTGTCAATGTTTATGCACAATGGTTGATTTTCCATGTTAGGAGCAGCAAGCTCCTTGAGTGTTTGTTGTCGTGCAATAACCATGGTGTTGAGGCGAGCTTCCTTTCTCAACCTACGTAAAGTGCTTTCTATTTCAAAATCAATCTGCACTTGAATTTGATTAGTAGAACGGGTCACAGGCATAAACTCTTAAGAAAACTCAAAAGAAAATAACCACACAAGATATCAAAAACAATGCAAATTGTACGAAAATTTTACGGTACAAAACTAAAACTGCCTAAAAACACTAGAACAAAGCGGAATTTGGCCTCAATAGGGTGGGGCTAGCGATTTATCCCTAGTCTTGTTCAAAACGTCCTTTTCTTTCAGGAAACAAAATATCGATACCTAATTCTACCAAAAACTCTGTTTTGAACAGTACCTTGCACAAATGAACAGTACCATCGCAAGCAAAAATTCTGTTCTTTTTTTTTTGAATCACAGCAAATAAAAATAACAGTACAAGCACAAAAATCAACTAAAATTACCTCCCTGGCAACAGCGCCAAAATTTGTTGCGATGTCGCGGTCGCACAAATTAATTACCCTAGCTTAAAACACACAAGATAGTATAGAGCAAGCAAGGGGTCGATCCCACGAGGAAGTTTTAAGTCAGATTTTTATGTTGTACGTTATGTGAGTGGGGGGATTCGGTTTGTGATTAACTAAACTATGGCATCAATTAAACTAGCAAAAAAAAATCAATTAAAACCGAAACTTATCAAGAAAACAAACCTTGGTCACAAGCATACATCCACCTACGGAAATTAGAACCGATCCTTGAAACAAAAAAATGCAGTTTATGTTTTGAATTTTTTTTTTAACGTGATTAATTAACGGATCCGCCGTATAACTAATCCTAACCAACAAACAATCAAAGTGACCGCACTAATGATTCAATTTAATGGTAGCTTTAAGAACTAGATAATTTCATTAAGATTAACATACAAGTTGTCCGCAACTTGTGTCAATTTATTCTAATGTTCTCCCTAACTTCAATAATGTAGTTCCGCCACAATTATCAAGCTTAGTTGCTTCACAAGTTCATATATCACAACTCCGGTTTTGATATTAAACTTAGCAATAGATTGTTCACAACAATAACTTAGAGTCCACTCTAGCAATCATCAACAACAATCATAGGAAATATGCATAGGAAAACAAATATATTCATTCATAACATAAACTGAAAATAGAAGGAAGAATAAATCTCATGGTTCTTGAAATCTGAAAGTGTTTATGTCCTTGCAACCAAGAAAAAGAGTCTAGCCTTGCATGTTTATTGAACAACTAAATAAAAAGATGGAAGAACACATGATTTTGGGTTTGGAGGATGAAGATTTTGTGTTTTTCTCTTGTGGTGGCCGCCACTTCCTTGCTCCTCTTCTCTTTTATATAAGCTTAGAAACCCTAATGTCTATTTTACCAAATAGTCCTTCCTTAAGTTGGCAGAATTTAGTTGTCCCTTGTAAAATTCATATCTCCTTCATACGACATCGTTTTGAGCTGAAATTTGGAGCGTCTATAGGTCTTTGAGTCCTGAATCCACTCCAATTGCGTTTGCATCAATCGGACCTCTGTAGCTCGAGATATTGAATTTTGAATGGACAAAGGTCAGCATTGGCAGAATGCGAGATTTGACTTTGCAGGATGCGATTTCCATGATCTTTCTCCTTTTATTTTTCTTGCATTATATTTCCAGAAAGGTATGGATGTTAGCTTTTGAATGTCACTGGAATCATTTCATTTCGATCTCTAGAACTCACGCTTTGCACAAAACATCGACTGAACGTCAAATCTGCCAATTACCTCCTTTTTGCATCTTTCATCCAAAAATGCCTTCAAAACATAAAACAAAGAATATCAAGGCATTTTATACACAAAACATATGCAAAACACTATGTAAATATGAATGAAATTATCAAATAATATGGTCGCATCAGTTGACCCCTTTTCTTTTTTTATTTTGAAAAAGAACAAAAAATAAAGAGCAATACAAAATCCAAAAAATCCTAACATAGGGAAAAAATTGAAAAGACAGAAGCAAGGGGCAGCCCCCAGCTCTCTCTCCACCTTTTTCTTCTTCTCATACAACAACAGCTGCAACCATCACCCCATAGTCTTCCTCCTACACTTGCAGCTAGAACACACACTATCACCCTCCCATGGCTGCCCCTTTCCTGCCTTGAGAATGTGTTTAGAAAGCATTTTTGAAGAAAAAAACATTGATTTTTTTGTTTTAAATTAAATTTAGTGCTTTTAGATCATTTTGATGTGATGATGTCAAAAATAATTTTTGAAAAATAAAAAAACATCATCATAATGAACTCTTCTACTTGCCTTTTAATCTCTTTTGTCTTCTTGGGATTGCTTTTATAGGCTGGATAATTATAAATCAATGGTTCAGGTACAAGGTTAATCTAATGCTTAATTACTCTTATTGGTGGCAATCCACTAGGAATGTTTTTAGGAAATACATCATCAAATTCTATCAATAAAAAGACAACCACACTAGGAACAATAGAATCAAGATTATTAGTGTTTAAATAAGTCTCCTAATACACAACTAATATCATTGGCTTGTTAGTGAATAACACATATCTGATTTGAGCTTTTGCATAAAAATTTGGTAGTTTCTTTAGTTTTTCAACCTCTACTCTCAACCGGTTTAATTAATGATTTAGATTTAGTCAAATATGATGGTCTCCTCTCACCATTGTCCTCAAATGAATTTTACTCTCCCCATCCTCACATTCCTTTTTAAATTTCATTTGATTGTCATACACTTGTTTTGGAGACAAAGAGAGTGATGGTTTTACCATCCTTACAATAATGAACCTATTTCTAAACCCATCATGAATTGTCTTATGATCAAACTATCATGGACGCCCTAATAGTAAGTTACTAGCATGTATTAGGACTACATCACACATAACCTCATCAAAATACTTTCCAATAGAAAACATAATGGACACTTGCTTAGTAACTTTCACTTCACCACATTCATTCAACCATTACAATCTATAAGGCTTAGGATGCTTAATGCAAACCATACTCAATTTCTTCAAAAGAGTGTGAAATATGTATTCTCATTGTTGTGCTATATCATCTTTTTTTATTTGCATATTTAGTGCATGCCTTATAACTAAGGCATCCCACTTAACAGGATATGCAATCTCTCCATCACTACTATCCTTCAAAGGTGATATCTCTTCACTTACAAATTTGTCACTTTCATATTGAGTCTTCCTATTGTATCTTGTAAGCATAACTCTTCGGTTTGGACATTCAGAAGCAATGTACTCTGTCTAAAAACAATTTAACCATTAAATATCTATATCACTAGGAGCTTGAGATTCATATTTACTTTTCTCATCCATATGAGCATCCTTTTTAGCCTTAGGTGGTTTGCCCTTCTATGCATATTGTCATAAACTATTTCTAAGTTATTCCCTAGAAACACATAGCAAAAATAAATAAAAAAATGTTGACGTCGCAAAAAATCAAGTTGAAAATTTTCAAAGTGCCTTTATTGTGCCAAAAAAGGAAAGAAAATGCATGTTCAAGGCTAAAATGATTTAGTATTGGATAAATATACATAAAAATTAAGTTCAAAGGCATAATTATACTTTTTATAGGCCAATTTGATTTATAATGAGTCAATTTAGAGAATAATTATGCTTAGGAATTAATTTAGGGTCCAATTGAAGGATTTAATTAAGTGTAAGGACTTAATTATACTTTAAATGAGTCAAATTAATTTTATTAAGGGCTTAATTGATAAAAAAAATCAAGTTTGGAATCCTAATTCGTGTTTAATTGAGAGGATTGGAATTTTCAGAGACCAAATATAATTTTTACCAAGTCAATTGGATGAAATCAGAGGTGAAATTAAAGAAAATTGGAAGTTTAATAGTCAATTAAGGGTAAAATTGCATAAATCTAAGACCAAGGACTGAAGTAAAAAGGCACATAAATTTAGGGTTGCTATTGAAGTTTTGAAGGGGATGAAATTGCATAAATTTCAAAATTTAAGGTCAAGTAGGAGTGCAATTAGAATTTATAAATTGAACGACCAATTTGTACTTTTGTCATCCTGTAGAATTTTCAAGCAGCCAATATAATGTTCTGTGCATTGATGCATAATACTGCATGTCTGCCTTCGTCTTCATCATTGTAGCAACCTGCAAGCCCCATCATTGAACACAATGGTTAACTGAAGGGTTGTCATAATACTATAAATACCTAAGAAGAAAACACTAAGAGAAAATTAAAAAACAATGATAGTATATATAACGTCCACATCTCTAGGGGACAAACAAATGATCTTATTAATACACATTCTCTAAGAAAAGAAGATGTACTTTGTTTTACAAACATATGTATATAAAAAGGTTTCACTAAAATTTATATCGAAATTTTAGCAGAACCTCCCCTGTACTGGCAGATCCCAAGTTTTTGACATATAACATAACACTTAATTCAATCTTAACCCATTCATCCTGGGTCTTCAAAACCATAAACATCATCCTCATCACACCGACAATTAATAAATCATATATTTAATTACAATCAACAATTTACACTGGAATTAATATAAATCCAGTCACATTTAATAAATTTCTTACATTCCATTCCCCCCCCCCCAAAAAAAAAAAAATAGTGATCATACATATTAGTTTACCAACATTTAATTTATACGAAATACTTCTGAATGCAAAAGAAAAACTAAGAAATGACACCTTTACTCCTCGCGTGAAGATGATGGACCTAAAATGGAAATACAAGATAATTGCATAAATAAAATTTGAAATAATAATAATAATAAAGTTATTAAACCCACGATATGCAATCATACATAATTAAAATAATCAACATAGTTATTTGAAACACAAACTAACTTCCCCACTTACATCTTGTTGATACTAAGTATTGTCGATGCTCTTATAACCCTACTGACATAATAAATCAGAAAATATCCCTTCTCGGGTCCGTAGCATATTATATATATTTTATTTTATTTTTGAGGATGTGTGTTGATTTCATTTATTTTATTTTATTTTAAATTTAAACATATATGAATGTGTATTTAAATGTTGCACAACAATCCCTTTATCCGGGATTCTAACATACACTCGATGTATATTAACCTGTGCAAAGTAATCCCCATCCCTGGGATCCTAATACACTGAATGTATGACAGTCATTCATGATAATCCCCTTATCTGGGATCCTAACATAAACTAAAATG
Organism: Salix exigua; assembly: GCA_032356905.1. Classification (NCBI taxonomy): domain Eukaryota; kingdom Viridiplantae; phylum Streptophyta; class Magnoliopsida; order Malpighiales; family Salicaceae; genus Salix; species Salix exigua. The sequence continues at coordinate 13,056,006 of CM063606.1, read as the reverse complement.
TATGTTAGTCATTTTTGATGATCCCTCTATTCGGGATCCTAGCATACACTAAATGTATGCTAGTCACGACCATGTTTTGTTCATGACATTTTCAAACTTCCCTGGCACACATGCCTTAAATATACTTACTGACAATCATATCTTCTCAAACTTCCACATATTTTCATTATGAAAATTAAATCAGAAACGTAGGCATGAATCACCTACCTGTTGTGGATGCTCTTCTCGTGGTCCCTTGTTGTTGTTGTTGCACCATACTCGTAGTCCCTTGTGCAATTACATGAAATTCTCATAAATCATTTCCAACCACTGATACTCTTCATAATAACCACACCGAAACAATCCAATATGCCTTTAAATTTGTTATTCTTTCATTTTTATTTTTTTATAACTTTTGTCAATCAAAATATCATTATAAACACTCATTTTTGAACATAACTTGTTCGTTCCCTTTAATGTGTCTAACTTCATCATTTTCGTGATCTCCCACTTCTTTTTCTTTTTTCTCAAAGTTACCAGAATCCGACCTCTTCCTAGATTTTTCACTATAACAAGAGTTATAGACCTCTGTTTTGTACAACATTAATCTAGTTAGAAAGATAATACAACTCTTATGAAGGGAGGAAAATCCAGTTCGGCCCCCAAAATTCACGAAGGAAATTCCAAATTAAATTAAACAAGTTTCCTTTGATAGTAGACATCCATAATTGTAACTCCTACGAAGGAAACCAATCCTAATTCCCTTGTTTCTCCCCTCAAATTCTCTCTGAAAGTCAAGAGATGAATATGTCAAGCTGTTAACTTATACATTATATACATTTGGCCGAAACATGGGCTTGGGAAAACAAGACTTCCCTGTTAACTTATTCTTTTCACACTCTATCATTCATTACACAAACATTCACATCCAACACAACATACATAATAATTATTTTGCAAAACACATAATCTTTCCCTCCTAATTACTGCCCTCAATGGCCAACCATGGCATTTCCTAGGAGCTCCTTCTTTCCTTTTCATTTTTCTTGACAATTAACTCTCATTATCTAAAAGCTAAATAGTATCACGAACAAGTTGTTGTTCATAGTGACACAATTCACTGTGGATGACAACAATAATACTCATTTTTCGGTCCATTTTGGTTCGTTCGGTTATATCGGTCGACTAATTCTTTTCTTTTTTGAACAGTGAAATAATGAATTTTTCCTTCGAAAAAGACAAAATAAGGCCACTGGACTGAGGGGCTCGACAGTACTTGCACACTTTTAGTTCAGTCCGGTCCGACTAACCGGTTTATTTATTTTTAAATATTTCTTTGCATAGTGAAATAACCATTTTTTCCTAAAAAAGATGAAAACAAGGTCTGGCCGGGAGGGGTGTCCCGATAATTTACCATTTTTTATTCTTTTTTCCACCGACTTTTTATTCTTTTTTCCACCGATTTACTGTTGGCGCGTCTCCGGAGGCGCCGTCTATATTCGTGCTCACGAGTGCTCCGGGCGGCGCGTGCGACGTATTCCGGCGTCCAAAAATACACACACCACATCTAGAATGATTTCCAGACATGTTCTCTTTCCACTGTTGCGGCGCGTGTGAGGGCGCGGTGATTGGAGACGTGTCAATGGTCGTTTTTCAATTCCCCCCTCCCTTTTCTCTCTCCTACCTGCGCAAGCTGACGTCAATGCAACTGTTTTTTGTGATGTTTCATTTCAGTCCCTAAACTTTGGATTATTTTTTTATGGTCCTTATTGATATTCTATAGGTTTTGATTTGTTTCAATTTCTTCCTTCAATTGAAATTGATTATATATCATAGTTTCATTTAGGTCCCCAGACTTTGAATTTTCGAATTGGTCTTGAATTCTTAATATTCTTGGTATCAAAGTTTTGATTTATTTCAATTTTATCCTTCCATGCAAATTTATTATAAATCCTTAATATTTTCGGTATCAAAGTTTGATTTTTTTTTCAATTTTATCCTTCCATGAAAATTAATTATAGATTTCAGTTTCATTTCCGTCCTAATTCTTTTAAGTTTTGGTTTTGTGTTAAATTATTTAATTTCATTGATATCAATGTTTGGATTTATTTCACTTTTTCCTTCAAATTAAATTTATTATATATGTTTTTTTTTCATTTTATCCCTTTTACTTTTAATTCCTTTATTTTATATATATACTTTTGTCCATATTTATATATACATGCTCTTAGTTTTTGTTTTCAATTTTTCTTCATTTCCAATGTTATTAAGTTTTTTTATTTAATGTTCAATTTTTAATATGTGTTGGTGATCATTTGAAAATTAATAATCATTATGATTTCTCTCTTTTTTTTCCTTCAAGTCAAATACTTTCTTAAAATCTAATAATATTTTTTTTTATTATGTCATTTATTTTTTTTAATTGTTTTTGTTAATATTGTTAAGTCTTGAATTTTCTAATTATTATTGATAAAACATTCAAAACAATTATAATGATTATTTGTTAGTTTTGTTTTCTTTTAAATATGTCAGACAAATTATATATTTTTTATATTTATTTAATATTAGCGCCTTAATTTTTTTAACAGTAATTATGGTCTCAACAATTTTTATGATTTTCACTGTTATAAAGTTTTATTTACATTTTAATTTGGGTTGGTGATCATTTTAAAATTGATATTTATTATTTTTTCTCTATGTTATTTATTAAGTAAAATAATTTTTTAAAATATGCTTATATTTTTTTTTGTTTTTCATTTATTTAGTTTTTTGATTGCTTTTTCGTTAATATTGTTTTCTGTTGAAATTTCTAATTCTTATAATTAGTATGTTACACGGAGCACATGACTCATTTTAACATAATTTTTTCGACTCCAATTGTACAATCTATCAATAAAATAATTATCAAAACAGTTTTAACAGTAGTAACATTCAATTACTTTTAGGCGAAATAAAAAACTCATTTCTAACAGATTCTATTAATTAAAATTTTAGTAATTAAAATAACCAATTATAGCACGTAAAAAATCAATCATTTTTCTACATAAAAAAACCCAGATAAATCATTCAAAATAATGATAATGATTATTTTTAAGTTTTTTCTTATAAATATGTGGAGTAAATTATATATTCTAATATTTATTTGATATTAGCGCCTGAAAATATATATATATATATATATATATAGACAAAAAAATGACCTAGGATTTTTTAGAGAAAAAAAATTAATATCAGTGTTCTGAAATATTTTTAAGATAAGAATATGAGAAATAAATCTTATAAAATAAAATAAAAGATTTTAGCTTTTAATTCTAATTTTTTTCATCTTTTGTTTAAGTTTATTAATTAGAAAAATTTAATTCTTGGATTTTAGGTTTTTTTGTAAAATAAAAAAAAGAATTATGTTATCTATAATTAAAAAATATACGAACCACTTCTCCTGCCTTTCGATTACATTGTTCCTTTTTGGCGAAAAAAAACCTCATTTTTAACAAATTTTATTTATTATAATTTCATTAATTATATATGAAAATAACTAATTACAGGACACAAAAAACAGTTAGTTTCCTACATGAAAAAAAACTTAACGCAGCACGCGGGCAAATCACCTCGTTTCATCCTATTTCATGCCACATTCATCAATTACACACAATTCTTCATTTCCCCCAAAAAGTTTCCAAGAACCCTAACCCAAATCTCATAAAGAAAAATCATGCAATTTAACCATAAAAGTCAAGAATATTTTATATGAATATAAGCAACACCATACCAAGAAAGATTTAAGATCCTAATGGCTTGTGAAATCACAATCTCCTCCTCTCTTTCTCTTCTTGTCGCTGCCAACCCAATACTCCTTCTTTTCCTCCACTTTCTTCTTCCAATAATACTCCAAATCCTTGGGTTTTTGATGGTTGAATGTTTTGGTATCCTTCAATTGGGTAAGAAAAATATCAAAATCTACATCCCTTTCTTCCCCTCATTTTGCTTGGCATAAGAAAAGAGAGAGGGGTATTTATACCCCTCAATTTCTCTTATTGCACTTAGGCCACCATTTCCTTTAAATATTTTCTTTTTACCCCATATCCTCTCTTCCTATAATTTAAATCATAATCTTTACATTTATTTCAATTCCACCCCCACCCCCCTCAACCTATTTTATTTCTCTTTTAATTCATTATTTTAATTGAACACTAACCCCAATTAAATCTGAGTTGAAAATTACAATATCTCAACTATTTCGTTCGGATATTATATCCAAAATCTCTAAATTCTTATTTTATTTAAATTTTTTCATGAATCTTCCAGTTTTATTTATTTATTTATTTTTGTTTATTTAGTTTATAATTTAAACTTACATTCATTTCCTGGGGTTTAAAGTATTAGTATTTTATTGTCGGCACCGAATTCTCCTTCCTCGACACCGGCAGCCTCGGGTCTCTTTTGTCCAGCAACCTCAATTCCTTCTCTTGTCTACCGTCAGCCACAGTCCCAACTCCTTTGTCTTCAACGGCCAGCCACAACTTTTAAACCATCAACAATCCCTTTGTCTTCCTTGGCAGCGTCGACACTGACAATTCTGGGAATCTTTCTGAAGTTCTTATTATTCCATTATGTTACAGACTCATTCTCTTATAGAGAAGCTTTACAAGATAACTATATACAACAAGTAATTAAAAAGGATCCCTTATAAGTCGTGATACATTCGATTAGGATCAGCTGGGAATATATTTCCTATTTTGGACTCTACAGCTCATGCTGATATAAATTCCTAAACTATACAGCTCATGCTAACACTCCCCCTCAAGTTGGTGCAAAAGATATCTTCGATGCCCAACTTGCTAAGTGAGTCATGAAACACCTTGTTTGATACGGTCTTTGTGAGCATATCTGCAAGTTGACCTTCTGATCTAACAAAAGGAAAACATATCACTCCTTCTTCGAGATTTTGTTTAATGAAATGACAGTCTATCTCGATGTGTTTTGTTCGGTCATGCTGAATTGGATTTTGAGAAATTGCAATTGCTGCTTTATTGTCGCAATACAGATTCATCATTGACTTGGGAGTAAATCCCATCTTAGAGAGTAATCTTCGAATCCACAGGAGTTCGCAAAGACCTTTAGCCATTCCTCTAAACTCTGCCTCCGCGCTTGACAAAGCGACTACCTTCTGTTTTTTACTCCTCCAAGTCACCAAATTTCCCCCAACAAATGTAAAATACCCGGATGTAGACTTTCTATCAACCACATTTCCTGCCCAATCAGCATCTATGTAACCTTCAACCTTCAAATGACCGTTCTTGGAAAACATGAACCCTCTCCCCGGAGCGGACTTTAGGTACTCAGTATTCGATTGACTGCGTTCATGTGATCCTTGCTAGGGCAATGCATGAATTGACTAACCAAGTTGATTGCGTGCGAAATATTTGGACGAGTGTGAGATAAGTAGATTAATTTTCCTACCAGTCATTGATACCTTTCTTTGTCAACTGGTTCCTGATTGGGGTACACTCCAAGCTTTTGATTCTGAATTGTTGGGGTGTCTGTCGACTTGCAGTCAAGCATCCTTACCTAAGTTAGTAGATCCAATACATACTTTCTCTGTGAGAGAAAGATTCCCTGTTTTGATCTAGCCACTTCGATCCCTAAGAAGTATTTTAGCTCGCCCAAGTTTTTCATTTCGAATTCACCGGAAAATTGCTTCTGTAATCTTTTAATTTCTTCCTCATCATCTCCTGTAATGATCATGTCATCTACATAAATTATCAGGATAGTTACCTTCCCTCGTTGCATCTTAAGGAAGAGGGTATGATCCAAGTTGCTTTGCTGAAATCCATACTTTCTCATAGCAACTCTAAATCGGCCAAACCATGCACGTGGAGATTGCTTTAGTCCGTACAACACTCGTTGTAATCTGCAGACAGTTCCAGGTGTGTTTGACTTATATCCTGGTGGGATATCCATATATACTTCCTCTTCCATATATACTTCCTTTTTCACGTCAAATTGGTGCAAAGGCCAATCTAAGTTTGCTGCCATGGATAACAATACTCTGACTGTGTTAAGTTTTGCAACCGGGGAGAAAGTCTCCTGATAGTCTATCCCGTAAGTCTGTGTGAACCCCTTTGCTACCAGTCTCGCCTTATGTCGCTCAATGGATCCGTCTGCCTTATATTTGGTTGAAAATACCCACTAGCACCCAACAGTTCTCTTCCCATGTGGTAATGTGACAATTTCCCATGTTTTGTTCTTCTCTAGGGCTGTCATTTCCTCTTGAATTGCTTGGGACCATTTGGGGTTTGTTAATGCTTCATGAACTCCCGAGGGGATCTGATCAGAGGACAATTTATATGCAAAAGCTTTGAGAGGCATTGGCAGCCTTTGTGTGGTGACATAGTTTGAGACGGGATACTTTGCCCTTTCTCCCCCCGTATCTGGTGAGTACCGTGATGGGGGCTTGCCTCTATTCTGCCTGAAAGGTAAGTGATAACTATTTGAAGAATTAAAAATATTTTCATTGGGTGTTGTATGAGAAATTACCTCAGGAGCATCCTCAAGCAAAGTATTGTCATTGTCAGGTACTAGAAGAGAGGGGGGGTTTACTGATAATGTCGGATGCCATGCTTCCTATCCCTTCATCATCTTCCTCTGTTATGGCCACCTTTTCTGCATTTGGAATACCCGTTGGAGTTATGACTGTATTCTCAGTATTCCCGGTACTGGTGGGAGTCATGGTTGGCATCTCAGCAGTTCCAGTTCCTTTGGTATTCTCAGCAGCGTCAGTCATGGTGGAAGTCATGACCACCTTTTCAATAGTTCCAGCAGCCTCAACCTCATTATTCTCAATATCTCCAGTGACCTCATTATTCTCAACATCTCCAGTATTCCACCACTTCTCATCTTCATTCCGTGTTTCCCCCTGGAGATGAGAAGTGAAGACCGTGGATGGATAAAAATATTCTGATTCCAGAAAAGTAACATCCATTGTAGTATAGAGTCGTTTTGTTTTAGGATCATAGCAGCGGAATCCCTTTTTATTGGAGCCATACCCCAGAAATATACACCGAACGACACATGGTTCAAGCTTTGTTCTTAGATGTTTGTGGATATGAACAAATGCTACACAACCAAACACTCTTGGTGGAAGTAACAAAATGGATGGTAGAGCAACATATTGTGATAGTGCCTATAGTGGGGTCTTGAAATCCAAAGCTTTGGATGGCATCCTATTCAGTAAATATACCGCGGTAGTAATACTATCACTCCAATATCTACCTGGCACTTGTGCTGCAATTAATAATGCCCGTGTTGTTTCTAAGATATGTCGGTTTTTCCGTTCTGCCATTTCGTTTTGTTGTGGAGTTTGACTACAAGACAATTCATGTAAAATCCCTTTCCTTCGAAAAAATTCTACGAAGTTATGATTCACATACTCCCCCCCCCCAATTATCCGACCGAAGAATTTGAATATTTGCTGAAAACTGAGTATGAACCATAGCTTCAAACATACAAAACATGTCAAACACCTCATCTTTGCGTTTCAATACATATAACCATGTCATTCTAGTGCAATCATCCACAAATGTGACAAACCAGCGTATGCCAGAAATAGAATTAATCAGTGACGGTCCCCATACATCAGAGTGAACTAGGGCAAAAGGAGTATCACTTTTATTCAAGCTAATCGAAAATCATACACGATGACTTTTGGCAAGAATGCAAGTTTCACATTTAAATTCTGCATAGTTCAAATTCAAAAACAATTTTGGAAACAAGTGCTTCATATAGCTAAAAGATGGATGTCCCAACCGATAATGCCAAAGCCAAATCTGATTTTCTTTTGTCAGTAGTGATCGTCTCACGGTGTTGGCATTGCCGATGTTGAAGTCATCCATGTAGTATAACCCCTCTCTTTTAGTACCACGCCCAATGATCTCCTTCATGAGGATATCTTGAAAAAGGCAGAATTTTGGATATATTAGCACAACACAATTTAAGTCTTCGGTGACTTGGCTCACCAATAACAGTTTATTTGAAAGAGAGGGCACTAGCAACGTGTTGGTCAATAATAGAGAGGTTGATATATGCACGGTTCCAGCCTCTGTGACAGGGTAGACTACCCCATTGGCATTGGAGATACCAGTTCTTCTCGGTTGTGTGGTGTCTGAAAAATCATCTAAACAATATGTCATGTGGTCTGTTGCACCAGAGTCCACAATCCAGTCGTTTTTAGATTCATCGTTACCTTGGTCGTTGGGCAGACTGGTGGCAGCTTCCCTGGATTCAACCAACGGTGCCAGTGACAGTTGAGGTTTAGTATCAGCCAATGATGCTTGGCCTGTGTCCCCAGATGAGGTTCTCTGTTTCCTTGTCTTCAATTCATTCCACCAATCGGGATAACCATGCAATTTAAAGCATGTTTCCCGTGTATGCTTCACATTTCCACAGTGAGTACAACCATTTCCTTCATTTTCCACCTGTCCTTTAGGTCGTGCTAAGTGATGCAGGTTACGCCCTCCTGGCGAAGTCATCCCTGCTCTGTTTAGTTGAAGTGATTGCTGTCGTGGTAAATTAATTTTCCCTCCTCTAGAAACCATTGTTGCAGCAGTAGTGTTTCCGTTGTTGGTAAGCATGACAGACTGCCTGATTGCTACCCTCCTAACATAGGCATAGGCTTGTTCAACCGATGGGAAGGGTTTCAATTGGAGTACATCACTCCGTATATTATAAAGCCTATCATCCAGCCCATCCAGGAAAGTATACACTAGATTCTCTTGAAGTAGATCATTATATCGTTGTATATCAGCAGCACATTCCATAGGATTAGGTCTACGGAAATCAATTTCTCTCCATAGACCTTGAAGGCAATTGTAGTAAGTTTCTATGGATTATCCTGATTGTTTCATCCTTGTTACTTGCCTCTTTAAATCATATACTTGAGAAGTATCAGATCCATCAAAATACATGGTGGCAATCGAGTCCCATACCTGTTTGGCAGTGGAGAATCGAATAAAGTTGCCTATGAGGGAAGGATCCATTGAGTTAATCAGCCATCCTTTCACAATTGAGTTTTCCGTTCTCCATCTTCTGAAGTGGGGGTCCTTCAATTCTGGTTGGGGAAGATCCCCATTTATGTATCCCAATTTGTCTTTTCCGGAGATATACATCTCCACAATTTGGGACCACAAAGCATAGTTGGTACCATCAAGCTTAATGTCAATCGATGCAGCCGTAGCGTCATAGATTATCGATGGGGTCTGGGTCTGGGTCTGATTCTGGGTCACAATCTGAGCCATTCTTGTCGTGAGATCATCAAGATTTGCAGTTGTATTTCGCTGTTCTTGTTCAGTCATGTTTGTTGGTGTTTCCATGTTGTATTTCTTCCTTACGCCTTCTGTCAGATTTCTGAGTAGCAAAGAATGAACCTTTGCTCTGATACCATGACAATTCTGGGAATCTTTCTGAAGTTCTTATTATTCCGTTATGTTACACACTCATTCTCTTATAGAGAAGCTTTACAAGATAACTATATACAACAAGTAATTAAAAAGGATCCCTTATAAGTCGGGATACATTCGATTAGGATCAGCTAGGAATATATTTCCTATTTTGGACTCTACAACTCATGCTGATATAAATTCCTAAACTATACAGCTCATGCTAACAGACACCTTCGTCTGGAAAGACCATTAGCAACCTTCTGGGGATAGAAGTAATAGCAATGTTGCCTTCCTTCTCCATCACAGCAACCTTCTGCCTCCTCTTGCGACCGCCACAAACCACCATTCTCAATGTCGTCGCCACCGGCGCAAACCCACCTCCGCTACACGGTGACGGTAACAAGTGCACCTTCCATCTCCCTCTCCCTCCTCACACAGTTCACCTACATGTGAATAGTGGGTGGTGGTAGGGCTGGACACCATGTCCAAAGGTAGATATAGGGGTAGGAAAAAACAATTTAAAAACAATCGAGCTCCATCTCTTACATACCAAAATTTCAACATCAATTTAACCTTTTCATTCCTTGCTAGAAAGACTAAGCCTAGAATCTCCAAGCCAAAAACTAAATCTAAAAATAAATTACCAAATAACCTAAGAATAACTACCCTTATTACCACTACCCTTAAATGAGATGTATTAAAGCTACTAAACATCAATAGCTTCATAACCCATGATACCTGTGCAACCACTTTAATCTAACTACTATAAGCAAACCTTACAGCACGAGTATCATGCTGATGCTGGAGGACATAACATTCACACTTGTAATGCCTTAGAAAAAAAGCTTTTTCAACTTGTCATAATCCATTTCTAGGTTATTCCCCAAAATCTACCCAAAATAAAACAAGAATAACAAGAATAAAATAAAAGGGACTGACGTCAGTAGAAAAATCAAGGTGGAAAATTTAGACATTTTTGAGAGCCCGATCATACCTCTTTTGTGCCTAAAAACAAAGAAAAAATTATATTCAAGGCTAAAATAATTTAATATTGGATAAATCTGCATAAAAATTAAGCTGAAAGGTGTAATTATATTTTTTATAGGCCAATTTGATTTAATAGTGTGCCAAATTAAAGTATAATTATGTTTAGGTTTTAATTTAGGGTTCAATTAAAGAATTTAATTAAGTGCAAGGACTTAATTTTACTTTTACTTGGTCAAATTAATTTTATTAAGGGCTTAAACAATGAAAAATCAAGTTCTTAAGCTTAATCCATATTCAATTGAGAATATTGGAATTTTCGGAGACCGAATTAAGTTTTTTCAAGCCAATTGTGTGAAGTAAGGGGTCAAATTAAAGAAAAGTGAGAGTTTAATGGTCAATTAAGGGTCAAATCGCATAAATAGGAAACTAAGGAAAAAAAGGCTCGGAAAGCTAAGGTTGTTGTTGAAATTCTGAAAGGGATACAATTGCACAAAATTAAAAGTTTAAATCTAATTGGGAGTGCAATTAGAACAATTACAAATTGAGGAACCAAAACACATTTACATCTCCCAAATCCTGCAAACGTGACTACACTATTTAGTCACTTGAACAGTACAAACACGTTTTTGTAGGTGAGCAAGAGATGACTCATCGTTGCACACAATGAACAACCAAAGGGTTGCCTCTTCGCATCCACAAAAAGGGGGAGAAATTTTTATAGTTACGGGGAGAAAATTTACGGACGACTGGGTGCAGAAAAAAAAATGAGAGAGACAATGATAACACAATCAAAAAAATTTAATAGTGACAGGGAACAAACACAAACATAGGGAAACGAGAGGATTGATTTACAGGCCACGTAAAAACTACAAACAACAACTCTCCCTCTTCCTCGGTACCACAATAGTTGATAGTGCCCTCTGTCTCTATCTTAGCCGACCCTCTCTCTTGTTTCCCTCAGCAGCTTCGGCAACTCCGACCACTAAGCATTAGTGGCGTCCCACGACACCCACAGAGGTAGCTTCCAATAACGATAGCCAACCTCCCTTTGTAGCGTCAACTCTCTCTATGTCTCCTACACTACCAAAAGCTCTCTCTCTCTCCTCTAGAAGTAGCTCTCTATGTGCACCAACGGTTGTTCCCTTGGCACCTGTGACTCCTTACCCATGCCAGCAGCTCCCCGGCAGACTTAACTTTTTTTCTCTAGCACCGATGTCAAGCAAAAGCAAAAGCAGTAGCACAAAACAACCACCTTTTAACGATCCTCCTAGCCAACATAAGACACTGTTTCCAACGCCAGAATCACATGAAGAACCACCTCGACCTCCTCTATATAGCATTAGTGGCAGATGGCCTATTCACGTAGCACATGCAGAGTGCAAGAGTGAATTAATTCACTATGCACTGTTAATTTTTCTTTTTTTTCTACTTTGGCTCTGGTTTGTCCCTATTCTTGGCCCAACCTAGTTGGTTAGGTCGGGGTCAACCCAGGTCACAACAAAGTTTGGCCTTTTGGCCCACCTTGGTTGAGTCGACCCATTTAGTTGGGTTAGGCCCAATTTCATTTTTTTTTAAATCAATATAAAAAAATCATATTTTTAAAAAGAAAATATTTGTTTTCGTGCATACGGCCAAATTCCAAAGTTTTTCCAGGTATATTTTTTTTGTAAGAAACTAATATAGCATATTTCTCATATTTTGAAACAAAAATTAAATATCGTAACCAATTTATGATTATCCGTTGGAATTTGGAAAAAATATCAAAAAAATAATAATTCTTTTGTTTTAGCTATCACAATGAAAATTACATTGTAAAGTACACTTGCAAATAGTTAAAAAAATGTTTGTTAACTACAGTTTAAATTACATTGTAAAGTACACCCGCGGATACTAAAAAAATAGTTTTTTAATATAGTGTAAAAATTTTCAAATTTTAGAATGATTAAGTTTTCAACTCCCAATGAGGTACAAATTCTCTCACGAAAAAGATCTACCTTGAGCCTTAGGAAAGACCAATGAACAAATAAAAATATGAATCAAACAATTAAACAATAATACAACTTGCCTTAGGTAGGGTGTACTAGGGGTGATGCGTCTTCCCCTTGCACAACTTGTCATAAGCCATTAGGTTTTCTAGCGATCTTAATACTAGGTGGAGACTCCTAAGAATTATAGTCATAATTTTACGACTATAAATACTCTTTTTAACGTGAATTATCTCCTCTCTGGGATGGGGGGCACGAAGCGCGAAAAAAAACGCCTTCATGACATAACTGATTATATCTGGATAGATAATATTTGAGGAAACTTCGAACATGAGTACAAACTTTATACCTAGCTATACTTCAAGAAATGAGATAATAAATGCATTAGAAGTGGAATACCCAACGAGTTCTAAAGTATCATTAAATAGAGCCTGCTAAATGATGAGGAAGTCCACTTGATGCAGGTTGGTTACCTAAGTATAAAAATGATGGTTGAAGTTACACCTTTTTATCCATGTCATTTAAGTGATCCCTATAAAAATGATGGTTAAAGTTACACCTTTTTATCCATGTCATTTAAGTGATCTCTATAAAGGAGGGATGTATTAGAGTTGAAAGATGGAGCTTGCTTTAGAAACTAGTTGTTTTTATTTGAGTATGATTGCATAGGTGTTTTGACTTTGTCCTGTTTTTGTCTTCTAGGCAATTTGACTTGTAATGATAAAAAAATCTTCTTTATCAAATGATTTTTTTTCTTTAGTAAAATCATTTATTTTTTGGTGTTCATTATGTCTTCACTCTTTTATTTATTTGTAAATAATACACTTACAAAAGCATACCCTATGCTTTTAGGAATCTTGAAAGTTCCATTAGTTTATAAAACCACAATGCCATGAATTATATAGCATATTCACTTTTTTTCCAAAAACAATGTATGATTTCATGCTTTCACAAAGATTTTTGAAAAATCAAAGTTATAGAACAAAAGTAAAAGTCAAATTAGTATTGTTTTAACAAATAAGTTTTGGGAATTCAAGTAATCTCTGTGAGAAGTGATTATACAACCTAAATACCATGAGAGAACAATTGAATAAATAAATCATTTTGTATGGAAAAACAAAAGCTTACTAATCTCAAATGCAAGTGTTTGAAATAAGTAAAAGTATTTTTTTTATCTTTTCACAACTCTAAAAAACTCATTGTAATCCCTATTTGAGCCTAATGCATTTTTTTAGAATTAACCAAGACTAGGATTACACTCTACACTAAAGAAAAATGCAAAATCAAAAGCATTGTGAATCCATAAAGCAGTCCTTAACAGCTAAAAGTACCCAAACAAAGTAGAGGTAATAAAAGCACCTAAATAAGTCTAAATATTTATCACTTCTAGAGGTCAAGATCATAAGTTGTGGCTTGATTCAACAAAAAAGAGTCATCGAAGCTAGTTACAGATGCAAAATACCAAAAAGAAAAATCCATAAAGAAAAAAAAAGACCTATATTTGTTAGATAAAATATACATGCACTATAATGCATTGTTACCCTTAAATCCTTAATGAGAATTTAAAGAAAGAATTTTTGGTAGACTTGTAGTTTACTAACCCTTTCTAGTCATTTTTTAGTGTGCCTTGAAGCCCTTTTCTTCTTCTTTTTGTGTGCGTCTTGAGCCCTTATCTCTCTCTTTTTATTTGAGTGCATTTATGATATCTCATCTATTAGATAATACACTTTCCATCCCTATTTTCTCTCTCTTTTAAGTGTGTTTTCTAGACTTTAACCATTTCTTAGATAATTCATTTTCTAGCCATATTTCTCATAAGTTGAGCGCACATTCAAGCCCTCGCCCCTTTGTCATACTTTATGAGTGCACCTTCGAGCCCTTGTCTCTCATTTTCCTTCAAATGTGTCTGTGAGCCATCATCCTTTTCTCTCCTTTTCTAAGAGTGTTTTCTAAATCTTAACTTTTTTAAAAAATAATATGTTTTTCAGCACTATCTTTCTTGTCTTTTAAGTGTGTTTCCTAACCCTCAATAACCAATTAGATAATGTGTATTCCAACATTATCTTTTTCCTCTCATGAGTGTGTTTTCTATCCTTCAATCATCAACCCAAATATTATGCTCTCTAGCCTTATCTCTTTTTTTTTAGTGTTGTTTTTAGCCCTCAATCATTTCTTACATCATGAGATCTTTAACCTTTTTTTCATTTCAAGTGCGCTTTCTAGCCTTTGCATTCCAGATAATACACTTTCTAGCCCTATCTTTTTTCTCTTTATGAAAACATATTTGTAAAGTAAAATGAAGATTTAACTCAAGTATTCATTATAAGTGTTATATATAAATCTTTATATCCTACTTGATCACACAAATTAAAATGAATGCACATATTTCAATTTGTATGCATTTTAAAAGCATTGATAAAATAATTATAAGAGTTCAATCAAGACTAAAACTAGTAAATGTGAATTCTGCATGAAGACATTAAGTGTGTTGAAATAATTTCGAGAAAGGTAATTATCTGGAAAAAAATGGGTAAAAAGATAATTGAATAGTCATTATAAGATTAAAATATAATGAAATAGACAATAAAAAAAAAGATAAAAGTAATGATAATGGATATTAAATCCTAATTATGATCAATTATTGGAAAAGAAAGCAATTAAATGAGTTGCAAAAGACGATAATTGAAAAACATAATTGGGGTTTAAATCTTTTGTGCTAGATATAATATATGTATAGGTTAATTTGTACTCAAGAGATGATATAAGATATGAAATTGATGTGACTCACATAGAAACATGATATGAAAATAAAATAATATAATTGAAAAAAGAGTCCATCTTGGTTGATGAGTATGCATTTAATTGGAGAAATTATATAAATTTGAAATAATTAAAAAATATTCATGATAATGGCATCTCTTGCATAGGTGTTTAGTATTAATAACTTAGATAACTTCAATGATTATTATTTTCCATGATTTTATATGCGTGTTTAGGTAAATGCCTTTAAATGATATGGATCTAAATGTTATGATATTGAATTATTTAATTTCCATGTTGAAAAGTAATAACAAATTTGGCAAATGAATATATGATTTTATAGGAGATGTAAGGGGGTGAAAAAGAAATGCCATGTTGAAAAGAATTGATTTAATTATTCTAGTAATGGATATGAATATGTATGGATCTTACTATTGTAGTTATCTTTCCTCGAGTTAGTAGAAATTATGGTGATGAAATTTATGGATATCAAATATATATGACCTATCTTAATTATGAGTTATCTAACCTTTCATGTTGAAAGGATTCATTCATTTCAAATTATCACTTTAAGAATAATTTATGTATATATCATTTATAAAAGCAATATAAACATATATATGTGTAAAAAGGAATTGTGTATATCATTCTTTTAAAGACAATTAACCTGAATTTTATGTACTTGATTGTTAGTTATGATGATAAACACATTTGAAAGTCAAAAGTATTATATGAGGTCTAAGTTGGTGTAGATTATGATGATAATCCGAAGGCAGTTCAAGATAGACAAAAGAGTTATGTACACAATCAAATAAAGCCCTTGAATTTTCAAGTAAGAGATAAAAGACTTGTTTGACACACCAGTTTTTATTGCAGCTTAATAAACTAAGCACCCATTTAGTTGTATTCTATTTTATTGAAATGTAGATGTAATAAATTATCTTGCAATATTGTGCAGTACTGTGTTGACCGCACATTATAAAACATATAAAACGTGTGGGAAGTTGCACTGTGCACTCAGGCACAGTGCATTGTGGATTTCAATAGTTCCTTCTTTTTTTTTTCTTTTGTTGATTTTTTTTTGTTTTTATTTTATGATTACGGCTCTTTCGTTTCTTTTTTTCCTAATTATTATTTTTCTTCTTCTTTTTCCTCCATTTTGTTTTTGCTTTTTTTGCTTTTATTTTGTTTTTATTTTATGATTACGGCTCCTTTTTTTTTCGTTTCTTCTTCTTTTTTTTTCTTTTTTTGTATTTTTTTCCTTATTGTATGTTCCTTAATAATCATTTAATAATTTTTATTTTTGTTTTAGCATCTATTATAATTTTTTATTTTTTCTTTTATTAAATTTTATCTACTTTTGTTAGTCTTTGATTTAATTAGCAGGGAAATTAAATGTCATATTTTAAAGAAAGATTTTGGTTTCATTCTTCATGTCAACATACGTCTTTTTTTCAATGATCCACATGTTATATAGTTCGCGCTCTTTTATGATCTTTTATAACGTTGTAACTTTATCCTAAAAAATGTTATTTATGCTTGCGCAACAAACTGTACTTAAAAATTTATATATTTTATCTCATAAGCTATAAATTTTTTTTAATTATATCATATAAATTTATCGTTTTTAATTTAATTATGTTAAATTATATACAAAAAAAATCTGCAGCAATGCACGGGCAATATAACTAGTATATTTTAATGTATGGTTGGTTGGGTAGGTGGTGGTTGGATAACGATATGAACCCATAAAGAAGAAGAAGCAGCAGCAGCTTAATACTTCCATAGATTGGAGGGGTAATTGATGACTGTACCCATCTAACTATAGAATTTCGATTAAATAAATTGAAGCCTAGTTTCTATTTTTTGGTTTGCCAAATTCTGTGGAAGACACCTTTTCCCACTTGCAATTCCAGATTAGAGTAGATAGAGGTAGACCAGCTAACCAATCCGATTAAGCTAAAAAAATAACTCAGCTAATAGAAACTTGGCATTTATTCAAACTGTTTTGAAGAATCATTTTCAGTGATGTAAGGTTTTGTTTGGGACTTGCTTTTTAAATTCATTTTTATTTTATATTATACTAAAATAATATTTTTCTTAAGAAAAAAAAGGCGATTTTAATTGTGGTTCATAACTGAGATAGAAGTGTTTGGTTTAAATTATGGTTAAGTTTGAGGTTTAACGAAAATCAGTTTCATGTGTTTGGTTACTATGTTTTTCATATTATTGTCAACTTTTGAAATTACTTTAAAAGACACACACACACATATATATTGTATTAAATATTGTAGATTAAAAATCATAAAAATAAAATGTAATTAATAATTCAAGTAAATTAGACACATGTTTTTTCTTCAAAAACAAAAATAATTAAAATAAATATTTTTATTTTATTCATAAATAGTTTTAAAATACAATGACAAATCATGTCTACGTAACAAACAAACAAACAAATATAATTTTAAATAGTATAAATATAGTATTTTTGTCTTTATCTACTCCAATGATAAAAGCAATTTAGAAGAACAATTTTAAATATAGTACAACTATTTTGTATATAATTTAATTATACAATTAATAGGAGTAACTTATATAGTCAAATAATTACTTTAAAAAAAACCCTCCAACAATATAATTATTAATTTTGTATATAATTTTTCACTCTCTTGTTGAGGTATCTTTTAATAAAAACAGTAATAAATATTTTTAATATAGTTACATCATTTTCAATATATATACCCCAACCCCCCACCTATATACCCCAACACCCCACCGACAATATATATATATATATATATATATATATATATATATATATATATATATTCATCAATATTTTATACTATTTATTCTATTTTATTAATATTATTTAAAAAAATGAAAAAAACCATGAGATGGATGAAAATGATCAAATCACATATATTTATGTTCACATCATAGGGCACCCGATGTTTCGCGGGTGCATGTCCTCTTTTTTTTCTCAATTTGTAACAGTGTATTAACAAAATTAGCCCCTGAAAAAGACAAAAAAGGCCACCATTTTCAGGGGCTGAATGGTCATTGACCATTCCAGCTCGGTGCGGTCCGGTTCGTCAAGCCGGTTCTTTTATTTTTAAATGATCCATTGAACAGTGCATTAACTGTTTTGTCCCTTGAAAAGGACAAAACACACGCCTGGGGGTGAGGGACGCTCAGGTAATTAGCCAAAAAAAATTCATCTAACAGTTGTTGGCGCGTCGCCGAACGCGCTGTTTGTCTCAACGCTCACGCATTTTTCAAACGGTGCGTGCGATGTCATAAGGCATCGAAAAATGCACAACCGCCATCTACAATGCTTTTCAGGCATGTTCTCTTCACCCTGGTGCAGCGCGTGTGGCACTATGGTGTCCGAAGACGTGTCAATGGTCGTTTTAATTCCCCCCCAAATTTCTCTCTCCTGTCTGCGCCAGATGACGTCAACTAAGCTATTTTTTGTCAAATTTCATTTCAGTCCCTGAACGTTATAAGTTGTTTTTCTGGCCCTTATTTTTTATTAAATGGGTTTTGATTTGTTTCAATTTCATCCTTCAATTGAAATTGATTATGTATTGAAGTTCCAATTAGGTCCTCATGCTTTTAATTTTGCGGGTTGGGCTGCAATTCTAAATATTTTTGGTATCAAAGTTTTCATTCATTTCAATTTCATCCTTCCATGCAAAATTATTATAAATCCTTAATATTTTAGGTATCAAAAGTTTGATTTCTTTCAATTATATCCTTCTATGCAAGTTAATTATGGATTTCAGTTTCATTTCAGTCCCAGTTCTTTTAATTTCAGATTTTGTTTTAGATTATTTAATTTCAGTGTTTGGATTTACTTCAATTTTGTCTTTTAAATTAAAGATATTATTGAAAGTATATCAAATTAATTATATATTGGTATATTTATGTCAAATTAAAGTATGTAAAATTAATTATATGTTCAAATATTTATTGAAAATTATCGCCTAAAAATATATAGAGAGAGAGGAAAAATGACCTAGGATTTTTTGAAAGGAAAAAATTCATATCAGTATTCTTAAATATATTTAATATAATAATATGATTAATAAATCTTATTCGCTTCAACATTTAATTTTGTGCTCTTTTATTTAAGTTTATTTCTTTACAAGCATTTTCAATGTTTTCATTTTTAATATTGTAGATCTAATATTACTGGAAAAAAAACATCTCAAAAAAATAAAAGGTTGACAAATTTACCTGCATTATCTACAATTAAAAAATATACAAGTCACTTCCCGTTTATATTAGACTGTTCTTTTTAGACGACAAATAAAAATTATACCAGAAAAAAATTAAGTTTATTTTTAAAAACAAATTTCAATATTTTTATTTCTAATATGTCTAATTAAATATTACTAAGGAACAAAAGCAACTCATAAAAATAAATATTGACAAATTTACCTAGGTTATCTACAATTCAAAAATATACGAATCACTTTCCATTTCGATTATTCTATAAATTATATGAGACTAATTATATGTTTTAATATTTATTTAATATTATCGCCTAAGAATATATATAAAGAAAGAAAAATGACCTGGCATTGTTTTTTAAAATAATATCAATATTCTTAAATACATTTAATATAATAATATGATTAATAAATCTTATATAAAAAAAATATTCGCTTCAACATTTAATTTTGTGCTCTTTTATTTAAGTTTATTTCTTTACAAGAATTTTCAATGTTTTCATTTTTAATATTGTAGATCTAATATTACTGGAAAGAAAAAACATCTCAAAAAAATAAAAGGTTGACAAATTTACCTATATTATTTACAATTAAAAAATATACAAGTCACTTCCCGTTTCCATTAAACTATTCTTTTTAGATGGCAAATAAATAATTACAGCAGAAAAACAAATTAAGCTCATTTTTAAAAATAAATTACAATATTTTATTTCTAATATGTCTGATCGAATATTACTAAGGAACAAAAGCAACTCATAAAAATAAATATTGACAAATTTACCTAGGTTATCTACAATAAAAAAAAATATATGAACCACTTCCCACTTCGATTATTCTATAAAGTATATAAGACTAATTATATGTTTTAATATTTATTTAATATTATCGCCTAAGAATATATATAAAGAAAGAAAAATGACCTAGCATTCTTTAAAAAAAATTAATATCAATATTCTTAAATACATTTAATATAATAATATGATGAATAAATCTTATATAAAAATATTTTGGCTTTGAATTTAAATTTGATACTCTTTTGTTTAAATTTATTTCTTAAAAAACATTTTTCAATATTTTCATATTTAATATTTTAAATCTAATATTAGTAGGAAAAATAAACAACTCAATTTTTTTTTACAAATTTACTTAGGTTATCTACAATTAAAAAAATATACTAACCACTTCTCATTTCGATTATACTATGCCTAAAAAACATTATGCGAGTTACTTCCCGTTTCGATTACATTATTCCTTTTATACCGCAAATAAGTCATTATAGCACGCAAAAAAATTTAGTTTATTTCTCCTTAAATTTATGATATTTTTATTTTTAATGTGTCAGATGTAATATTACTGAGGAAAAAAACAACTAAATTTTTTTTGACAAATTTACCTAAATTTTCTACAATTAAAAATATACGAGCCATTTCCCCTTTCGATTAAATTATTCCTTTTAGGCGGGGAAAATTTTAATTTGTTACAGATTTTATCTATTATAATGTTACTAATTAAATATTTAAACAACTAATTACAACATGTAAAAAATAAATTATTTTTCTACATAGAAAAAACCCTAACGAGATGCGTGGGTAAGCATACTAATTATACCACAAAAAAAACTCATTTCTAATATATTTGATCTATTGCAATTTTTGTGATTAAACAATAACATAACTTATTATAGAATGCAAACAATATAAGTTTATTTGCTGGAAAAAATATTTATAGTGTATCAAATCTAATATCACTAAGAAAAAAAAGCAACTCAGAAAAAAAAATTACCTACGTTATCTGCAATTACAAAATATACGAACCACTTTCCATTTCAATTATACAGATTTTATAAATTATAATTATACTAATTAAATATTAAAATAATAAAATACAATACATATAAAAACAATCAATTTTTTACATAGATAAAAAAAAATTGGCGCATCGCGCGGGCATATCGTTGGTTTCTCCTATTTGATATCCACCATGTCACCGAATACTATTGGCATATAATGTCATACTTTGTATGCTTTATATATTTTGATGATAACAATAAAAAGAAAATGGACTAATAATATGCTTGGATGAGATTAAGCTATAAACAGGTATTATACAAAGAATACATCAACAAGCATAATAGAGTACACGAAGAAATCACTCCAGGAAGTCCAAGATGCAAGCAAGTGAAGACTTAGAATAAGTGTTCATTTTAGTGCTTTATGTAAATCTCAATTTCTACCTTGATAGCACAAATTAAAATGAACTCGCACACTTCACATTGCATGCATTAAAATGGTTTGATGATTAGAGGTTTAAGTCATAATCAATTGGTTCAAGAAATTCAGAAAAGATAATTTGTCAAAATTGCCTTTCTGCATGAACCGGTTGACTGCTTGAGGTATCCGTTGTGAACCGGTCGACCGCTTGGAAGATAAATTATTTTATCCGTTGTGAACCGGTCGACCGCTTGGTTTTGTCCGTTGTGAACCGGTCAACCGCTTGATATGACAGTTGCATTCAAACGGCTATAAACGGCTAGTTTCAAACGGCTAGTTTCTTTTAGAAACTTATAAATAGGCCTCTTAATTGCAAAATTAAGAAAACACAACTTCTATATCTTATAGTGAGGCAATTAGTAGTGCATAAACACCTTCATATCATCAATCATCATTAATACTTATATTTGTGTTTAAATCTTCATATCCTAACACAAAGAGTATTTCTCATTCTCACTACACTTAAACACCTTCAAATATTCTAAGTGCTATTAAGTGAGATAAAGAGATCATAGATCTTCATTTGTAATATCTACACTATTAAGAGTGTATTGTTGTTTTACAAAAACAACCATTGTGAAACTCTTGAGATTTGAGTATAAAACTCTTGGTATTGGTGAGGGAACATCACCAAGGAAAAATCTTGAAGAGGGTACATCTTCAAGTGGGAAAAAGGAAATCTTGAAGAGGGCATATCTTCAAGTGGTGGAAAAGTTTTGGTGTGGATTCATCAAGCAGAAATTGTAATCTTGTTACTTGGACTAGTAAGAGAGTACAATACTCAAGTACGGGTTGGTATTTGAGTCATGGATATAGGATTGCCGAACCACGTTAAAAACCGAGTTAGCAATTTCTCTCTCTTATCTTTTTACTTTAAAATAATTGATTTTAGAATTGCTATAATTTTGCATAGTTGCCTTAATCCGTGAATTTCAACAAATACAATGTCAAGCAGAGACATAAAAGCAGCCACAAAAGGGGGGCAATGGCCTGTTTGTCACCGTCTTCAATGTGTGTGACAGATCATACAAACCATGGAAGGTAACCCGGCATAGGTTTTGATGCTTAGAAACAACACTCGACCACAATTGTGCGAACATGTCGAAATGAACCCCATCTCCTCTCAACCTATCAAAATCGAAGCCATTGTCTTGCAAGAATTGTATAGACTGGGAGATGAACAAATCTCTTGACAAATCGAGCCGCAAATTGAACTCCCACGTGCCCCTTATATTGCCACTTACATCTGCGAGGTGAGGGAGAAGACGATGCTTGTGTGTGTGTGGGAGGTGAGGGAGAAGACTTGCCTCTGCGTGTGTGGGCGGTGAGGGAGAAGAGAGGCAGAGATGAGGGTCGTGATTTTCATGTTGAGGCAGAGGTAGAGTGTGATTTTTTGGAAATTCTAATTGTTTGGTGGGGCTCCCATTATAAAACTATACGTTTAGCTCTGCAGTGAGCTAAACCACAGTGGGATGAAAAAAAAAATTGACATCAAAATATATTAGGCCTTTTAAAGTTATTGAAAGAATATGACATGTTGTTTATAGGTTGACACTTACACCATGTCTATCCAGGATACATAATTTTTTTCCATGTATTTTTACTTTGTAAAGTTGAGATTAACCTTTTTTTAGGTGTTACTACAAGTTCATGCAAAGTCAGAGAAGATCTGACACTTAAGGTTATGTTATTATTCATCAAAGAAGTAATACGAGAGAGGGAAAGGTTAATCTTCTTCAAAACTTTTTGAAGAATCCTTTCCAAAAGTATGAGTTTAGGTGCATGTAAAAGAATATTAGTAGAGAAAAACACCTTAAGAATAAAAATATAAAGACATAAACCTTGGGAAATAGAGAAGATTGAGAGAGAAAAAAAACAAGAATTGAAGAGAAATAAGAAGAGGAAGAAATTGCTAAGAAAACTATAAACTTTAACTCAAATTGTTTGGTAAGGTAGAATTGAAGAGAAATAAGAAGAGGAAGAAATTGCTAAGAAAACTATAAACCTTAACTCAAATTGTTTGGTAAGGTAGTTCTCTCCATTTAATTTATGTTTTTAGTAGTGATTAATGAATGGATGAAAAAACCCTAAATTTTGATTTTTAAAGTTCTTGATAAATATTTGCAAAATGGATATGTTAAAGAGCATTAGTTATGTTGACATTAGAAAGGTGAGAACAAGAATAAATTATAAGGAAATTCAAAATAAACCATGGAAGACCACTCCCCTTTAGAATTGACTATCAATTGAAAATGAACAAGCCATATGAATTGTTTGAAACTTATATCAATATGTATATATGGTTTTATGATGAATAAAAATGGAAGATTGTGTTAAAATGAGATTTTAGTCGTGTAGTAATTGTATTATGGAAAATACATTTCTTAAACTTTATTAGTCGCTCCTGGGTTAAGAGACTAATGATACCAATATGCTATATTGGTACCGACATTTCTTAAATTTGATTAGTTATTCTAGTTTAGATGACATTATACCAATGAGGTTTAACAGGATTTGCATGTATTAGAATATTTAACTAACAATTTAATGGAATGCTAATGATACCATATGGATTGGTATGAATATATCTTTGATTAACCATACTAGAGGTGATGGTTAAGGACATCAATTTGGAATTAATGTCAGCATAAATTGGTTGACTTTGATGATGGGTGACTAATAATAACATAATGTTAAAAGTTGGAAATTGAGGTAAAAGATAAAAGGAATGGTAAGAAAATAGGATAAAGGTTTAAATCATCTGAATGGAATCAAGAAAAGAGAACTTAGTGGTAGTTATACTAATATATTTGTTTATATTTGAATATTGTATTTTTCAGGGTCATCATATACACGTCGAGTTTATATATATCTTATTATCTTTGGTTATATAGACGATGTATAATAATTTTATTTTGGATTATGATTTTTTTCTAAGAATGTAAAAGTTAATGATTGATTTTGTTGTTCATACAAAAGTTCATGTCTCTTAATATTTGACCATTTTTTTCATGTTTGCTGGATTTTATGTAAACTATCTTACTTTATGATTAATGTATTGTGTAATTATTATATGTGTTATTGGATGAGATGAAACTTACAAGAATATGGTTGATGAGGATCATGATCTAAGAGGGTTGGATCAAAAAATTGTGTGTTATATGTGTGGAAGGACAATGAGTAAAGTCGATAGCTTGGAATGTTCTATTGTATAGAAAAAAATCGGTTAAACTTTTGGTAGAAGTTATGATAGAATATCAAGTATTTTTAAAAGGTCATCATCACACATGCTAAAAGGAATAAAAACAATTCCTAGTAATTTCATATTTGAATAATTTTTATCCTAGAAATTTAGAGTTACAACATTCATCAACTTTAACATTGACGCATCATTAAATATTTGATTCCCTTTTCCATCTTTTATTTTAAAACCATATATGTTTATATCAAAAACTTGTTTTCATATGGATACTATGTCCATGTAGGTCATATAATCATAACAACAACTTTTCTCAATGTATAGATGTCATCTTATACACTACCATTACAAATAACACAAAAGTAAATAAAGATTTATATAGTAAAAGTCCTAATTACCATTATATTCAGAAGTGATACATATCAAACCCTTATATTTATCAATTAAGTTTATATGAATAATAACCTTAATTGATAAAATTAGAGGCTTTATGTTTAGTTAACGAAACATGCATTGCAAGAAGAAAACAATAGTTTAAACATTATCATAACACTTAATATTGTAATCAACAAGCAAAATATATATTAATTTAGGGTTTCCAAAACATCATGATTAGGTTTAGGATAGATTAAAAAAACATTTGTTTTGCTTTAAATTAAATATATATTCATAATATTTTTACCATTGCCCATTAATTTAAGATAAAATCACACCACACACATGTCATTGAATCAAGATTCCACTAAAAAAACTTACCTCCACACTGTTCTTGATGAACAAGGTTGAATAAAATTACAAATAAATCCAAAACATGTGTGTTTCATTATATCTATACATATAATTTGTTGTGGATTTCTACATTAAAATTATCGTTTTACCCTTTATATGCGAGTTTTTAAACCTTTAGGCTAAGGGTTTTTGGCCTTTTTCACTGACTCATCAATCATTAAAAGACTATTTGAGGGTGTATGTATCTTTTTTATTTTTTTAAATAGTAAAAATATACCTTAAAGTGAACAAAGTTTACAATTATTAACCAATTGTTTTCTTGACTTTTTTTAAGCTTCTTGACAGTAAAAATATTTTTTTTCCTTAAAAATAATAATAAAAAAACTATTGGCCTATTGGACAAGGGTGTTTTAGGGTTTTTTTTTATCATCCATATACAATAAATGTTTCTAACCTTAGAAAATATAAAAAATAAGCTTTGTTTTTAGGGGTATTTATGTTTTTTTTTTCACGGGTATTATGTAACAGGACTACAAGGGTATTTTTTTATTATCCATATACAATAAATGTTTCTAACCTTAGAAAATATAAAAAATAACCTTTTTTAGGGGTATTTATGTTTTTTTTCACAGGTATTATGTAACAGGGCTACAAGGGTATTTTTTTTATTATCCATATACAATAAATGTTTCTAACCTTAGAAAATATAAAAAATAACCTTTTTTTAGGGGTATTTATGTTTTTTTTTCACGGGTATTATGTAACAGGGCTATAATGGTGTTTTCATGTTTTCTTATGAAATTTTTAATTGGAAAGCTATTGACGCGTGTTCAACACGTGCTAGGGAGTAAGTGGTGTCAAAATTAGTCAGGTGTCACGTATGAAGCCATCTGATGACTAAATCTGACCATCTTTCATCTCTATAAATATTTAGTCATGTTCTTTTCCACATGGTGTGACGAGTGTTGGGTTATGGTGGTCGGATTATTCCTAGTGATTGATTGTTTTCTTTTTTTTATTTTCTCTTTCCTGATAACTAAAGTGAAAAATTGTCCTCTTTGTTTGTTGTTTTTCAAGTTTAGTTCCCATTCTTTATATTTTTAGTGTAATCTCCTTCTTCTTATAAGTTTGTTTCCAACTTTATCTTTCAATTACAATTCCTCATATGTTTTGTTCTTCATTTTAGTCCTTGTTTTTTTTTTCATTTCTTATTTTACTTTTATTCATCTTATAGTATCAATCCTCGTAAATGAGTCCATTTTTGGTTGGTGTTTTAAAATCCATCCTCTTAGTTTTGATTTTGGTCATTTTTGTTGTTAGAGTTTTCTTTGTTTGCAAATTTTGTCCTTCAATTCTAGTATATGTATATGATGTTTTTTACTCAATCATTTTGCTTCTTTTTTTTTCTTTCCTCTTAGATCACTTGTCAAAATAGTGTAGTTTTAGATTTTTTTCCTTCAAATCAAATTTATAGTTTTTTCTTTCAATAATAATAATATTTATTTTAGTTTGGTCTTTTTTTTCATTTATTATTTTGTTAAAGTTTTTATGGTTCTTGATTTATCCTTCAAAACAAGTTTATGGTTTTTGTAATAATAATAATAGTAATAATAGTAATAATAATGGTATTAATGTCATTAATAGTGATACTAATAGTAGTAATAGTAAGTGATTGTGATAGAATTAATAATAATAATAATAATAATAATAATAATAATAATAATAATAATAATAAAATTTATTTGTCTCAATATTCTCTTTTATTTTTCGCTTTAATTTTTTTATCCAATTGTAATTATCTTTTAATATTAGGTATTGAAAATAAATAAAAAAATCCATCTAGATTCCTGTTAAATAAACTCATGTCACACAAACATTCAAGATAACAAATTTAAAGATTAATCATCTTGTTTGGGTTTATACCATTGATATGAAAAGTATTTTAGAACACCAAGATTTAATTATTTTGATCTTTTATTTATTCTTTAAAATTCATATTGTTATATGAAAAGTATTTTAGAACACCAAGATTTAATTATTTTGATTTTTAAAAAACATTAGTTCATTTTTTATATATATATTTTAAAGCCTTAATATGAGATAAAATGTCAAAATATATAATTAGTATCGCATATTTTCAAGAAAAACATAACCTTAAAACTAATAATTATTATTATTTTAAGTGTCTTATCCATAATAAAATGAATATATATATAAAAACTAAATAATAAAAAGTTTTGTAGGTTGATTATTTCACTTAGATGTATCATTAATATTTTTCACATGTTAAAAAATTTGGTTGGGTCTTTAGCAAAGCTCATGGCAAGTGACCCATTTATTTTTTCACAATAATCTATTGAAGTCCACAATAATCTGTTTTTAGTGCTATAGTAAATTTGACACAAACCAAAATTTAAAAAATATTTTTTTTCTAAAAAACACAACCTCAACAAAAGAGAGAATAATAAAAATTAAACATGGACAAAAATACAGATTATTTAGAAACATAAAAACAAAAAATAAAGGAATTAAAATCAAAAATTAAAAGTATAAGGGACAAAATGAAGATAAAATATTAGTCGAAGGACAAAATTGAAAAAATCAAAATTGTTGTACCAAAAAAGGAAATAAAATCAAAAATTAAAAGTATAAGGGCTTAAATGAAAACAAAATATGCAATCAATTTCAATTGAAGGACAATATTTCAAAATTAAAAACTATTGTACCGAATATATTAAGAGATTAAACACCAAACCGAAAATTAAAAGAATAAGGACCGAATTGAAACTTCAATCTATAATCAATTTCCATATAGGGACAAAATTCAAAAAAATCAAAACTTCCATAAAAGATATCAGGACCATGTAAAACAATCAAAAGATCAGGGACCGAAATAAAACACCCATCAACAATAGGGAATTCCGTGCACTTTGGCTTGCAGGAGAGAGAAAAGAGGAGGAAAAAAAGTTCAACCAACCACCGACATGTATACAGCCTCCATGTGCTGACATGCACACCACCATGACCTGTAGGACATGGAGGCACATCCTTAGAAAGGTCGGGCGAATAGTTTTCATTGCCTAATGTCGTCACACGGGCCCCCAGTAGGGGGCGTAAGACCGACAATCGTTGGCACGTCCAAAACATGTCCAAACAGTAATCTTTGGTAAATACTAATAAAAATGATAAATTACGTATACACCCCTTCAGGCAACTCTTAATTTCTATCATTTATGGGGACAAAACTGTATTTATACATTTTCTTAAAAATATGCAATGGACGAAATACCCCTGCGTGCAATTCTTCCGTTTTGTTTTATTGGAGGGCAAAAAAATTATTTTACTGTGCATTAAAAAAGTGAAATTACCGTGATATCCCAGCAAGCATCTGCTGGTTTTTGTCTTATTAGGGGGAATAATGGTTATTTGATTGTCCACAAACATGTAAAAATTCAAAAATATATCAGTTTCCAAGGCTAAAATTGAGGCGAACAGAGAGGTAAAATAGTAATTTTACTATTATAATTTACAATAATTTGTATTTACTGCTACAGTGAATTCCTGATGTGATTTAGCTATATGTATAATGTATAATGTATAATATAATGGTGGTGTCGTGTTTGTAAAAGCAGAGAATAGAGACTAGAGAGAGAATGAAGTGTTTCGGGAGGGATGATGTCTGGGAGAAATTTATGAAGATTTGTATTTATTATATATGAAATTTATCATTTTATCTAACTCGTTAACCATAAACACATATTTTAATTTCCAAATATAGATTGAAAACAAAAAAAAATGTCTTATTTTTATTTTATATATATATTGTTTTAGTTTTTGCTTTTTTAATTTTTTTGAAAAATATATTATTTTTATTTCTTACACTTCGAATATTTATCACTCTACATTTGACCTATTTATACCATTACTTTTGTTCTTATCTTCATTATTTTGTATTTTCTCTTTGCACTTTTTTTGAAGAATTATTATACAAAGACTAATAAAATGATGTTTTATTGTAGGAATTGCGTGATTACTCTATTCCTCTACTACGTTAAAAAATAGCTTAAGATTTTTCATGTGTTTTATTAACACATATGATAATTACTATATTTTATTATATGCAAGCATTTTTTTTATTCATGGTTATATTTTGAATTCGATGACAAGAAATACATTAATAACATATATATATATATATATATATATATATATATATATCAATTCTTTTACATTACAAATAAAAATTCACTTGTAGTAAGGCAAGTTGATAAACGTGTTCAAACTCTTTTTCTGTATATTTAATTAAATATATGCATAATAATGAAGTTGGTTTAAAAAAAACATATTTAAAAAGCTTGCACATCACCTAAAAAGCTAAATCAATTCTGGTAGATAAATTATTATAGAAATAGACACAGATTACTATGGATTGTAATAGAAAAATTATTATTTTACCCCTCAGTGCACAAGAATTTTAGCCTAAACTCAAGGGTATTTTTTATTTTTATATTTCTGTGCAGAGTACAATAACCATAATATTCTCAATAAGATAAAAAAAAAACCAAGAGTTGTCGTCGGGGGTATCACTATAAATTCATATTTTTATTGCACTGTAAAATAACTCTTTTACCCTCCAATAAGGCAAAACACAAGAGTTGCCTGCGGGGGTGTTTCAGGAATTTAACATTTTTTGAAAATGTATAAAAACGAATATGCCCCTATATAACACAAAATCCAAGAGTTGGTTGTAGGGGTGTTTTGGTAATATACCTTTTTTTAATTATTTTTGTTGGATACTGTTGGGGCGTCTGACAGATGCGTTGACGGTATTCAGCCTCACACACTCTTCAGGCGGCGCCTGCAGCATCTCTTGGTGGTCTAAAATGTCCATGCAACGTCTCTAAGGATTCGTCTCCATGTCTTCTTCCTTACGGTGGCTGGAGTTGTGACTGTGGTAGGTTGAACTTTTTTTCCCCTTTTACTCTCGCCTACATGCTAAATTACACGGTATACCCCTTTGTTTATGGTGTTTTCATTTTAGTCCCTTCTCTTTTAATTGTTCTGTATGGTTCTTATTTTTGTTATAGAAGTTTTGATTTGTTTCAATTTTGTCCTTCAATTGAAATTGATTATATATTACGGTTTCATTGTGGTCCTTATTCTTTAATTTTGAGATTGGTTTAAAATCCCTTAATATTTTCGGTATAGAAGTTTGGATTTTTTTTCAATTTTTGTTCGATTGAAATTAATCATATATTTTATTTTCATTTCGGTCCTTATACTTTGTATTTTTTTATTTTATTTTATTTCCTTTATTTTTTATATATATTTATGTAATAATTCCTATTTTTGTCCATGTTTATATGTATATGCTCTTAGTTTATAATTTTTCTTATTTTCTATTTTGTTGAGGTTGTATTTTTCCCTCTTTAATTTAGTCCTTCAATTTTAATTTGTACTGGTGGTTATTTGAAAATTGATATTTATTATTTTTTTTTATTCTTAAGTCAAATGATTTTTTTAAGCTAATAATATTTTTTGTTTTGTCATATATTTTATTTTTTTATTGTTCTTTTGTTCAAATATTTGGTTGTTTTTTTCTTCAAGGTAATTTATTTTTCAATCATTTATGTAATAATAATAATAATAATAATAATAATTTTACTGCAAAATAGGTGTAAAACTTGAGTCAAATTATCTACACTGAAAAAATATACGAGTCATTTTGCCATGAGTTTTGTTGTAGCTAGAACTGAATTTTTAACATGTAAGAAAAACTTAATGATCTTTAATTTTTTTTAATGATGTTATACGTATGGGTAAAATAATCAATCTACAAAACTTTTGATTATTTAATTTTTTATATATTCATTTTATTATTGATAAGACATTTAAAATAATTATAATGATTATTTTAAAAATATTTTTCTTAAAAATTTAGGAGACTAATTATATATTTTTATATTTTTTAATATTAACTCCTTAAAATATATATAAAAAATGAACGAAATGTTTTTTAAAAAATATCAAATTAATTTAATCTCATTGTTCTAAAATACTTCAAATATAATAATATGAAGAATAAATCTTAAAACATAATTGAATTTCTTTTTATGACAATAATGATGGTGACAACGATATATCACAGTAATAATTAGAATATTCATTATTTACAATAATGATAATTATGATAAATTAACAATCATAATAATAACAGTGAGAATGATAATAAAAATAATTCATCAGTCGATGTTTTTTTAATTCTAAATTAACTTTTGTGGCTTTTTTATGCATGATATTTTAGATTTAATAACACATAAACAAAAAAAAAATGAAGTCACTCATAGACAAAACATGTGGTAAAATTGGGTCAAATTATCTACAGTGAAAAACTATACGATTGACTTGCCTTGCGCTTCGCCATAGCTAGAACTAAATTTTTTAACATGTAAAAAAATGTTAATGGTCTTAGATTTTTTTTATGATGTTATACATATGAGCGAAATAATCAACCTTCAAAACTTTTGATTATTTAGTTTTTTATATACTCATTTTATTATTGATAAGACGTTTAAAATAATGTTATTTTTTCTTAAAAGTATGTGAGACTAAGGCCCCGTTTGTTTGCTGGAAAGTGGTTTCTTTTTGGAAAGTGAATTCCAGGGAAAGTGAATTCCGGGAAAGTGAATTTCGATGTTTGGCAGTGTGATGGAAAATGAACTGGAAAATACTTTCCAGTGTTTGTTTGTGTTATGAAAAATGAATTGGAAAATAATTTATTAATAAATTAATTTTTTTTCAAGTTTATTAAAATAATGAGGAACAAATCTTACAAATTAAAAATTTGAATGAGAATGAAATTAAAAGAAAATTCAAAAATTATCTCAAATAAAATAAATAATAATCAAAATAATAGAGATCAAATCTAAAAAATTAAAAAAAAAGTGAATAAATTAAAATAATAATAATTAACATTTCATAAATTATTTCAAATAAAAAAATGAGGACCAAATTTGATAGATAAAAAATTTCAATAAAAAAATGATAAGAAAAAAGAAAATAGCAATTATAAAAAATAAATTTTAAGAGATGGAATTGAAAAATAAATATTCAAAATAAATTATATATAGCAATCAAAAGTTTGAGAATCAAATTTGAAATAATCAGCAAATTATGACATTTCTAATTTTTTCACAACTTCCGGAAAGTGTTTTCCGCCAAATTTTTCAAAAAACACTTTCCTGAAAACCAAGCCAAATTTTTCTTTGACTAGAAAGTGTTTTCCGTTGACCAACTTTCCGGAAGACAAACAAACACAAAAAAGTTTGGAAAGTGGTTTTCCGGAAAATGAATTCCGGGAAACAAACAGAGCCTAAGTATATTTTTTAATATAAACGCCTTATTATAAGTATATATATGGTGGCAACAATAATATTGTAGTAATAATTAGAATATTCATTATTTATAATAAAATAGCAGCTATAATAATTGTAACAATTTAACAATTATGAGAATAATAATCAAAATAATTCATCAGTAAATGTTGTTTTTTGTTCAAAATTGAATTTTATGGTTTTTCTATGAATGATATTTCAAATTTAATATCACATAAATAAAGAATATATGAAGCCACCTATCAAAAAAACAAGAGAAAAAATTAGATCAAATTATCTACATTGAAAAAATATATGAGTGACTTGCATTGCAATTCTCCATAGCCCAAATAAAAAATATTAACATGCAAACAAAATGTTAATGATTTTAATTTTGTCTATAATGATATGCATACGAAGTAAACAATCAACTTATAAAACTTTTAACCCAAATTTAAAAATCAAAATAAAAAATAAAAAATTATATAGATTGAAATGAGGTTAAAAAAAGTTATCTCCAGACTCCACGGTAGAGCGCACATTCCAAAATCAATTATATGACCATGGTGAAATGTGAGTGAAATAAGTATTTCCATTCATACAATGCTTCAAACATTACAAGAAAAATAAACCGCGTGCCCTCTCCACTGTAGCGCCCCTCACAGTTCACTGTGGACTAGAGCAGTGAGCGGGCGATTTTGTCCCTCGGGCGCGCGGCGAGAGTGGCAGGTCAGGCGGGGATAAATTCAGCTTTTCCTTTTGAATTTTCTATTTTTTTTTCATATTCATTTGTGCGCAGTGTATTGACGATTTCGTCCCTGATAATAGGACAAAATCAGGCTTCCCGCTGAGGGGCACCGACGTAATTGCGCGCGGCCGGACCGGTCCGGTCCGGTCCGTCGCAACTTTTGAATTTTTTATTATTTTCTGAAATGGCTAAATACGATTTTAGCTCCTAATAAGACAAAAACACTTCTTTCGGTCAAGGGACAGGACGGTAATTGTCTCTATTTTTCGAATATTTTATTCCATTATTGTCAGGGCGTGAGGCACATGCGCCAGGCGGTTTTTCGCCTCACGCCCTGTTCAAGTGGCGCGTGAGGCCTCCTCCGGTGGCCGAAAATTGTCCAGCGGCTGACAGAACGATGCGTCGCCGAGTGCTCTTCCTCCCGCGGTGGGGCGTGTAACCACCAAATGGTCGTGGACGCGGCGGTGGCTGGTTAAAGACGCTGACCACATTTCTCTCTCTCCTGCACGTCAATGTGCAGGAGAGTCCCCCATATTTCTCGACTTTGCACTTTGATCCCTAGACTTTGAATTTCGTTTTTGGTCCTCAATTCTTTAATATAAGTTTTGATTTTGTTCGATTGGGTCCTCCGCTTTTAATTGATTGAATTTCACAGTTTCACTTCGGTCCTTCTACTTTCAATTTCCGGGTTGTCTATATATAAATCAATTAATTTGGTACAAAAGTTCCGATTTTTGCAATGTTGTCCTCTAATTTCAATTGACAATAAATGTAATTTGCATTTCAACCCTTGGACTTTTAATTTTTTAATTGAATCCCTTTATATTTGATTTTCATTTCAACCCTTACACTTTTATTTTTTTAATCCCTACTTTTGTCCATGTATATATAAGTGTATTTAACACAATAATAATAATAATAATGAGAATAATAATAATAGTAATAATAATAATAATAATAATAATAATAATAATAATAATAATAATAATAATAATAATAATAATAATATACACAATAATAATAATAATAATAATAATAATAATAATAATCATGATTTAATTATTTTTCATTCTTACTCTTTTTTTTCCTCTCCCGATAATTTGATAAAAAAATTTTTTTCCAGTAATAGTCATTATAATTTTATTTTTTATTTGTATCTTTTGTTAAAGTTGCTAAGATATTTTTAATTTTTCATTTATTTCCGTTTCTTTCATTACTAATATAATAATAATAATTATAATAAGAATAATAATAATAGTGATTATTATTAATATTATAATAATAGTGATTATGTATTCTATTATTATAATAATAGTGATTATTTATTCTTTCATAATAAGAATAAAAAATTTTAATTGGTTTTTCTTGCTTCCTGTTTTGTTCATGCTTTTCATTTTTTTCCCTCGATATAATTTAATAATTTCTGTTGTTTTTATTCTAGCGGCAATAATAATTTTAAATGTTAAGACTCTGATGTTGCTATTGTTATAATATTTGAAATTAATATTGCTTCCTTTTCTTTTTTTGCTCTTTCTATTAATTGATTTTAATAATTTTATTATCTGCACAATAATGATTTCAGCTATTTTTTTTCTTATTCAAATATTTTACTCTTTTTTTCTAATGTTAGTGCGCGCTCTTTTATGATCGTTTATGACGCAATACCTATATTCTAAAAGATGTAATCTATGCTTACATGACAAACTCAACTCAAAATTTTAAATATTTTATCTTTGAATCTATAATTTTTATTTACTTATATCATATAAATTTATCGTTGTAGATTTAATTATGTTAAATTATATACAAAAAACTACCAGCGACAACGCGCGGGCAATTATCTAGTCATCAATATTCTTCATTTTGTGGTTCTTGAAGCATTTTGTACTCCAGTTGCCTGACTTCTTGTTTTTTTAGTATCTGTTTGAAAATGTGATTGCGATTATTTTTTAAAGTGCTTTTCGTTTAAAAAAATATTAAAATTATGTTTTTTTTATTTTTTAAAAATTATTTTTGACATCAGCACATCAAAAGAATCTAAAAACACCAAATAATTTTTTTTTAATTTTTTTCAATAACACTTTTGAAAAGTACTCTTAAACACCCCCTTAATTTCATCGTCTCACACTATATTAACTAGTGGTGAGCAGAAAATCAATTAAATCAAAAAAATATTAACAAAGAAAAACTATATTGTTAAAAAAATTAATTAAACAGATTATAATATTTTTAAAAACTTGTGGTACAATTCAGTTTTTAAATACTAAATCCAATAAATTGACACCCAGCCAAACTAATTTAAATTAAAAAAAATATATACTATAAATATAAAAATCAGAACAATTTGTTGTTTATCCTAACACGCTTTTGATTTTGTTACTATAAAAATGAGGATAGTACTAGCCTACTAGGCTACAGTAGAACTCACCATCAGTCATGTCATGTCATGCCATTGCCAACTAAGTAGGGATCCAAAGATGTTTTTGTTTTTTTTTTTTAATTTTTATTTTTATTTTTATTTTCTTAATTTTTTATTTAATAGCAAATCTTACCGATTCTGTTTTTACTATGAAAAAGTGGATTTTTTTTTAGGAGCTGGTTCAACGAATTACTGACTAATGAGTTCTAGAAGAAAAAAAGTCATTTTTTTATTTTTTTTACCCAAAAACCGAACCGAATCGAACTGGTATTAGTTA
>CM063606.1:12923500-13019105 GCA_032356905.1 Salix exigua | reverse complement strand
AAATAATAATCCTAATGTTGATCAATGATTAGACTTGAAAAAATATTTTCACTTGTTATGGGGGTTCTCATGCTTTCAAAAATATTTCTTGACATTAAGTTAATGCTTAGTTTTGCACAAAAAAAAAATTGATTTTATTTCTTATATAAAAAAAACATAGGGACCGAATTTTACACTAAATAAACAATACAAACTTTATTTTTTGAATTATTCATGAGGTACTTTGTAAAAATTGTAAAAATAAAATGGGGAAAAGGGAGATGAAATCACTTGTTATCCATATTTTGACAATTAAAAAATTGATATTAGTGTCCATGAATTTCATTTGATGAGAAGAGCTTGTTGTGATATTTAAATTCTTTGTCACATGTCAATGTACAACAAATCTTGATTTTGAGTCAGGATGGGAATCTTTTGTAAGAGCCTGAGATAGCCAGGGTTTCACTAGTCCACCTAGGCCCAAAAAAAGAGTTTTCTAGAGGGTGGGCTTTCCTCAAATCCAAATAAAAAAATATTTTGTATGGTTTTACTATGGTATAATTATTTGGTGGTTTCCCATATGTTATTGTTTCTTAGAATTTAATCGTGTGAATAAATCTGACATTCTAAATCTGTTATGGATCGAAACCCACATATATTTTTATCTTAGGAAATCCATGAAGCGCCCCGAAGCGGATCATAAAGACCAAAACACCCTCACTACCATTGATTTTTTGCGTGGTTTTAATATGATTTAATTACATAGAGGATATTTTTGTGATCCTTGAAATTTCCTACCTCATTTTTTAAACACCTTATTAAAATACCAATAATTCTTAGACCATAAAAAAAGA
Source organism: Salix exigua (assembly GCA_032356905.1). Taxonomy (NCBI): domain Eukaryota; kingdom Viridiplantae; phylum Streptophyta; class Magnoliopsida; order Malpighiales; family Salicaceae; genus Salix; species Salix exigua. The sequence goes on along the minus strand of CM063606.1, from coordinate 13,018,272 downwards.
AAAAAAAAGAAAAAGAAAAGACAAAACAATAGTCATCATTCAAATCCAATTAATTTCATTTCAGCATCGGTTGGCACACAATCCATAGACCGTAGACAAAAGTCAGTCCCGCTGATTAAAATAAAAAGAAATCAATAATCAACGGAAGGGAGCAAGAAAATATGTCTTTGACCTCTCGCTTTCTATTCACTCCTCCCACCATTAAACTCCCTCCTTCCTCTGCCTTCTCTCCTCTCATAACCCCTTCTCTCCCTTCCAATTCCATCAGTCCATCCTTCCTCCGCTTCGCGAGGGTCTTCTCGTCCTCCAAACCCACCGCCACCCCAACCACCACCATGGGTGACGCTCCTGATGCTGGCATGGACGCTGTCCAGAGACGCCTTATGTTCGACGACGAGTCTGTTTCCCATCTTTCCTCTCCTTTCTCTTTTATTTACATGGCTCCCGATACCTCTCCTTTCTGGGCTCTTATCCTGTGCTTGCTTTAATTGCCGATCCGGGTTATGTTTTTCCTCCTCTTTGAAAAACAATTTATGAAGAAATAGAACTTTGAGTTTTTATTGGTTTGTGTATTGAGATGCGTACAGAAAATCTCTGTATTTTTTCCCTTTTCCTGCTCCTGTTTGCTAGCTTCTTGCGTTGACTTTTTAATTGAGCGTGTGCTTAAATGGGATTTAATTAATTTGTTCAATAGATAAAACGATTTGATGGGTTTCTCTCATTTTCTCCTGTTGTGCCATCATTTTCATTAGTGAAGTCAGTTATATCCCATGTGTAGTTTTTCAATATATATTTGTCAATTTTATTTTTATTTTCAATAATATGTCCAATATAATTCTAGTTATAATTAGAGCTTGTAAAATGAAGGAACAGTTCTGTTTTGTTGTCAAAACAATAATAGTAATAATAAAGGAAATGATATTTGATTTGAGATTTCACCTTTCTAATGCTGTGAGATCCGAACTCTTTCATTAGAACATAGACTTTGATAGAGATCTGTATTTTTTTAAAACCAATTTTGCTTTCTGAACTTTTTTAATCTGGTTATTTACTACAATTGATTGCAAATCATCATTTACAACATAACCGGGTTAGGTTTGATTATCTTTAATTAATTTTATTTGGCTGCAGATGCATTTTAGTGGATGAGAATGATAGGGTTGTTGGTCATGACTCCAAGTATAATTGTAAGTATAATTTTTGTGATACAACCTTTTGCAGATTTAGTATTTAGTAGTTTAATTAAAAGGATTACAAATGAAATTACCTGTTGCATATCTATATAATTTAGTAATCTTTCCTACCTAAGGTATGTGAGTAGTCATTGAATGACAATACAAAAAGCTAACCTGCAGGGTTTTTTTTTTCATGGATCTATCTTATGTTTAAGAAATCCTCAGGTATTTATTACAGTTGCAATTTGATTAAGAGAGATAAGCTTGGATTTTAGTTTTTTTATTGTGTTTTGTGCTCTTCTTTCTGGTTATTTTGATGCTATCAGTAGCTCGCTGTTTGGAAACATATCAATTCCGTGGAGCCTCTTTAAAATGCTTGTAGGCTAGATTATATTCTCACAATTAATGCTTTTGAAATCTGCAGGTCATTTGTGGGAAAATATTTTGAAGGGAAATGCCTTGCACAGAGCTTTTAGTGTGTTTCTCTTCAACTCAAAACATGAGCTACTCCTCCAGGTATGTGGCCAACATTTCCAGTCCATGTCTGGAAAGCACCGGTTCAAGCCCAGTTTGTGACGAGGCCTTTTTGGTTTTGACAATATTACTATTTCATTTTTAGGATTATAGGATTTTGCATGTTAATTGTTATGTCTAAAGATTTTTTAACCTAATATGACTTGATATGCTATTATCTTTTCATCACCTCAATGGAAGGGAATGTATTGTTCTTTTATTGCTTTAATCACTCTTGCACAATCGTAGTTAGAAAATTTCCGCAAACTTATAACTTTTATAACCAAAATCAAAAACTGTAAATGCCAAGGAGACAATATTCATGATCACATGAACGGAGCTACCCCAATCCACCAACAGCCTAATCACTAAGAGAATCCAACCAAATAACTTGCACAATATAGGAGCTGAACAAAATTAGAAAGACTTGCTAAGAAACTAATTTTGTGACGAACAACATTTTTCTTGGGTCAGCTTTGTCTTATTCAAAAATAATTCTGTGAAATTTATGACTATTGAGCTAACATTTTATTTTGTTCTATTGATAGCAACGCTCTAAGACAAAGGTAACATTTCCCCTGGTGTGGACAAACACTTGCTGCAGCCATCCCTTATATCGTGAATCTGAGCTTATAGATGAGGATGTCCTTGGTACATATTTGTGCATTTGTCAATACTCCAGCATCATCTACTATACATGTTTCACTGGAGTGGGGTAATAAATTTTTTACCTTGCTTCTTTGTAATTGTCAGGGGTGAGGAATGCGGCACAGAGGAAGCTTTTCGATGAGCTTGGTATTCCTGCTAAAGATGTGCCAGTTGATCAGTTCAGTCCACTGGGGCGTATATTGTACAAGGCACCTTCTGATGGAAAGTGGGGGGAGCATGAACGTAATGTTTCCTGTTTACAGCTCTCTCGTCATATTTTTCCTGTATTTCTTGTCAGTTTGTCTCATTTCCTTCTGAGTTGGGGTCACCAATGGTTGTGCTGAAATCTAAATGTGTTTTTTTAACTAATGTTGTAGGCTTTTGTTGCTTGTATTTTACAGTTTGATTTCATTGTTCACAAAGAATCCCTCCAACTTCCTGTCATGATAGCATTCTACTCTTAACTGATTTGCCGATCACTTATTTCTTTCAATTTTGCAGTTGATTACCTGCTCTTCATTGTTCGCGATGTTAGCGTAAATCCAAACCCTGATGAGGTAGCTGACATCAAGTACGTTAACCAGGATGAGCTGAAGGAGCTTTTGAGAAAAGCAGATGCTGGTGAGGAAGGTTTGAAGTTGTCACCATGGTTCAGACTAGTTGTGGACAACTTCTTGTTCAAGTGGTGGGACCATGTCGAGAAAGGAACTCTAGAGGAAGCAGCTGAAATGAAAACAATCCACAAGCTGACTTGAGACATTCTGGTATCATCTGCAACTTTATTTCAATAAACCTGGACATGAAACAGATCCAAACAAAATGTTGGCATTCCATCCGTGTTGTATGTAATCTTGGTGTTTCCTGAAACAAACTCTCTTGGCCTGTTATATATTTCTCAAAACTTGAGTTGCGGGAATTGAATAAATTAACGGGCCTATTCCATAGTCACAAAAGCCATAAGTGGCTATACATACTTTAGTTTTGTTGGTTTATTCATAGAAAAAATTATACATGATCCATATTTATAATGGTAGATCAAATATATCTTCATAAATCTTTAGATTGATTCTTATAATATAAGAAGGTTAACTTAGTTTTCAACGGTGTTCAAGTTTTTGATTTAGCATCTTGATTTAAGAAACCTAAAAAAATAATATGACCCCCTTCAATGGCTATGGAGCATTTCATTTGTTCCATGTGCATGCGACTTGTTTGATATAGAATTTAATTCTCTTTTTTTCAAACGCTTTTGAAATACCTAGCACAGGTTCTTCTTGACATGACATTAACTGGGGCCATGAGAGCTGCTCTTTCATAAGAATTTCGTCCAGCTCAAGTCAAGGGACTGTTTGTCACTGCATTGAAAAAAAAAAATATTTTTTATTTTAAAAAATATTTTAATATGTTGATGTCAAAAATAATTTTTAAAAAATAAAAATATATTATTCTAATACTTTTCTAAACTAATTAATGTGTTCTACAATATGATTAATAACATTTTCATAGTCGTAAAATTTCCACTAAATAAAACATTAAAGTGTGAACGAGTCATATCTTTCATTATATGTAAATACAATAAAATGTTAAGTGTTGTTGAAGAAAATATAAAGTAAAGTTAAATATATTAAAATAAATCAAGTACTTGAGAATAACAATTTTTTTCACAAACTTGTGAACATCACAAAAATATTATATGCCCTCTCTTGCTTATAACAAGTTCAAGCTCAAATGTTTGTAATTGTGAGTTATTATTATTGCTATACATAACTTACACATTTCCTCCTTATATAGAAATAATTTAATTATGTCTTGCATCAATAATTTGAAGTTCTTTGCCGACATTGCTGAAATGTGTATTAGTACTCCACCATTATTCATATGACTATATTGTCCCTACATGTTTTGTTCTTTTTTTTATTATTGAAGTAAATATATGTCCTTGTGATATGTCTCAATTATTTGTATTTCAGAGGTTTTGTTTTTTCTCAATTATTTAAGATTTCATGTCCTTGCATTTTTTGTTCTTTCTAAATTATTCAAGAAAAATATGTATTAATTTTTTTTCCTCTTCTTCTAATTTATGTATGGAAAGTTAATTGATATATATTTTTAGGTATACAATATCATTTGCTTAATTTTTATATGTGAGTGACTGAGTCATTAACTTCTTAATTGTCTGCTTATGTATTTGTAGAAACAAACATTCATAAAAATGAATGTTTTATATATTTACGGTAAATAATAACATGCAAACATAAAAGTCTATGTGTATGATAAATGACATTCACAACCATCTTGCAATGCATCAAACCGATTTCAACAATAAAATTTTAAATTACAATCTGAATGAAGACAAATACAGGAATCGAACATTCAAATAACTTATTTAAAAATTAAGAAGTACAATAACATTATTAAATTAAAATAATTTTAAAACAGCCAAATTGAATATGCTCATATCTCACTATTGTAACATTTGAATAGTAAAACGAGTGAAAATCAACTTCAAGGATGCACCAAATTGAAACTGCCAAGCATAAAATTGTCAACTCATTACTCTGCAAATGTAAAGATATATAAATATTTTAGCAGGCATGTAAAATAACATTACAAATAAATGTAGGTAACACAAACTTTTTTTAATAAATTATCGCTTTAGAAAATAGAGCCATACCATGTTAATTAAGCATTTTTACTTCGCGCATACATTCGTTTGATCCATTTGAACTTCTTTTCAAGACATCTCATACTATATCACATTTTTCTCTTTCTTTGCAAACTTAGATACTTAGTAGCGAAGTCATGACAATCATCATCAATTGACGCTCTAGGTATTGAATGAAGTTCGACCATAACCTTAGGAATACTACAACCTTATCGATCCATATGAAAAGAAGTGGAATCACTCTTAGTCAACATGCTTTCAAGTAGTTGATCCCACCTTGAAAGTACTTGAACACCAATTCTTGACATCTTCTTTCTAGCTCTCAACTTAGAAGGGTCTCTTTCTTTTCTTTTTGCCACTATCCCTTGTGTTGTTGTTGCTTGATATATTCACTCCACCAGCCATTCGAGAAATGTTACTCTCAAAAATCAGAATCCATCCTCCTCTAAATCACCACTTCATTCTTTCAAATCAGCCCCATCAATGTTGACATTGTTTGTGCCTATATCAACTTCATTGCCACCAATTACTCTTGAAGATGGTGCCCATGTAAACTTCCTAGTAGCGAAATATTGGAATACATCCTATCAAATTTATACTTCAAAGATGGCTCAATACCAACATGTCTAAATTTTTTAGCTCCTCTAATTTCCTACATAAAAGAAATACATATCAAAAATTAAATAGTTAACTAAAACTAATTTTTTAAATAATTAGCTTAATGAAGATTTACCTGAATTTTTTATTTTCACCACTCATCGCTACCCGATATTGTACCTAATTCATTACTCTAACCCATAACAGTTTCAACAATCAATTGTTTTTATATCCTCCAATCCTTTTTACATTCATCCCATTTGTTTTTCAGTTGTGTTTCGGTGAACGAATGACTAGTTTGTTCTTTAAATTATGTTTTCAGAAATTTTCCCCTCATTTTATCGAAATGAGTATTAGGTCTCATTCCCATGTTAGTGGTCTTAATGCATAGATCACAAAATGTATGCAACATTTCTTTATTCCAAGCAGCCTTATCCATAGACTCAAGACCTTCCATGATAAATTTTAAAACTTTGAAAAGAAGAACAAATAAACATTAAAGCAAACACTAAATACTATGAAGGAACTAACTTAGTTATGCAATGTTTTTACAAAATATGACTAAATAACATGTGTTTCAATGTAACACAGTTAACATGTTATGCAACAATAACCTTTTTCAATACCAAATGCCCCCCCCTCAAGACATATACAACATCAACAACAACCAACTACAAATGACACAAAATTCAAATATTAAAAGCAATAACAGTACATAACGTTGGTATTATAATATAGTGTTTGTAGTATTATTATATGTTGACATATAATGTCATACTTTGTATGCTTTATATATTTTGATGATAACAATAAAAAGAAAATGGACTAATAATATGCTTGGATGAGATTAAGCTATAAACAAGCATTATACAAAGAATACATCAACAAGCATAATGGAGTACACGAATAAATCACTCCAGGAAGTCCAAGATGCAAGTAAGTGAAGACTTAGAATAAGTGTTCATTTTAGTGCTTTATGTAAATCTCTATTTCTATCTTGATAGCACAAATTAAAATGAAATCACACACTTCACATTGCATGCAAAGGATTTGATGATTAAAGGTTTAAGTCATAATCAATCGGTTCAAGAAATTCAGAAAAGATAATTTGTCAAAATTGCCTTTCTGCATGAACCGGTCGACCGCTTGATATGATAGTTGCATTAAAACGGCTAGTTTCTTTTAGAAACTTATAAATAGACCTCTTAATTGCAAAACAAAGAACACACAACTTTCATATCTTACATTGAGGCAATTAGAGTGTAAAAACACCTTCATATCATCAATCCTCATTAATACTCATATTTGTGTTTAAATCTTCATATCCTAACACAAAGAGTATTTCTCATTCTCACTACACTTAAACATTTTCAAATATTCTAAGTGCTATTAAGTGAGATAAAGAGATCATAGATCTTCATTTGTAATATCTACACTATTAAGAGTGTATTGTTGTTTTACAAAAACAATCATTGTAATACTCTTGAGAGTTGAGTATAAAACTCTTGATATTAGTGAGGGAACATCACCAAGGAAAAATCTTGAAGAGGGTACATCTTCAAGTGGGAAAAAGGAAATCTTGAAGAGGGCATATCTTCAAGTGGTGTAAAAGTCTTGGTGTGGATTCATCAAGCGGGATTTGTAATCTTGTTACTTGGATTAGTAAGAGAGTACAATACTCAAGTACGGGTTAGTACTTGAGTCGTGGATGTAGGCTTGCCGAACCACGTTAAAAACCGAGTTAGCAATCTCTCTCTCTTATCTCTTTACTTTAAAGCAATTAATTTTAAGATTGCATTATTTATTGTATTGTTGTCTTAATCCGTGAATTTCAACATTATAGACAAATGGAAACAACATTTCAGCATATAGCAAACTGAAACAACCTTAATTTCAATGACATTCATTTAAATCAGTTTCATGATGCTTACTAAGTGTAAGTAATGAAAATCAAAGAAGTGACACCACATTTAACAACAACGAAACAGTTCATACAAAAATGTTTGTAGTCAATTACAAAAAAATATTCACAACGTATATGATTATTGTCTGCTCTTTATTGAGAAACAATCACAACTTCAATAGCAAATGAAGCTAATGTAAATAGACAATTGCATAGTTGTCCATCACACATGAATTTGGAAAAAAAAGCTGTAATTAATACAACAATCAATCAAACAATTGACAATAACAAATTTGAGGCAAGTGCAGTAGCAAAAGTTATATATTTAAGCCGTATGCAAGTGCATCATTTTAGGTTGAGTTTCAACTAATTCATGTTTCTATCCTAGCTACTTAATAATGACAAATTAGCATAATCATTTTGTCTACACAAAGATTACTTGAAATTAACAAACATGTACTGCTTCTTATTGATTAAGCTCAACAACAAGTGACTCTACACCATATATTCATACCTCATTCAAATCCAATCACTTGAAATGAAATAGTATTTCAAACATTATTTTCGATGTAATAGACACTGACAATGGAGCAAAAAATTTAGGCATGAGGCATATATCTTCATAAAAAAATATGTACGTATATAGAAGACAAATATATACATATATGGTAATCTTTATCCCCACTTCAATGGGAGAAAGATTAGCATACATGGCTACAAAAGACATTTCCATCACTATTAATAGTAAATTAATTAGCATACATAGATACAAAAGACATTTCCATCGCAATTAACAGTAAATTAATTAACAACATGAACATTTATCATAAACACAATCATTTAATGAGGCAACAGATCGAAAAAGTTAAATTTCAATTAAATAAAAAGAGCTACAATTTGTGGACTTGAACTAAGGATAAAAAAATCATGTGCAAATGTTGTTCATGCTATTTTGATCCCTTGACTTTCCCTACACAAATTTGTAGTTTATTCAAATCTGTACAACTATCAGAAAATTAAAATAAGAAGAGGACATATCATTACATGAAAAAAGATTAAAAAAATAAATGAGATATGGATGAGATGAAACTCATGGTTGAAATATTGTTACAAGATCTTCATTCCTTCACTTTCTCAACACATATTTGTTGTATATTCATCGAAGGAACAATGTTGAAAGAACTACAATAGCTAGAAAACTAAAATAACAACAACAAGAATCACCACATAAATAAGCTTTGAAAAGGAGATAAGGATGAAATTGAGGTTGAAATCTTACAACATCTTGATTCATGCTTTCTCCTTGATCACATATGGACTCTTTGTGGTTGTTTATGAGCAGAAACAATAAATATTCAAGCAAATGAACCGGAGCAACACAAATATTAAGTTAAGTTATGCTATCAAAGCAAACAATTCAACTCCACTATCTGTTGAACAATTTTTTAGCAATGATGGGGGCGTAGATAATGTTGAAGATGAGAAATGTATATGTTGTCATTTCTGTTTTACGGTGTACATTGTTGTTATATTGTTAGGCAGTTTTCTATTTTACAGCACATGGTCTGGCATACACAATATCATTGCAGACCTGTAGGATTAGTTTGTTATTAGTTTGTTACATCTCTTGCATATATACTCAACTCAAATGATCAATACAATACTGCAATACATTCAATTCAATTCTCCTCTCCGATTTACAGATAAGAGCTATTTTGGAAAAAAATATTAAACAGTAATGACATGCTGTCTGTCAGTGGAGACGTGTGATGAGGAGTGTTGAGAAGCACACAAAGTAGCTCACAAATGTTTTTGCAAGCTATGGTCTAAACTCGGTTTGATATGGGTCCCATAGCAACAAAACATGTGGTTCACGTGCAACCAAACAACAGTCAAACTCATTTCACTCAATCCTCACTCGTAATCTCATTATCAAACACCCACTAAAACTTGGAAAAGAAATAATTTTGTTTGATTGAGTTTTTTGTTGAATTGAAATGTGTGTTTATGTCAAGGATGGACTTCAAGGGTTTATATAAAGACTTTCCTTTAAAAAGGATTTTTTTCCTTTTTATATAAATACTTTAACCTAGATTTTCCAAAACTAACTTTTATAGTCAAAATTTGATACATTGTCCACGCTATTTTTAAATAAAAATATAAAAACATGGACGATGTCATCCGTCCTTTTCGAAAAGAAAATAAAAAGATCATGCATGACTAGCATCATATAAGTTCGGTGAGGTCCATAAGTCAATCTCTATAGCCTAGGCGCATCGTGCCTCTTTTTTTTTTTTTCAACTAGCCAATTGTTCTATGTTTATACTTTATAATAATATTTACTTTAAATAAATTTATACGAAATGGCATTTTAATAAATATCCTATAATGACATAATTTTCAAATAATATTATAGTTCTTATAATAATATTAACAATTATTTTTTAATGATTATATATGAATGTGATATGCTTATTTTAAAAAATAAAATAAATTAATTCCTCATGATATTTAATATAAATAAAATACTTATTTAATTTTCTCAAATTTGTTTTCTTTTCCAATATTTCTAGTCGAAATTACCAATTTCTGATTTTATTATAATTAAAACATAGGTTTTAATTTTAAAAAATTAATTCTAATAAAAAAAACTTGTTTTTATAAAAAAATTAATAAATAAGAAAAATACGATTTGATGGTCTTCCACTAGTTTTGAAATCATTTTTAACCACGGAATCATTTGCTAACGTATTTTTACATCACCCTTCTTCATTCTTCAATGGGATAATATATAGTCATTATTTTGGGAGTCTTATTGCGTTATTTTTGAAAATATTTTTTATTAATAAATATATCAAAATAATATTTTTTTAACATTAACATATGAAAATAATATAAAATTATCAAAAATATTTAATTTAAATTAAAAAATAAAAATAAAAATAAAAATAAAATATTTTCAAAATTTTCAAATAAATTATTGAAACGTTAGTGCCAAACAAGCCTATAATATATAATTATATATATATAATTAAATATATTAATTCAATTTTTTTAGTTCAAATCTAAAAATAAAATTATTTAGAATTGTGCAATTTAATCTAAAAAAGAAACAATAAAATGATTTTTGTGAACAAAATTATGACCATGTATAATAGTATGAGAATGACATCATCAATCTCACAAGGTCATTACATTCTCGATTAATCTCAAATTTTAACATAATATATATAAATATGTCAAGAGACTCCTCGTAAAATTTCATCTCAATCTAACAGTCGACTTAAAAGATATGATTGATATTATAAATTTTTTTATTATTTAAAAAAAAACTATTTGGCCGAAACGAAACTGGCGGAACGAAACCGGAACGTTTCGGCTGATATTTGGCTGAAAAACCGGAATGGGCTGGAAATTTAAACCAAGACAAAAACAACCGTTTTATCTTAAATTTTTAATTGGTACAGAACATTTTGACTGAAACAGAATGAAAATGGCAACTATTGTCAAACACATTTATTTTTTTACTTATACACGTATATCAACTAATATTACTGCTACCGTATAAATGTACGTACGGACATTATATTAGAAACACACAAGTCTATAACTTGCGTACATTTATTGATGGAAGCCACACGCTAACATGCCAATTAGACACGTAAGAATCCGCGGGGGTATGAAAAATCGTAAACCAATCAGATCAGATCAGCCATTGACCTCCTCTGCTCCGCGTTCTCACATGCTCATCTCATGCTCGACATTCTAGATACCTATTATTTCTTCCTCTCCTCCCTCCCTGATATCAATCTCTCTCTCTCGCTCTCTCCTTCACAAACACAGAGTTTTCTGTGACTGAGTGCGTATTCTCGAATCAAAGACAGCTTTCAAGCACCCAATTGCAATTTGCAGGTAAAGTAGAGCGAACATCCAGATCATATACCTTTTTTTAAAATTTTTTTTTTATTGATTTCCTTAAGATTTGATGCTTGGAAGCTCTTTTTTTTCATTATTGTAGCCCGTCTGTGGACTGCCCATATCTAATCTTGCAGTATTGTTATTAAGAATGTTTGGATCTAGATTAGATGCCATAAACTCTTTGGGATTTATGTGAGTGAATCTTTTGTAAGTAACTAAAGAAATTTAACGAGAATTGTTCGTTTTTTGAGTGATCCGTTTAGACCAACTGGTTTCAATTTCAAATGAACGATTCATATTTCTGACGAGCTTTCAGTACTGGGATTAGTATGTTTGCAAGATTATAATTGGGTATTTCCGTACTAGATCTCCCCTCCCTCACCCTACTTGCATAAACCATGATGGGTAACAATCACTCTAGGACCACCTCATAATTCCTCCATCGACCAGTTTTAATCACCGTGTTTAACTTTGAAATAAAAATCCCTAGCTTGTTTCAATTTATGATTTATAGGAAGAATGCTACAGGGTTTATGTAATTAACTTGTGATTGTGTTCTCGTTTAAATGCTACCTTTCTACTCGAACTGGAAAGCTCATGCATATGATTTTGTTTTCGTGATTTTTATGCGTGCCCTTTCTTTGTATCATCATCAAGGACGCGGATTCAATGGCATTGGTTACAACTGCTGAAGTTTGCGACGCCAATCCACAGCTAATTGTTAGTGGTGAGCTTCGAGCACTCCAACCACTCTTTCAGATTTATGGTCGGCGCCAAGTCTTCTCTGGCCCAGTGGTGACTCTTAAGGTGTTTGAAGACAATGTTTTAATTCGTGAGTTCCTTGAGGAGAAAGGTAATGGCAGAGTTCTTGTTGTTGATGGCGGTGGCAGTCTGCGCTGTGCGATACTTGGAGGTAATCCTGTGGTACAAGCTCAGAACAATGGATGGGCTGGTATAGTGGTTAATGGCTGCATAAGGGATGTCGATGAGATTAATGGCTGTGATATTGGAGTGAGAGCCCTGGCTTCCCATCCAATGAAAGCCAATAAGAAGGGGATTGGAGAGAAACATGTTCCTATCACCATAGGTGGCACCAGAATCAGTGATGGAGAATGGCTTTATGCAGATACTGATGGAATCCTGATTTCTCGAACAGAGTTATCTGTCTGAGCCACCTCTTACTATCAAGATAGTTCTTCAAAAGCGCTTTTATTATTTTTTCTAGTGATGCTCTACTTTCAAACCTATCTTTGGCACTCACATTTACTCGTAGACAACCTTGTGATATGAATGCGAGGGTGAAAATTCGCTGGTCTATCTATGATTTCTAGATTAGGAAAAAAAAGAAAAAAATCAGAGCTGTTTCTGCCTTTCTGGTATCATGTCAGCATAACATGTCTTTGTGTTGTTGAAATACTTCAGCTTGGGGATTTATCTAATGCAACTCGTGTTACATTATTTCATATCAGCTTCTGCTTTCCTCCCCTCTTTTCTGAGTTTTTCTACTTGGGTTCAGTAACTCTTTTCCTGACGAGATTAAAATCTCTTCTTATCATTATTTTGCGATTCAGAAGGTGGGGAAAGGAGGTTCGATGAACCCCCAGAAAGTTTTTGCAAGATTGGATTGAATGGTGATTTGCTGTCTATTCTCTCTTGCTCGATGCTCTCTTGAGGACCGTTATCTAGCTGTTTTGTCCCGCGGAAGTGGCATGCAAAGGTTATTTCATATTGACATTCAGTAATAGATGTTAATGATGTAGCTTTGGCTCTTTGGCTACAACTCAGAACTCTGTTTTGCATTTAGCAACCAGAGAGCGATGCAAGTAAAAAGTGTTTCATATGACTACTTCCATCCTGACATTTTGTTGGTGCATGACAAGGCGACTTCCACAGGCTGTTAGAGTGGTCAATTATTAATCGAGTCCCATATTTATCCTTTCCTCCACCATACCATTATTGTCTATTTTCTACCATGAATCATTATTATGTTGCAAGTTAGCATTGAGTTCTACCCATTTATAATGGAAGTGGATGCAAGTGGATGTTTCTTTTTGCGGGGCTCTTTCTGTAGCCTTGTTAGCCTCTTCTTTTGGGTTAGCCGTTTAGGCTTGTGGCCTTCGGGCCAGTTGTTTTTCTTCCTTTGGGGGGTCTGCCGTTCAGGCTTGTAGGCCTTAGGGCCAGTTTCTTCCCTTGTTTTTTCTTACGGGTTGTCCGCTCCCCTGCCCAGTAATGTCCAGCTTAGTCTGGACCGAAGTGGTGTGGGTTTTTTGTACATCCCCCTTTCTTTAATCCATGAAATTTTGTGAAAAAAAAAAAGTGGATGTTTCTTTTCATCCACATTCACATATCCAACACTTCACATTGCCTTTGTAATCTCTAATACATTTATCTTCTCCTCCTTGAACCCGCACATCTTAATATCATTTATTCATAACAAATTTCATGTAGATCATACATATTCTGGATGAATTGCTTATCCATCTATAATGAATCATACACTATATGCAATTTCTTTCCTGAGTGGACTTTCATAAAGCCTTTCTCTTGAATTATTTGGAAACAATATCCTACCAGCGGACATTTCATTTTCACCAAATAAGAGATAACTTTCATTTTCAACATATACACCTCACCTGTAAAACACCCTTACAAGGAAATTTCATCCTAAAATTTTATTCTAGATCACATTTGCCTACAAATGACAAACATCAATCTCGACACAACTTTGTCATAAAATCCGTACTCGTAGATTTTACAACTCGTTTAATATCCTTAACAACGAAACTTGGTTAATCATGAGATTCATTGTCTGAAATCCATAACCATGATTTATACTTCGGTTGTCTTTCTTTCTAACAATCTGACCATATTAATACATGTTCTGGTTATCACTCATGCTAACACCTCTAGCCCCTCTTAGTCAGTTAGTTTAATAAATCATCTTGGTCATCAAATATATGGATGTCACTAGCGCTTTTTGGTCAGTTACTTTAATGTATTTTCTTCATCATCATATATGTTGCACCCTTCACAAGAGCGGATATCGTAGTGACCCTCTTTGCGAGAGGAGATTTATAACGGGGTTTTTTTGTTTTGAAAAAGTGATTTAACACCTATTATTATGGTTATTAGAAATCTAACTGATCTTTTAGAGATTCTAAAACAAGAGAATGATTGTGTAAAAGAAATGTTTTAACACTCTTAATACGTTCTATCTAAGGTATTTTGGTTTGCCTAATAGTAATATGATGAATGGGCTTGGGTTCAAAGTCTAAAAAAATTATATTTTGCTACATGAATCATACCTTTAGATATGTCTATGCAGTGCGAGGGAGAACAAATGCAGATCTCATGAAATCTGTGTTTGATTCAAAATAAAATTTCAACTTATGAATTAAGATATAGCTAGGATAGAAATATAAGGAGATTCAATGCACTCATTTTTCTCTTTAGTATTTCAAATGTTCGTGATTCATAAATCACAAGGAAGAGGAACAAAAAATAGAAATCTAAGGAAATTCATAGCGCTTTAAAAGTCTATTTTTGCCTTAGTGTTTCATATTTTCACGACATGTAAACCGTGAAGTCAAAAATTAAAATGTCTCCAATTATAATTAAGTTTCTTTCAAAGTTGTGTGATTAAATAAATAATAATGACTTATTATTCCTAGAAATTTATTTTGGATATTTACCACTTAGGGTTTCTTTATCCAAATATTAATGGTGAATAATAACGAATTATCCCCAATAATATTTTGGATATCAACCCTTTTGGGATTTCTTTACCCAAATATTAATAGTGAGTAATATGTGAATTCCCCAAAAATAAGTTTTTTGTATTTTTTTTGGAATATTGGCCAACATTGTTTGGAGTCTACAAACATGTTGTAAAATCCAAAATGCAATAATTTATATGTTTACGAATCCATGATAAAACACATTTTATTTTAAACTTTGAATATATTTTTTGAAATAAATGTTCAAGATATGTTAGGGTATTGGCCGTATGCATGAAAACATTGTTTTTTTTTTTATATATATGTATATTTGCCGTATTGGGATGAAAACCGAGAATTTTGAATATGAGATTGATATTTTTTCAATATATAAAAAATACAGACCTTAAAATAAATATGTTAGAAAATCATATTATTTATTTATTTATATATTTTTAAGACAAAAACAAGAAGTTTTGGGTCACTTGCCCAAACCAGTGACCCGACTGGGAAAACAAGAGGCATGCGAGAGCTGCCTCATGCATGCCTTTTTAGTTAATGTTGAAGTGAATTATAATTTACTTGAACAATAAACATAAAGGCAACACAATGCTATGCAAAGTGAAGAGGACTGCATGGACTTACCTGGCAACTGACGGGCGAAGACGATGATGTTAAGCTCCTACATAAACAATGTTCATTCTTCTAGGGACAATGATGAATGCTGACGAAGCTGCTGGTGGCCGACAAGAGGGAGTCTGATTGGGGAAGGGGTTACTAGAAATCATTGGTTGAGAGGGAGAAGCTGTGAGGAAGGGGAAAACTGTTGGAAGGAGATCCTTCTGCTGTGTTTTTTAGTTTTGTTGGTTGTCTCTATCTCGTGCTCTTGCCCTCTATTCTCTCCTCTTTTCTTCTCTTTCCCCCCCCTTCCTAGGTTAGCAGGGGAGGTATATATATAGCCTATCATAGCTCTATTTAGGGAAGATTTAATGCATTAATTTAGGATGCAAATCAATGTTTTTCTACAATTAGATAAAACAAAATAGGAAAACAAATATTCCAATTGACATTATAATAATTCTTAGGAAGAAAAAAATGTGATTTGCAGCTCAAAAATAAAGTGAAAGAATCATGGAAACCAACAGGAATTTGCAGAGAAAAGGAAAAAAATCTGCAAGTGGTTGGTTGTACTCAAAATGACAATGAATAGTATCTTGCTAATTAAATTACGACATATTTTTCTGCTTATACACCAGACATTTAAATGCAAATTTCTTGAGCTCGTGATATCAAAATTAGGCAATTCAACAACCCCAACTCATCTAAACGTATAGGACTACAACTTTCATGAAGGGTCCAAAGTGAGAAAAAAATGTTTTGATAAACAAAATCTACTTGGTCAAAAAGTGTTTTGAAGAACCGAATTTGGGGCAACGACAAATCATTTTTTAGTGAAAATTCTGAGAGATTTATCCAAAATTAAACCGATGGTAAATTTTTTTGGTACATTTGGTTTTGCGAAAACAAACAAAATATAATCCCGCGTGGCAAATAAAGCAACAAAAAATATTGTGATGTTTTCTAAACCACCTCCCTCCCTGTTTTTTTAAACGAGACTAATTATCTTTCCTAATTTAAAATTGGTTTTTGATATCCCAATAAATCCTCAAAATATTAAATTGGGTCTCTCGAATTAGACCTGCAAATTCGGGTTAGGATCATTCTTGCGACAAAATTTTCTACTTTTACGCTAGACATTCGAACGAGAATATCCTGAGCTTCCGATAATGAAACCAAGTGATTCAAAAATCAATAGTAATATATAAGTACATGAATACAACTTTCATGAAGGATTTGAAGCGAGAAAAAATAATTTTGAAGAACAGAATCTGCTCGCAATTTGTTTGGTCAAAAACCAAGAACGACTGGATATTTATATCTTAAGCTTCTAATATCAAACTAAAGCAATTCAAAAATCTAAAGTTATCTATATGTATAGGAATACAACTTTCATGAAGAATCTAAAGCGAGAAAAAATCATTTCAAAGAACAAAATCTGTCCGCAATCTGTTTGGTCAAAAAGATTTCTTGATCTGATTCAAAAACTGAATATGCGACCATCCCCATCTAACTGAGAATTTGACATAAGAAAATGGGCTCTAGGATCCAATAGAGGTTCAGATAAATTCTTGAACACGTCATGAATGACATAATATCTGGGATGATAAAATATTGCACGAAACCAAATCAGACTCAAATTCTAAGTTAGAAGAACATTTTGGTATTAGAACAAAATTGGGCAACAATAAATAAGTGCAAATTATGAAGGATTTATCCAACCTTAAGGACTAGATAAATAAAAAATAACTTTAGCATTATGAATATTCCTAATTAATCTAAGAACCCTGACGATTTCGACAACAAAGTAGGAGGATAAGAAAAGCAGAAGGCAACAAAGAGAGGGTTCAAAAAAACATTTTTATTCTTTACTTTTGTCCATCATCCAGTAACCACGAGCTAAACTCCTGCATTTGGTTCAAAAGGGATATACACCATTTCCAATACGTGTGGTCTAAAAATAAGTAACAACAATGTACATTGATGCCTTAGTCCTTTTTGATCAATTAGTCCAATACATGTTCCTGACCATCAGATATATTGATGCCACTTACCCATTTTAGTCAGTTAGTTTAATATGTTCTTAGTCATCAATATACTAATGCCATCAGTCCTTTTTGCTCAACTATTTTGATATATTTATTGGTCCTTAGATATACTAATTCTACCAACCTTTCTTAGTTAGCTAGTATGATATATTTTTCTGGTCATCAAATATATTGATGCCACTAGACTTTTTTGATTAGCTATTTGAAATGTGTGTTTGCATATTAGATATATTGATGCCACTAGGTCTTTTCAGTTAACTAGTTTGGTATATGTTCCTGATCATCATATATATTAATGACACTATCCCTTTTTTATCAGCTAGTTTGGTATATGTTCCTAGTCATTAGATATACAGATGCCACAAACCTTTTTTTTTATCATCTATTCTAATATATATCATTGTAATCATTAGATGTATTCATGCCATTATGCCACTAGCTCTTTTTAGTTAGCCAACCTATTTCCATTTTTCATTATTTTTTCACCAAATACTTTTTTAAACATATCACATATACAATACTTTAACGATTACCAATCTATTATCTTTGTGATACCCTCAACCCCTTTTGAATATTAAGTAACGTTTATTTCCTGAAAACCTCTTGTCTACTAAATATAATGTTACCTTTCCAAATATATATTTTGGATATCAAGTCTAATTTTATACTTTATAAAATCAAAATCCATAATGTGGATCCATCATCTCATTTTTTATCATACCTACATACATTTTCAATCACAACTCTAACATCATATTCTGACCATTCACATCAAACCCCTATATGAACATTGAATTTTAATGAATTGTATCACATCCATTGCAAACTTTACTTCACATTAAACCCCTATACAAACATTGAATTTTAATGAATTGTATCACATCCACTACAAACTTTAGTTTCCCTTTTTTTTTACACCTTGCTTTTTCTAATACTATTTCCTCAAATTATGATTGAAAATAACAATGATAAATAACCAACCAATAAATAAAATTCTAAAAGTTAAGGTGTCGAACACCTACCTTGAGCCTATGCATGTGTCACTACTCCCTATTGTTGTACTATCTCTTCAACCTCCCTTATACTAGTAGGGATATAATCATCATTAAAAATGCAACCAACATCAATATTTCATTTTAATTCTCATTTATCTATTACTTCAACCAATAATAAGCAAAACTCATAAAACTCCATATACACGTACCTTTTATATATATTTTTTCATACTCACTCTTATAGTTTCAACTATTAATAACCTTTATTAGCAACATTCCCAAGCAAGCACTATAAATTTATGATTTTTGGTTGGTTTAGTCTAATTAACCGAGAACACTGTTTGATATTTTAATCATAACTAGAGCTATAAAACTCCATTTTAGGTGTGCTTTTCTTTATTTAAAGATAAGACATAAAGATACAAATTTTATGAACAAATAAACACCTAATTATACCAAATCTAACCTCAAAATACACCATTGCAATAACATCCAGAAGTTCTCTAATGGTTAACTTAGTTTAGACCTTTCCTTAATTTTTAAGTTATAAACAGGGCTATATATCTCATAATCAATCAGAACCATGTGTATTTGAAATCTAACATCCATATCAACAACTTTAATAAAAAAAAAACCACTCCAAATTTATTGTTTACAAGTTTGAATTTCAACTAGAAGTAAGCTAATAAAACCATGAAAGTGTAGCTACCTAACAAAAACTTGACAACAAAACTAGGGGTTTCATCAAAATGATAGGTTCCAATCAAAGCTTTAAATTTTATATACAAAGATTATTCTTTTAGGGTGAGAAACAAATTGCATATATGTTGAAATAATAATGTATGCTCTCTTTATTCTCATGCATGAGTTAATGCAAACTCAGTTTTTGACTTCAATACCAAAATTAAAGGACGTATAAGTCCTAATGCTTATTTATGCAACACACTAATAAAAATCTAATTATATATCCTAAGAAATCCTAATGATTATCCACTAACAAAAACTAATCATCAAGTATACAAGCAATCTTAGCCTTACCCATGTTAAAAAGTTAATCTTGATACTTGGGTTTTTGTGTTGTTGATCTCCATGACATCATCTTCTTATCATATAATATCATTCAAAA
Organism: Salix exigua; assembly: GCA_032356905.1. Lineage (NCBI taxonomy): Eukaryota > Viridiplantae > Streptophyta > Magnoliopsida > Malpighiales > Salicaceae > Salix > Salix exigua. Next base: position 12,998,350 of record CM063606.1, on the reverse strand, counting down.
TAATATTCTGACATGTCATTCAACACAAACCAAGTATTATTATTAATGCAACATAACTATATTTCTTACCATATCAATATGAAACTATGAATATTTGGCAATTTTCATGAAACTAGTTTCATAGCCACCCTTTTAAACATAATAACAACATAACAATATAATTTAAATATAAATAACACAACAATGCTATAAAATTTACCCCTTTTTCCTTAGCTTAGCCCAACTCCCTGTTAAGGAGAACATATTTCTTTAATTGAAATTAACATTATAGACCTTCATTAATATTTAGTGTATATTAGTTCATTGTTTTCATCTAAGCTCTTCACATATTTACTTTTAGCTGAATTTAAATTTTGCACACATATGGAATCCCTTTTTAATTTCCTTTACCATAATCCATCTAACTCAAGTGTATTCAACCCATATTTAAGCAACTAAAAAATATACATAAAATTACTCATAATTCTAAAGAAACTCATATTAACTACTCAAGTTCATTACGAAATCACACATGGCCAGCGCTAAGAGTCTAATTTATCCTTCCTAAACCTTTTCAATTCCCATCAAATTCACATTATTAACATTTCTCACTTACATATTCTCCAAACAAGATAACAATTTAACAATTCTTATAATAATTACAATTTTGCCTAAATCAAGGTATACTAAATTTCAACCATAACGAACACAAAAACCTTATTAATTCTCAAATCATCATTCACATAACAAAACACAATAATATAACATATATCATACACTAATTTAAATTATACAACCATAAATTAATCCTTCTTTTAATTAGCGACATTCATCATTGATAGGCCATGATTTGCTCTTAATTTTTTTTTAATTCCACACTTAAAACAACCTATTTCATGATAATTAAACCAATTTCAATTAATTCATGATTTCCCCCAGATTCCACTTAAGAACCCTAACATTGATAAATTGAAAATTTCTCCCCCTAAGTATGAGAACATAAATTTAACAAGAAATTGAGTTGCTATAACACTTTACCCAATCAACTAAAGCCAAACAATCATTTTGTTTGCAAGCTTTGCTTCCATTTCATCTTCCTTCTTCAAGCTTTTTGTATCTCTGTCCAAAAACTAATCCTCTAATATTTTCTAACTCAAGTGAATCCCTAACACCAATTTCTCTCAAAATCGCTCTCTTGTATTCCCATTAATTTACCTCCCAATAAACACTATTGAATAAAAAAACAACAAAGAGGAAGAACAAAAGAATAAAATGAAAATAAAAGCACTCTCTTTCCTTATATGCTATTGGTGTGAACAATACGCTATTGGTATGAACAATACGAGGAAGGGAGTTTTTTATATATAAAATCATGACAATGCCATTACTAATTGTCTAATCATAATTTTTTTTCTAACTTTACCACTTTCAAGATCTTTCCAAACACTATTTGACTTGACATTTTAACCCAAGATAAAATAATATTTCTGAAGATATCTAATAAAATCTCATCTCAATCCAATGGTTAGATTGAGAGTTGTGATTTTTAACGTAAAACTAGCTATACGTGATTTTACGTCAAAAATCCAAATCTTGTTGTTCGATCATTTTATAAATCATATAAATTTTAAAATGAAACCACTAAGAACATTTATTAATAAAAAATATATTTATATTAACTTTTTTTCATTTATTTCATCTACGAACTTATTACCATTAACATTACCAATTTTGAATTGGGGTTTGCACCAACTCTTTATTGAGCAATTCTTTCTTAAATCCTTCTTGCTCATTTCCATTATAATTCCTTAAAATATCTTTCTCTTCAAAATACAATCATTTAATTTTTTTTCTAATTCTTATATGCATTTAAACTCGTTACTGATTTTGTCAATGTTATAAATTTTAAATTGAACTTAATAATTCCTCATTTTAGCTTCAACATTATCCTTAAGGTTATTTGTGGAGTTCATTGACTTCATTAAACATCATATTTGTTATCTTTCCTATAATTAATCTATTTCTTTTCATCACGAGTCCTCATTACTCATCAAGGTCTTGTTATCCTCAATTTTATATTTATATAGGGGTTTAACATTTGTCTCTCACTCGTCTCTCCTCACTCTCAATTTTGACCACCATACCCATCTCTCTTAATCCTTACCTCCACCGATAGATTCGTCTCTCTCACCCTTAGCAACACCGATAGACCCTCTCTTCCTCAGATCATCGATTTAGCCCACCTCAGCTTCATTGACCAATTACGTGTCTCTCACCTCACCTCACCGCAACTTTTGGAGCTCGCCTCTCACCATCACCTGCACCGACCAATTTATTTTCATAAAGAGCATAAATCCAATTGTTGACCATGAAAGGGAGGCAATTGATTTATGCAGATCTAAGGTATGTTAATTACCGCCAGTAGTTAATGTTATTTCTAAGCATAACATACAAATCAAATATTATACAATACTTCCATTTGTGAATATGTTGTTGCAAATTGTTCTAACCGAACAAAGAAAATCAACGAGGGTTTGTAATTTCAGCTCGAATTGTGAGTGTTTCTTCTTTTCATCTCATAATTTTTCAAATCAACTACATATTATATTTGTTAGAAATCTTGATTTATTAAGCTATCAACTATGGCATTTACAAGATGAACAAGAGTTGATTTCTACAAAACAACCCAACTGCTCCTATCTTCATGATAAATGTTTCTACAAATTCTAACAGTTGCATACTATTATTAACTAACTTGAAACTAACTATAACTAAACCGAAATAATAACGACTAAACAAAATATTTTTGCGATGTCTATTTGGTTATTGTTTTTCATTTATTATTTATGTTAAATTTATGAGTACAATTTCAACTCATTTTTTTTTATTATACGATAGTTGATGATAGTAAAAACTTGTGTTTAAATCATATTATAGATCTGATACTGAACCTGGAACTTTCGAAAAGGGGGTTGTGATCACATGTTTAGGATGAATGTATGTGCAGATGAAGTCTTATAATTTTTTTAATTAATTTGTTTTGTGAAACCTCTCAATTAAGGTTTTCACTTTATTGTTATGAAGAACTTATCAATGATGCAATACCTTATGGTTGATGCAGGTTTGTTTGTTTAATTAGGTAATATAATTCTTGTGGTTTTTTTTTGTTATGTAACCTATTAATTGTTGTTAAATATTTTAAAAAATAGCATGAAAGGTAGTGAATATATGGATAAAGTAGTCTAGACAAAGGAAATGTTGCATACGTTTTGTGACCTATGTATTAAGGCAATTGATTTGGGAATGCAACCAATAACTCATTTTGATAAAATTGGTTGAAAATTTCTAATCACATCATTCAAAGAATGAACTGGTCATTCATTGACCAAAAAACAATTAAAAAAAAGTGGGATGGCTAGCAAAAAAGATTGGAGAATATGGACAAAGCTCATTTCTAAAACTGGTGTGGGTTGGAGTAATGAACTGGGAACAATCTCAACAACGAATGAGTGGTGGAAAACAAAAATTCAGGTTAATTATCATTATCCAATATATTTAAATTTTTGTTCCTTGTTTCTAAATATTTTATAATAGTATTTTTGTATGAATTATTTGTTTTTCTTGTATGTAGGAAATTAAAGGAGCCAAAAAATTTAGGCATGCCGATATTGAGTCTGCCTTGAAGTTAAAATAGGACAGATTGTATTCCAGCATTGTGGCTATCACAGAGTATACGTGGGCACCATCATTAGGAGTGCAAGGTGGTGCTAATTGTGTTCATCCTGACACTAACGATGCCAACATTGACACGGTTGATTTAGAGGAAGGACGTGGTGATTCAGAAGAGGATATAAATCTTGCGTCTGACAATGATATTACTCGATTAGTTGGGGGGGGGGGTGAACATGTTAAGTAACAACAACACACAAAAGAGTATGGAATGACAGGTTTACTTCCTTTTTACCTACCTCGGGCTTTCAACACAGATTTTAAGATTCTTCATTGTTTGTCATGCATCTAGCTGTGGGACTTGTCATTCTGCTGGTGTATGTACATGACAAAATCATTAATGGTAGTGATTCCAATGAGATTCACAAGGTGATTCATTCACTCACAGTTTGAGTTTGAAATCACTGATTTGGGTGATCTTCATTTTTTCTTGGGTGTTTAGATTTCTTCTATCAATGATGGTATCTTTCTCTCTTAGTCCAAGTACATTTAGGATCTACTTCTCAAAACCGACATGCATGATGCCAAGGCCTGTAATACTCCTTGTCTTCCCTATCAGAGATTGCTTAAAGATGATGGGGGTTCCATATGAAAATCCCACATTATATAGAAGTATAGTGGGAGCTTTGTAATAGTTAACATTTACTAGACCTGACATTGCATATTTGTCCATCAAGGGTGTCAATTCATGCAGAATCATATGGTTACTCACTTTACGGCAGTAAAGAGAATCCTTAGATATCTGAAAAGCACACTTCATCTTGACATCACCTATCGTAAGGATTTCTTGGAACTCAAAGCCTTCAGTGATGTTTATTGGGTTAGGGACACCAATGACAGGAGATCCACCACTGGTTTGGTGGTTTTCCTTGGCTCTAATCCCATTTCTTGGTCTTCAAAGAAACAACACACTGTCTCTAGATCTTCTACAAAGAAAGAGTATAGAGCTTTGTCCACTAAGCAAGAGATTGAGGGGGGATGGTGGAAATATGTATAACAGGTAGTATACGTATTATACAATGGGTATAAATAGTGGGTACTTGTAATGTCCACTAAGCAAGAGATTGAGGGGGGATGGTGGAAATATGTATAACAGGTAGTATACGTATTATACAATGGGTATAAATAGTAGGTACTTGTAATATATACATAACACATGTGTGTAATTCTGTTAATAAAGAGTATTCAAATTCACTTTACCTTCTCTCTCTCTCTCTCTCTTATTTTTCTCTCTCGAATCCCTAAATACAACTGTGTTCTTAGCTTATGTTACAATTCAATCACAATTCCTCATATGTTATAACAACCATACTATCGCTGACACCATCATTATTGTTAGAAAAAGAAATTGAATTATTTTTGAATTTTATAAGATTTATTCTTCATATTATTACATTAAAAGTATTTAAGAACACTCATATTAAATTAATTTGAGTTTTTTTTTAAATTAGGTTATTTATTTATATATATATATTTAAGGCGTTAATATTAAATAAATATCAAAATACATAATTAGTCTCACATATTTATAAGGAAAAAAACTTATAAATAATCATTATCATTATTTTGAATGTCTTATCTATAATAATTAGAAATTTGAACACCTAAAACTATTAACAAAAAAACAATTAAAAATAAATAAATATTATTAGCTAAAACAATTATTTGACTTGAAGAATAAATAACAATAATAAAAAAAGAAAAAATGGAACAAATAATAAATATCAATTTTCAAATGATTATCAACACAAATTAAATTTAAGAACAAAATTAAAAAATACAACCTTAACAAAAAAGGAAATAATAAAAATTGAAAACAAAAACTAAGAGTATATACATACAAACATGGAAAAAAATAGGAACCATTTTATAAATATATATAAAATAAATAAAGGAATTAAAATAAAATCGAAGATTAAAAGTACAAGGGCCAAAATGAAAAACAAATATATATTAAATTTCATTTAAATGACAAAATTGAAACAAATCTAAACTTGGTAACCCAAATTATTAATGGATTTAAAACCAATTCGGAAATTAAAACTCTAAGGACCAAAATGAAATCTACATTTAAAGGAAAAAATTGAAACAAATCCAAACTTTAATATCAAAAATATTAAAGGATTTCAAAACCAATCTGGAAATTAAAAGACTGAGGACTAAAACAAAAACCTAAATAAATAATTGATTTCAATTGAAGGACACAATTAAAACAAATAAAAAAACTTCTATAACAAAAATAAGAACCACACAAAACAATCAAAAGATCAGGGACTACAATGAACAATCAATAAACAAATGGGCCTGATGTGTAATTTAGCATGCAAGAGAGAGAAAATAGGGAAACAAAATTCAACCGACCACCGTCACAACTCCAACCACCGATACACACTACGCGTCACACCATGAGGAAGATAACATGGTGGAGAATCATTCTAAATGCTTGATGCACATTTTTCAATGTCCACACGCGCCATCAAAAACGTGCATGAGTTCGGCAATTGACAGCACATCCGAAGACACGCCCACAGTACCGCGATAGAAAATATTAATAAAAATTAGTAAATTACTAATAAACCCCTAAAATCAACTCTTGAATAGTAAAACCCGGATCTTATTTAGCTTTTTGTATAACCACATAACTTTGTATTTTTGTCTGTAGCCCAGAGCTCTGTTTTGCATTTAGCAACCACAGAGCGATGCAAGTAAAAAGTGTATCATATGAGGCTCAACCATTAAGAAAGAGCAGGAAAGATTCTTAGAGCCCATTTGGGAACGCCCCAAATGGAGCCTTAATTGTTATATGCCATTAGGTAGGGGTGAGCATTTTCGGTTCGGTTCGGTTTGATTTTTTGTCAAAATAGTAACCAAATTGATTTTTTTTTAAAAAAAAAACCAAAACCAAACCGAGTTTATTCAAAATCGACCACTTTCGGTTCGGTTCGGTCTGGTTTTTTTGGTTAAAAAATTCATAAAACCGAATTTTGATTTTGGGCCTTTTGATGGGTTTTTTAATAAATTTTTTGATGGGCTTGAAAAACTATTTTCGTACAAGAACCCAAAGTATTTTTAATTTTTTTTTGCAAAAAATACAAATATTAATGTATTAAATTGTTAATATAGTGTTTATTAATTTTTTTTAAAACTTTCTAATACTTTTGTTTTGTGTAATTTAGCATGATGAGAGATAATTAAAACTACACAAGTGAACAAATTTAAATTTAAATTACAGAAAATGCCTTCAACAAGGGCTTCAAAATAAACAAGAAACATTAACATAAAAAACTTCAAGAAATACAATCGGTCTTAAACTAATTATCATTCCTCGCTAGATTTAACTTTCCACCAAAATCTACAAAAAAATAATAGAAATGTTAGATTGCAAATAAGTTGATTATTATTTAATAAAATAAAAATATAAATGTATAAGAAAAATAACCTGATTCAAGATTTTCATATTTTTCATAATCATTCATCAAGGTTGTAATGTCGATTGGGATTGATCCATGATGTAACCAATTTTGACAACAAACAAGTGCTTGAACAGTTGCTGGAGATAAAGAACTTTAGAATTGGTCGAGTATACGACCGCCTGTGCTAAAAGCTGATTCAGAAGCCATTATGGATATAGGAATAGCTAAAACATGTTGTGCAACCTTCGAAAGTATTTTATATTTTGAACCATTAACCTTCCACCAACCTAAAATATCTAATTTATCATCATTAGGATCCTCACAACCATAATTCAAATACCTCTCCACTTCATTTTTATTTTCTACACTTTCTTCCTCTTGTAAATGTCTTTTGAATCGAGCAAAAGTATTAACATTTACCTCTATGTCTATTAACATCTTTCTCATCATCAACTCTTAAATAAAACTCATATAGTCTAACTAAATGATCTTTCACCTTTGTTGTTAAATCTTGTGCTTTGTGATAATCATACAACTCACCAAAACAAAATTTAACATATTTCAACTTAAAATGTGGATCTAAAACATTAGCCACATATAATATGAAATTCTGATTTGCATCATATCCCCAATACTTCTCAAACTTCAACATCATTTTCATTGTCATTCACTTAAAATATATCTTTACTTTTACACAATTTCAAAAAGTTTGTATGCATGTAAATCAATTCATTAAAGAAAGAATTTGATGTCACATGTAATGAGCCAAAAACTTTAATGTAACTGTGTAAAAGATCTTAAAAAACTTGACCAAATTTCTACCATTTTCCCAATCCTCCGAATCAGGTGGCCCTATATTTTTCTTATTCCCTTTTGAATCAACTTCTAAAAATAACCCATATACCTAGGTTCACTCTCACCTAACCTCACAAACACCTTCTCAAATTTTTCTGCAGCATCCAACATGAGATAACTTGAATTCCATTGAGTTGCAACATCCAAACATAAAGACTTTTTCACTCTATATGCAATTTTTCTGCACATTTTTTAAATGCAAGTTGCCTCGCAGGTGAAGATCTCACAAATCTTATTGCATTTCTAATTTTAACAACTAAATCATGAATCTCTTTCAAGCCATCACCCACAATAAGATTTACAATATGTGCACAACATCTTACATGCAAATGATAATTTTCCAATATATTAAATGGCCAATCTATCATCACATTCTTCAAATAAGAAATAGTCACATTATTGGAGCTTGCATTGTCTACTGTAACAGTAAAAAGTTTGTCAATCCCCCACTCTAACAAACAATTCTCAATCACTTGACCAATTACCTCACCAATATGATTTGAAACTTGACAGAAATTGAGAATTCTTTTATGCAATTTCCACTCACTATCAATCCAATGAGCTGTTAAGGACATATAATTAATGTTTTGGATTGATGTCCATGTATCTATTGTCAAACATAATCATTTACCCCTAAGTGCTATCTTCAATTTTTCCTTCTCGTCAACATAAATTTTTAAATAATCTTTCATAACAGTAAAACGAGAAAGACTATCAAATCTAGGTTGTATTGTCCTCAAAAATGATTTAAATCCCCTTCTCTCCAAAAAATTAAAAGGCAACTCATCAATTATAATCATTTTTGGTAGTGCTAATCTACATTCTTCATGATTATAACCTATTGCCTTTAGAGTGCCCATATTTTTGTCTTCTCATTCATCACTCTCTTTCTTAGGTTCTAATACCAACAATTTTTGCTTCTTATCAACCACAAAGAGGAATTTTTTACATACTTTCAAGTGACTCCACATGTTGCTTGTTCCATTTGAAAATATTATGACATGCATAATTCCTTCTACAATTATTACATGTAGCTCTAGGTTTATTAGGATCACCTTCTAGTTTTGTGAAATGATCCCAAATTTGTGACTTTTTCCTATCACCAACATTTCTTTTTCCCAATATAAGGACTTCAGGTTGTTTACCTCTATCATTTGTGACAGATCCTGATCCTGCAGTGGTTGATGTAGTTTGAGTATTTGAAGCAAGGGCATTAAATGTTGATGTTGGGGTAGTGTCGATGGATGAAACATTTTGGTTTTCCATCTGTAATTAACAAATGAAAAAGATCAAAACATGTTAATAATATATATTTTAAGAATGCACAATATATTCGCAGCATATATTCATAATAAATCCACAATATATTTGCAACATATATTCATAATAATTCCACAATATATTCGCAGCATATATGCATAATAAATTTACACTATATTTGCAGCATGGTCTAGTCCATACTATAAAAGTAGTGCTAATGCATCCTCACAACAAATGAGCACAAACAATAAGAAAAAAGCTTCATAGGAAGGACATCAGAAAAACAGTAGCATAAATTGGACGTGCATGTTCGAAATAGGAAAATTATAAATGTTGAGATCTTTTACATGAGAATGTTTGCATTTAGCAACTATGTTGCCAACAATTACATTGTTCCTAGCCTACCATTAATGATTTTTCCAAATTTACAGATAGAGCACTTTGTGACAACCCGAATTTAATGACAGAATATACTAATGAAAAGCTGTTATCTTGCTTAATTATATATAAACCAGCAGCAAAAGGAAAAAATTAAGCAGATAAGAAACCTCACTTAACCAAGTAACTGTGGCATTTAGATGCTAAGAAAATCAAATGTAAAAAGGCATTTAAACGATAACTTACATTCCAAGGAGAAATGGCCAAACCTCTGGTCTGGTCTAAGACTTGGATCGATACCCTGCATTAGAGTTTAAGAAAAGATAACACCCCATCAACAATAAGAAATTACCATAAGGAACATAAAAAAAAGCACGAGACCTGATGAATAACTAAACTAAACAATAAAAAAACATCAATCATAGCAGAGACAACAACATACCCCGCTTCGTGTTTTCTTCTCCTACGCGACCAAGGTGATTTAAGTCCACCCCTGTGATGACGAGAGGCGAGAGGCTGCTTGTGTTAGAAATTTTAGGGTTTAGGAACCGAGAGGCAGAGGGAGGCGAGAGGAGAGAGGCGAGAGGCGGAAATGTAAAGTTTAGGGTTTCTTAAGTTTGTATTTATAGTAGGTAAGTAAACCGAACCAAACCGGTTCGGTTCAATTGGTTTTGTCCGTACAAAACCGATATTGAACCGAACCAGACGGTTTTTTATAATTTTGCAATTGGTTTAATCGGTTTTTTTTTCAGTTCAGTTTCTTCGGGTTTTTTTTTCCGGTTTTCTCGGTTAAATCGGTTATTCGGTTTGGTTTGCTCACCCCTACCATTAGGTTTGGGAACCACGACTAAAAACCTACCGGACAGGTATGACTACTTCCATCCTGACGGGGTCAACATACCTTAGGGTATGTAACATTTGACCTTTGATTTTTCAAGTACGCTCCATCTATCAAGATGCCACAAATTTCCAATCATTTGTTTTCATCCACCTTCACATATCCTACACTTCACATTTCAAGTACGAATATAACATAGATTACTCTATCATACTTAATGTTGTGAAGATAATACGAGTGTTACAAAAGGTATAATACAAATATATTTCTATTAATTACATAATAAAAAATATAAAGTTCTATAAAATTTATTTAATATAACTACATTGACGTGAGTATTTTACTATTGCTGTATCGACATATGTATATAATTAGTTAATTTTAAAAATATTCATATTCTATTTTATGATTTATACTTCTACTCCAAAAATCATAAGCAATAAATTGTTTGCCTTTTGTTTTGTAAATAAAATACCTTGTTTCACCACAACCATTTAAGTTTTTTTTCCTAACCATAATAACAATAATTTATATAATATATTTTATTCATAATCATATATGTCGCACCGTCCGCAAGAGCAGGACGTCGCAGCGATCCGCTCTGGGAGCGAAGATTCATGTAAGGATTTTTTGTTTTGAAAAAGGGAGTCGTCACCTATTATTATGGTTATTAAAAACCTAATTGTTCCTTTAGAGATTCTAAGGCAAGGGATTGGTTGCATAAAGGAAAAGTTTTAGCACCCCTAGTACATCCCATCTAAGGTAAATTTCTTGGTGTTTTGGTTTGCTTGATAATTGATATGGTGTTTGATGTTTATCAATATTCCTAGGATATATTTGCTATGATGAATAGACTTAGGTTCAAAGTCTAGAAGAAATTATATTTGGCCAAATGGATCATACCTTTAGATATGTCTATACAATGCCAAGGAGAACAGATGCAATTCTCTTAAAATCTGTGTTTGATTCAAAATAAATTTTCAACCTATGAATTAAGATATAAATAGGATAGAAATATAAGGAGATTCAATGGACTCATTTTCTCTTTAGTATTTCAAATTTTCACGACTCGTAAATCACAAGGAAGAGGAACAAAAATTAAAAATCTAAGATATTTTTGGATTTTTGTCTTTTTTTTTGATATTTTCTGTTTTTTTTCTGAAACATAAAAATAAGTGGGTCAAAAATTGGATAGCAACAATCCCCATTTTATTTTTATGATGGATTGGTTATTAAGTTTAGAGACTACTTATAACATTCCTAATTTCGAGAACAAAACACAACATGTAATTGAAAATTTTAGGATTTGTTTTTTACATACATCAAGATTTCTACTGAAATTTTGGCGGAGTCTCTACCTTATACTGGGAGGTCCCAAGTTATCGACTAAATTACATTACACTTCTAGTTGTATCATTTCATAACTCGATCCAATCATCCTGGATCCAACAATCTCATCCTCATCAATTTATCACATTATATTCAATATTATACTACAACTTCAATTATATAATATCAAAGCATAATTAAATTTTTATAGGATGTCATCACATAAACTACCTTAAATATAATAACATCATATAGTATGAGTTCAAGTAAGAAATTTGATTTCAACAACAACATTCATGATTTGATGGCTAATTAGAATTTTAAACATTAGTTTAAGTCATTCATTTGACTCCACAAAATAATATTAAATATTCGAGTTTGAGGGAATAAGTATCTCGAATTACAAAATAACTTTCATGAGTACGGATAAGAGATGACTAAATAAGTTTACTTGTGGTGTGACCTCTTGAAAATAACAAATAACATACATATATGGATATAACGAGATAATAAAAATGAATTTCTAGTAATGAGAAACAAAAACGTTTTAATGGACATGCAAGGTTCGTCATACCCCCTTACCATATGCATATCATAACAAATTAACAATAGAAAATCCATTATAGGAATCTCCGCACAACAATTATTCTTAAACATTGTTTTCTTCTTCTTCTTCTTCTTTGTTACTTTATGTTTGTCATCTCCTTCCTTGCTTTATCTCGTACATTTTCTCTAAAAACACTCTAAAATTAAGGGTTTTGTTGTTTAATGCTTTAACATCACTAACTCTTTTCTTTTCCTTTGTTTTTCTCAAGGATTTTTTTTAATAAATGGAGTTTTCCCTCTGTTTTTTCTCCCCTCTCCATGGTCAGCCACAACAATGTTTTTATATAGACAGGAATTTGTTAAATTCCTACTATGTCCCTTGAATAATAATTTTTATAGTTACCAAGTATTATTTTCTTCATCCAGATATATTTTTAATATCAATTTTTAATAGACAATATCAAATTTAATAATTTATACCCTAATACCTCCTTTCCTCATAAGTTATTTCTATTAAAAAATAATTTACATTTGAAACTTTTTTATTTTTAGGTATTTTCCACACTTCTATTTTTTTTTAATCACAAAGATCCATATCCCTTCCTTTAGTACAAGTATTTAATCCCAATTTTTGTATTTATTTGCCTCAATTTATTAATATATTTCTTTTGGAATTTTATAGGATTCCTGAGTTGTACGAGTTTTATGAATTTGTATCCAAAATATTTACAAGTGATAATCATATGGTCAATTTTCATAAATAATTCACCCTATTTTTATTGTTTAATTTAATTTACACCCACCAATTCCAATTCATAATTTTGTTTGATTTAGTTTCATTTATCTTGCATCACTAAAATCCAATTATAATTTTTTCCTTGGCTTGAATAAATTATTTAAGTTTTATATGCAAAACAAAAGAAAATGATCGCTTGCATTTCTGAGAGAAGCCATAGTCTTACTTACCTTAACATATTAGATGTTTGGCTCTACAATAGCTTTTGTAGTCGAGGTTAAAATCATAGAGACAAGGTGGTTGGTTAGGGGTCAATCACAGTTTATGTAACTGTGTGACCCACCAAAAACTAAGGTTTACCAAAAGCATGTTTTAGATGCTTTTCACCCAAAAAAACAACCATCATCTACACCTCCCACACCCTCAACTACAACAGACCCCATCTCTCCACACACCTTCAGCCACACATAACAGTCACAACATTCGTCTCTCACCCTGTCTCTCCTCACCCTTAGCTCTGACCAACACACGCGTGTCTCCTCACCCTCAGCTCTGACCAACACAATTGTCTCTCCTCACCCTCAGCTCCACCAATAGATCTGTCTCTCTCACCCTCAGCAGCACTAAAAGACCCTTTCTCACTCAGATCAACAATTTAGCTCAACCTCATCTCCACCAACCAATTACTCATCTCTCACCATTAGATCAATGACTTTTGGAACTCGTCTCTCACCATCAGCTCCACCGACCAATTTATTTGCATAAAGAGCATAAATCCAACCATTGACCACAAAGTGGAGGCACTGATTTCTGTAGATCTAAGGTATGTTAATTACCCTCAGTAGTTTTTGTTATTTCGAAGCATAATCTACAAATAAAATATTATACAACGCTTCCATTTGTTGTTAATTACCCTAAGTAGTTTCTGTTATTTCTAAGCATAATATACAAATAAAATATTATACAGTGCTTCCATTTGTGAATATGTTGTTACAGATTGTTCTGACCAAATGAAGACAGTCAGCTAGGGTTTGTAATTTCAGCTCAAATTGTGAGTTTTTCTTCTTTTCACCTCATAATTTTTTGAATTAACAACACATTAAATTTTTTGGAAATCTTGATTAATTAATCTGTTAACTGTGGCTTTTTACAAGATAGACAAGAGTTGATTTTTGAAAAACAACTCAACAACTCCTATCTTCATGATAATTATTTCTACAAATTCTAAGAGTTGCATACTATTATTAACTAACTGTAACTAACCCTAAACAATAACGACTCAACAAAAATATTTGCGATGTCCATTTGGTTATTGTTATTCATTTATTTTTTTTGTTAAATTTATGAGTACAATTTCAACTGAAATTGTTTGATTATATGATAGCTAATGATAATAAAAACTTGTGTTTAAATCGTATTATAGATATAATACTGAACCTGGAACATTCAAAAATAGGGTTGTGAACACATGTTTAAGATGAATGTATGTACAATTGAAGATTTATAATTTTGTTAATTAATTTGTTTTGTGAAACCTGTCAATTAAGGTTTTCACTTTATTGTTATGAAAAACTTATCAATGATGAAATACCTTATGATTGATGCAGGTTTGTTTGTTTGTTTGTCTAATTAGGTAATATCATTCCTGTGGTTTTTATTGTTATGTTACCTGTTACCTGTTGTTAAATTTTTTAACATATAGCATGGAAGGTAGTGAATATATGGATAAAGTTGCCCGAACAAAGGAAATGTTGCATATGTTTTATGACCTATGTATTAAAACAATTGATTTGGAAATGAGACCTACAACTCATTTTGATAAAATTGATTGGAAATTTCTGATCACATCATTGAAAGAATGAACTAGTCATTAATGACCAAAACACAATTAAAAACAAGTAGGATTGCTACAAAAAAGATTGGAGAATATGGACAAAGCTCATTTTTTAAACTAGTGTGGGTTGGAGTAGTGAATTCGAAACAATGGCCTGGAGTAGTGAATTCAGAACAATCTTAGCAACGACTGAGTGGTGGAAAGCAAAAATTTAGGTTAATTATCATTATCTAATATATTTAACTTTTTATCCCATGTTTCTGAATACTTTATGACAGTAAATTTGTATGAATTATGTGTTTTTCTTGTATGTAGAAAATTAAAGGAGCCAAAAAAATTAGACATGCGGGTATTGAGTCTACCTTGAAGTTAAAATATGACAGATTGTTTTCCAATATTGTGGCTATTGGAGAGTATGCATGGGCACTAGTGATAGGTCCCAATTAGGCTATGAATATGATAATGATAATAGTATTCTACTTCAGGTGAGAATTAATTGCAAGACTTTTATTTGGAAAATAAGTTGCCCTTTACTGATTCCCAAAGGGTTTAAATACAAGATAGAAAATAACAACCACTCCTAATTCTTAGATCATATCCCTAAGAATTAGGACACTATCACCTATTGGCAGCCAGCCAATCCTGCATTATTGAAAATCAAATAATAACCACTAGACTTATTCCTAAGCAAGCATGCTTTGTGACCAACAACTTAGACCACGTCTTTGACCAATAAAATTGTTTCCTTACATGTTCCCTGTATGTGGGAATTGCATTTACATGACAACTCTTAGTCAAAATACTTTGGGTTTTTCATGATCACTAGTACAAATCTTCTTTGTACTCAAGGTTTAAATTGATGAACTTGTTCCATAATTCTTGAGTGTTTTCCCATGTAGCATCATCGAGTGGAATTCATTTTCATTGGACTAAGCTTTCCTCAATAAATTTGGATTCGTGCTTTACCCAACGGGTATATAATATACACTCTAGCTCCATAAGCAATTCCCCATCATTTGCCACCAACGGTAAGTCAGTGGGAGAAGTAATTTGTTGTCCCACCTTTTTTTAAAAGAGATACATGGAAAAATAAGTGAATGCGAGAGTTTTGGGGAAGCTTGAGTTTGTAAGCAATTTTTCCAATTTTTCCTACATCTGGAAATGGCCCATAGAATTTGCTTGCAAGCTTTTGATAGGCTCTTTTGAATACAGATTGTTGGTAGTAGGGATGTAGCTTCAAAAATACCATATCTCCGACTTGGAATTAAATGTCTCGGCATTTAGAATCGGCTTGTTGCGTCATACGATTATTAGCTACGTGTAGATTGCTCTCATGTTGTTGTAGCAAAGCATCTTAAGAAGCCAAGATTTTATGGACTTCTTGAACTAGATAGAACCCTTCATGGTACTAAGGTATTGTAGGAGATGGCCTTCCATAGAGAGCTTGGAAGGGAGTCATTCCTGTAGAGGCATGATAGGTAGCATTATACCAAAACTCAACCCATGGAAGAAAGGAATGCCACTTATGGGGTTGCTAGTATGCGAAGCAACACAGATATTGCTCAATGCAATAGTTGATGACTTCTGTTTGCTTGTCGTTTTGTGGATGGTAAGCGAAGCTCATCTTCAATTTTGTTCTGGATATTTTGAAAAATTCTCACCAAAAATAACTGATAAACATTGGATCCCGATCGCTGATAATACACTAAGGCATGCCATGAAGCTTGACAATGCCAATAATGAATGTTTCAGCCACCAGTTTGGCTGTATACGGGTGTGAAAGGGGTGCTTATTTACTCAACCTATCAACAACAACAAGGATTGAAGTTTTGCCAGATGAAGGGGGAAGACCATTAATTGATGTCATCCTAAACTTGACATGGGATTGGAAGAGGCTATAAAAATCCTGCTGGCAACAAAGTGTCAGTTTTAGTTCATTGGCAGACTTCACATGAGGCCACATAAGTCTTCCCTATGTGGAACATGGATGACCAGTAGAATTGTTGTGCTAGTTTTTTGTATGTACGTAAGACACCCGAATGTCCACCATTGGGAGAATCATGGAATTCATGGAGAAGTTGTGCAATTATGTTGGAGTGAGGAGGCACCACCACACGATTCTTGTAGCAAACTAACCCGTTACGCTAGCTATAAGGAACACTAGGATTTGTAGTTGCTTTGTTGCTTATTGTCAAAATGTAGGGATTAATGTAGGCTTATATTTTGATTGTATCCCATAACAAAGTGTCAGAAACAAAAAAAAGTATCCAAACTAGGACTACCCAATACCCGTGAGAGGGCATCAACTGCATTGTTATCATGACTGGGTGCATAGGTGATCTCATAATCATAGCCAAGTAGTTTTGTCACCTATTTTTGTTGCCTACGTGTTACTCTATGTTGTTCCAACAAGTATTTGAGGATGTGCTAGTTAGTTTGGATGTAGAACTTCCTTCCCAGCAAAAATGGTCTCCATGGTTTGAATTGCATGAATGATGGCTAACATTTATTTGGCATACACACATCAGGATTGTTTGGTAATGCCTAAAGTGAGGCTCATGAATGCGATAGGCTGCCTTTGTTGACTTAAAACTACCCATGTGTCGTTTCCAGAAGCGTCTAATTCAATGGTAAATGTTTCATTAAAATTTGACATCACAAGTGTTGGTGTAGTGGTCATGGCTGTTTTAAGCTCTTGAAAAGTACTTTCAATTGCATCTAGCCAACCAAACCTGCCCTTTTTTAGAAGATTGGTGAGAGGTTGGGCAATAACATCGTAATTTGATGCGACCATATTATATGATAGTTTCATCCATATTTACCTAGTGTTTTGCATATGTTTTGTGTATAAGATGCCTTAATATTCTTTGTTTTATATTTTGAAGGCATTTTTGGATGAAAGATGCAGAAAGGAGGTAATTGGAGCTGATTGACAAATTTGACCTTCAGTCGATGTTTTGTTCAAAGCAAAAGCTCTAGAGATCGAAATGAAGTGATTCTAGTGGCATTCAAAAGATAACATTCATAATTTTATGGGAATATAAGGCAAAATAAATAAAATAAGGAAAAACATGGAAATCAAAGCCTTCAAAGTCAAATCTTGTAATATGTCGATGTCGATGTTTGTCCATTCTAACTTAAATATCTGGAGCTACAGAAGTTTGATTGATGCAAACCTTATTTTGTTGGATTCAAGACTCAAAGAACTATACACAATCCAAAATTCATCTCCAAAAGATGTGTTATAAATGAGATATGATATTTACAAGGGACAATTAAATTATGTCAACTTAAGGAATGACTATTTTGTAAAATAGAAACTAGGGTTTCTAAGCATATATAAAGGAGGAGAGGAGAAAGGAAGTTTCGGCCAGCAGAAAAGAAAACACAAATATTCCTCCTCCAAACCCTAAATCATGTTTTCTTCCATCTTTTTATTTAGAAGTTCAATAAACATGCAAGGACACTGAAACCTTCAGATTTCAAAAACCGTGACATCTATTTTGACATTAATTTTTCAGTTTATATGATGAATATATTTGTTCTCCTATGTTTATTTTTCTATAATTGTTTATTTAATTGTTAAGAGAGGACTGAAAGTTATTATTGTAGACGATCTATTGTTAAGTTTGATATCAAAACTGAAGTTGTGGTATATGAACTTGTAAAGCAACTAAGTTAGTAATTGTGACAGATCTACGTTATTAATCTTAAAAAGAACATTCAATCGAATTAAACATATATTGTGGACAATTGTGTGTTTTAATTGATCAATTTATCTAGATTTTAATGTTGCCATTAAATCAAATTACTAGTGCGGACACTGTGGTTGTTTGATGGTTAGGGTAAATTATATGGCGGATCCGTTAACGAACCAATTTTAAGAAGAAATAAATATTCAAAATACAAATTGATGCGTTGTTTCCATGATCAGTTCTAATTTTTGCAGGTGGATGTTGACTTGCGATCAATGTTTGTTTTATTGATAAATTTCGATTTTCTATAATTTTTGAGTAATTTGCTTTAGCTTAGCCTAGCCAACTTCCAACCCCCCCATTTGCATAGCATATAGCACGAAAATTTGAACTAAAATATCCTTGTGGGATTGACCCCTTGATTGCTCTACATTTTCTTGTGTGATTTGTTTTAAGCTATGATAATTAATTTGTGCGACCGCAACATCGTAACATAATTGTGAACAAATTTCCAATAACTCGTAAGTCCTAAAAACATGTAATTTAGAAACATTACTAGGGCAAGGCCAATTCAGCATAATTCTTATTTTGTTTTGATCCACCTTGACTCCTTAGGAAGTCACAATATGCCCCACATATTCCAATTTTTGCAAACCGAAGGCACATTTGTTGAATTTGACAAAAACTGATGTTGTCGTAATACTTCAAATGCCCTTTTAACATGTTCAAGATGCATGTGCCAATCGGGGCTATAAATCAAAATATAATCAAAAAAGACAAGTATAAATTTTCGAAGGAAGGGCCGAAATATGGAATTCATCATAACTTGAAATGTAGAAGGTGCATTGCAAAGACCAAATGGCATAACTAAATATTCATAATGGCCATTATGAGTACTAAAGGCATTTTTAGAAATATTTGTTGGATGTACTCGTACCTAGTGGTATCCTGCTCGTAAATCAAGTTTGGTGAAATACGTAGCTCCATAAAGCTCATCAAGCATGTCATCAACTGTGGGAATAGGAAACCTATCTTTGATGGTCACAACATTAAGGGCTTTATTGTCAGTGTGAAACCTCTATGAACCATCCTTTTTCTTTACCAACAAAATAGGAGATGAAAAAGGATTGGTACTAGATTTTATTAGCCCCAATTTTAACATGTCATGAATTTGTGTTTTTATTTCAGCTTTTTGAAAATAGGCATACCTATAGGGTCGCACATTAATGGGCATTGTTCCCTCCTGTAAAATGATGTGATGATCTTTTTCTCTTGTGGGGGGAAGTTGTGTTGGCTCCTAGAATAAATCTTTAAATTCCTCCAATAGTTGTTTTAATTTTGGATTGACACTTTGTGATGTTGGACTAGTTGAAGATTGAAGGCAAATGGAAAACATATAACTCCTTTGTTGCAAGTTCTTGGCAATAACTCTCATAGATATGGATTGAATTGATGTATCCATCCCCTATAATTTATGAGTTTGGTTGCGCCACTGGACTCCATTGTTAATTGCTTCCAATTACATACCACAATGCCTAATTATTCCAGTCAATGAACTCCTAAGACCAAATCCAACCCAAATACAGAGTGAGGACAAAAGGAATACCTTGAAGTGTAATATGGACGTTTTTAAATCTTTTTTGACATTTTAATGGCCCTCCATTCGCCACCCTAACATTGAAGGGGTCCGTTGGGACTGCTGGTAATTGCAACATATTAGCCACCTTTTCACTGAAAAAATTATGAGTAGACCCGCTATCAATAAGAACAACAATCCAGAAAGTGCATGCGGTGATATTTCAGGTTGGAATTCCATTGAGCTTTCATTGTCATCTTCAAAACAGCCTTCTAACAGTAGGAGATAAGGCCCCTTGCACCTATGACTAGGTGTGAATTTCTCTTCACAGTTAAAGCATAGGCCTTGTGCTCATCTCTTCTGCATTTCATCCTAAGAGTCTTTTCATAGCCGGAGCTATTTTGAATCTTATTGGTGGAGCGTAGTATGTCATAGCTCGATGGTAGTCTGCAGTAGTTCGAGGGATTGATCATGTACTTCTCCTTTGGTGGTTCAAATGCTCATCTCGCATTCGTGCAAGGCTGCTAACTTCCTTTAATGACTTTAGTTTGAACATTTGTACACCATCTGTTATTTCTGGTTTGAGGCCACCCATGAATGTTCCTAGTAAAGCTTTTTATGGCCATTCATGCACCTGATTACCCAATCTTTCAAACTCCTTTTGATACTCACACATTGGTGAGAAATTAAGTTTGAAAGCTTAGTTTGGGTTAAATTGAGAAGATTGAAATTTTTGGAGACAAAACTTTTTAGGTGAATTCGGAAGCCAAAATTGAAAAAAAAAAACATTGTTATTCCTGATTTTCCCGTCACAACCCATTTTTAATGTTATTTCAAATTTTAAAAAAAAAACTTGTCGAGTCATTCCAGCAGCCATGTTTTGCCATGCCTTGCAACCTACTACCACAACACCTCATTCCTCGACACCACTCCCATACCTACAACCTTCACATTAGTCTATAAAAGGGGAGAAAATTTATGATAGATTGGGGGAAGTGCATGAAATAATACTGGAAAAAACTGGGGGAGAAGACAGAACAAAATATACACACACGGGGAAACGTAGACAGAGATGAACACGGAGACAAAAGAGAAAAAAGATCATAACATAGGTACGACCATAATTTATAGATAAAAACACTGAAAAATGAGAGGACCCAAACAAAAGAGAAAACAACAAACAAGGACAGACAGTCCAAAAACAAGTGATAGTTGCACCACCGGCAAATGACGACTTCTTCCCCTGCACCGGCAGATAACCGTCGACCCTGTCTCCCTTGGCAACCCTCATCATCTTCATTTCAGCACCGTCATAAGCACGTGACAACCCTCTCTCCCTTACAATCATTGGCATCTCTCTCTCTCCTCCAGCCAGCTCACAACGAGCACCAACATAACCCCCTCACCAGTAGAGGCTTCTCCTCCATGCCAACAACTCCACCATGACCTCTAGCACCAGCAAGACCCAGCGATGAAGCAACAGTGTAGACCAGCCCTGTTCCGTCGCTCCTCTTGGCCACCACAAGCCACCATTTTTTACGTCGCTACCACAGGAAGAACCACTTCGACCTCCTTTACTCGATGGCAATAGCAAGTAAGCCTCTCGTCACCATCTACCGACCACCTTGTCACTGTTCACGTAACACTGCAAAAGTGAATTAATTCACTTTGCACTGTTCATGCAATACGTGAATACTGCAGTAGTTTGTATTTTCTTCTACTTTGTTCTTGGGCTAGACTGCTCTCGACCCAGCCTGGTTCGCTAGGTCAGGTACAACCCAAGTCCAACAGTTGGACAACCCATTTAGTTGGCCTAGGCCCAACATGAATTTTTATTTAAAAAAAACATATATAATATAAAAAATTGCATTGAAAAAAAACAAAAAATGTGTTGTTTTCGTGCA
This sequence comes from Salix exigua, assembly GCA_032356905.1. Lineage (NCBI taxonomy): Eukaryota > Viridiplantae > Streptophyta > Magnoliopsida > Malpighiales > Salicaceae > Salix > Salix exigua. Next base: position 12,976,278 of record CM063606.1, on the reverse strand, counting down.
TATGGCTGAATCCAAGGTTTTTCCAAGCATATTTTTCATAAAAAAATATATGTTGTATCTTTCACATGTTTTTGAACAAAAAATTAGATATTGTAACCAGTTTATAATTATCCGTTGGAATTTGGCTAAAATATAAAAAAAATATTTTGTTTTAGATATCAGGGTATAAAATTACATTGTAAAATACACCCATTGATAGTAGAAAAAAAGATTTTTTTTTATGTAGTGTAAAAAATTCCAAACTTTAGAATGGTTAGGTTTTCAACCTCCAATGAAGTAAAGACTCTTTCACGAAAAGAGATCTACTTCAAGCCTTAGAAAATACCAATAAATAAAAAACAACTTAGGAAAAACAATCAAACAACAATGCAGCTTACCTTAGGTAGGGTGCATTGTGGGTGATGCGTATTTCCCTTGCACAACAAGTCCCCTTACCCAGACTCTCACAAACCATTAGATTTTCTAGTGACCCTAATACTAGGTGGTGACTCCTAAGAATTATAGTCGTAACTTTACGACTATAAAACACCCTCTTTTTCACCATGCAATGTCTCCCTCGCCTAGGATGGCGTGGCGCAAAGTGCTAAAAAACATTATTGCGACACATATCATCTTATAATCAAGTTTCATTTATTGGAAGAAAAGGTGTACCGACCCAAAATGTTATGGTTGCTTATAGTTTCGACATGCAATTCATCTTTGTATGGGTAGAATGGGAAGACAATGCACACAATACATGTATTTTTCTAGAGGCTATTGACAATAACAATATCAAATTTCCCAAACCACTAGTAGGTAAATTAAGTTTAATAATATTCTTCTCTAGTTTCTGATTTTTAATATATACTTGTGTTTTCCTTTTGTTCGTAGGAAAGTACTATGTAGTTGATGCATATCCCAATGAGTATCGGTATTTAGGTTCTTACAAAGGTTAGAGGTATCATTTTCAAGAATTTAGGATCATGGATAATCAAGTGGTCATGAAGAAATTTTTAATTGTGCACACTCATCACTACATAATGTGATAGAATGTTTATTTGGAGTATGGAAACAAAGGTGAAGAATTTTACAAAACATGTCTACTTATCCATACAAAACATAAGTGAAAATTGTAGTTGCATCAATGACACTACATAACTATATTAGAAGGAGATCACAAGATGATATGACTTTTGTCGAATATGATCACGATCCTAATTTTGTTCTTTATGATATTTTACCAGATGTTGTTCCTCGATCAAATAGTTAATGATCATAAAAGCCTTCACGTATGGATTTTATTTGCGATAGAATTGCAAGTAATTTGATGGGAGAATAAAAACAATTGTCTAATTTACTTGAATTATTAATTATATTATGTTATTATAATTATTAAATTTATAATATTTAAAAAACAATATGTATAGATAGATATGTATATGAGTGTGTTTTATATGTGTTTAAAATAATTTACAAGTTGATATGATATAAAACATAGTACCTAACAAACAAATTATTTTCATTAAGTTTAAATTCAATAGATTATAACAAACATTTGAATTTAAAACAATATGCATAGATAATATGTATATGATGTATATGTATATATATACTTTTAAATTCAATTCACAGTTGATATAATATAAACACATAGTACAAACAAATTAAATTATTCTACATGTAAAGATCAGTGAGAAAGAAGATGAAGAACAGTTTTGGTATTTAGGGATTTTGAGAGAGAAGAGAGTTAACTTTGAATATTGTTCCAACATAATATATTTATACATACTTTTGTATTCATTCTCTATCAAGTTTTAGTTATAAATCTCAATTAAAAATACTTTTTAAGCTCAACCACAATGGTTACTTACATTTCTTGTTGATTACTGTGCTTGGCTGATCTTTGTTCATTCCTTCAGTGTTGTCCTCTATGATTTTAAGTTCATCATAGTGTAAAGAAGCCAACACAATCGAGATTCTGAAATTACTTATAAAACAAAAAATGGTTCTCTTTTTAGGAACCAAATCCTTCTTTTACTCTTCTCCCGTACTCTGCAACTCCATTGCTAGTAACAGCAACCACAACCATGCTGCCCATTCTCTGGACGCCGTCTACATCAAACGCGCCGCTGATATCGCTGACAGTTCCGCCGGATTCACCTCGCCCCACCCCAATTTTGGGTGCGTTATCGCCACACCTTCCGGAACTGTCGCCGGAGAGGGCTATCTGTACGCGCAGGGGACCAAGGCTGCGGAGGTTCTTGCGGTGGAGGCTGCGGGCGGTTTTAGCAAAGGCAGCACTGCTTATTTGAATATGGAGCCTGGTGATTGCCATGGTGACCACTCCGCTGTCTCTGCTCTTGTTCAGGTTTCTCACTTTGATTTTTAATTGTTCAACTTTTTGATATGTAAGATAATAAAAAATTATTAACTAATTATTATGTGATGATTAGATTTATACATTGTGATGTAGCAGTTTGATTGATTGATGTTTGCGTAGATTAGGCAGGAATTAAAAGAGTTGTGGTTGGAATCAGACATCCTTTACAGCATCTTCATGGGAATGCTATACGCTCACTAAGAGGTCAAGGTTTGCAGGTTGATGTTGTTGGTGAGGATCTAAAGAGTAAAATTATGGAGGTAATTGTTTGTATGTGAACACCATTTTATTCTCTGAGGCATTGAAGCTGTACACTTGACTTTTGCAAATCTACTACGGCTTCTTTGCTGGCTATTTCTTTGCTAAGTTGGTCCTTGCTGAATCTATTTGCCAACCATGTGTTGGTGCTATATATTTGTTTGTTTTTTTTGCCAGGTTTTGCTAACAATTGCTTTGTAAATCACAGTTTTACGGCACAGAAGCAAGCTAGTTCCTGGTGAATTGATTCACTCCTGTAGAACAGGAAAAAATAATTAAATTTCACTTAGTCAGCTTATCAAACTTCGGGACAGCAATTTATTTGAACAATGAAGTCCAAACATGGTTTTTCCAAAAAATCATCTATGGAGCTCGGCATAGTTTCTTGATTAAATGCTTACAGTTCTTTTCCATCAGTGCTAATATTAACTGTGGTTTGATGTGACAAGAAAAAAGACTGATTGACTCTTCTCTGGATAATTTGTCCAAAAAAATGGGTAAACAATTTCAAATATTCATGGTAACCATCAAACATATTGAGTAATATGATGGATAAGTACAGATTGTCAATATATGTACTCCCGTGTCAAGTAGGTTATTGTGTTGCATGTTTTTTGTGTCTTGGTTCAAGTAATGGCTGGTGGATTATTAGAACTTGAAGAAGTACAGTAGGCTTGCTTTGAATTTTATGAAAAAATGCATATTAATTAGCTTTAGCTGCTATTTTTAATATGGCATAGTTTTTTAAATCTGACAATCATGTGTGTAAACTTGTGAAAGTTAGTGGCACATGCTTTATTTATTCTCTCTACCTTTATGCTATGTACTTCAGGAAGCTCGAAAATCTTGCCTACTTGTGAACGCTCCTCTAATTCATCGAGCAACTTCCCGAGTTCCCTTCTCTGTTATCAAGTATGCTATGACTCTTGACGGTAAGCATTATGGAGATATAGAGATCTTATTGACTTAAACAGAATTGAGGGTGAAGTTTAATAATTTACTTTTTCTGTTTTGAGGGTGAAGTAAATTATCTTCCAAATTACTTAAACAGATACCTTGAACTTTTTGTTCAAGAAGTCTAACAATAATCTTTGCAAATGCAAATAGGAAAAATTGCTACTAGTAGTGGGCATGCAGCATGGATAAGTAGCAAGGAATCAAGGAATCGAGTTTTTGAACTACGGGGTAGAAGCGATGCCATTATTGTTGGAGGAAATACTGTACGCAAGGACAGTAAGTATTATCATTACCTTTTTTTGGCTTAGTAACTGTTTTGCGGATTATGTGGTATTAATTTGTTATTTGAATTAGATCCACGTCTGACAGCCAGGCATGGAGGTGGGCATACACCCATACGGATTGTAATGACACAAACATTTAATCTTCCTGAGGAGGCAAACCTTTGGGACATTTCTGATGTATCTACCATAGTTGTGACACAAAGGGGTGCCAGAAGGAGCCTCCAGAAATTACTTGCATCCAAAGGAGTCGAAGTGGTTGAGTTTGATATCCTAAATCCTAGAGAAGTTATGGAATACTTTCACGATCGTGGGTATCTTTCCATATTGTGGGAGTGTGGAGGGACACTGGCAGCATCTGCTATTTCATCTGGTGTGATACACAAGGTTCCTATTTTTCTTTTTTTCAAAATTGTCAGACATGCAAGGGTGTTAAGAAAAGTAATTTCTCCAGCTTTTGGTGAGTGCGTGTGTGTGTGTGTGATGGTCAGGGTGGAGCATGGTTTCTCTCAGCTTAAACGTGTCACTGTGAATACTGGCATTAGTTAAGTCCTTTCAAATTCATCTTAATGCCTGGCAATCAGCAGTTTATAGTTTCTTTTTTTATTTGCTTTGACTTCTGTAAAATCCAATGTTATAATTAGCCACATTACATGATGCTCCGAATATTATTATATTGTAGTTTCTTTTTTTATTTGCTTTGACTTCTGTAAAATCCCATGTTATAATTAGCCACAGCCACATTACATGATGCTTGCAATATTATTATATTTGCAATCAAGTTTTGTTCAGTTGATTCTTATGAACCTATGTGTGGGTGTCTTCTAAATGTGCTATCAATCAATCAATTAATTTAGCTTTTAATTTTCTAGCTTAAGGCAGATGCATCTTGCATATTCAGTATTTTTTATGGACCAAGAACTTAAATGCAAACTGTTTGCTGCCTTAGTTGACCTGTTTTTTAGTAAAAACTTGGATTGGTTTGGTTAACTTTGACAGGTGAGTTTTGTTAAGCTATCACCTACGTCAGCAGTTTAGTTTAGTGTTTGAGAGATGCTTCTGTATCATATACTCTTATGCATTTGCTCACTTTCCCCCAATAATGAGCACAGTGTGTTATACTTGTAATTTGAGACGTGAATATGGCCTGAATGTAACACTTCCTGCTCTAACACCATGTTGAATAATTGTTTCTAGTTCCTGTTCTAAGGACTTGTCCACCAACTGCTTTCTCAAAAAGTTCAAATAATGGAGAGACAGAGAGTTATATGCTAAAAATTTGTCAATTGACATGCAAGGGTGTTGAGAAAAGTAATTTCTCCAGTTTTTGCATTGCAAGTGCTCTAGGGATTTGATTTCCATTAATGTTGTTATCTTACGACAACTCCATTGCAGGTTTTTGCATTTGTTGCTCCTAAAATTATTGGTGGAAAGAATGCACCATCTCCTGTAGGTGAGCTTGGAATGGTTGAGATGTCACAAGCCTTGGACTTAATTGATGTTTGCTTCGAGCAGGTTGGCTATCATTCCTCTCTCTCTCTCTCCCCCTTGTATGCATAATTAGTTTTGGTTGTTTCCAAGATAGTTTATGATTGATGAACATCTTTTCACAGAATTTGCTTGTAATTGATTGTATTGCAGGGATACATACTCTGCTTAATGCTTAAATTCATAATTTAGACCTGTTTGAGAAATTTGAAATCAGTTTCATCATTTAATGTCTATTACTGTGATGTCTTTACTTTGTGAAGTGCATATATATATGCCTATTGGGTCAGTTAAACATGGGAATCTAAAGCCTTAAGATGCCTTTGATGCAACAACACCGAGGGCCAAACCAGCAACAGGGTTATCACTTGATTTCTGGGCTTTGTTTAACAGCTGACCATTTCGTCCACTGGACTTAGAAGAGAAGACCATGAGTAACAGAAGTGTTACCTGGGCTTGGATTATAGAGAACAAAGTGGTAACTATTGGTTGTGGGTGATATCTGTTTCCACAGAGGTTTCTAAAAAAGGTGCCCTTACTACTTTTAATATTTAAAAAAATCAAGAAAAAAGCCTATTTTCTATAAGTTACTTGGAACTTTGAACCCAGACATGCATTGTAAATGCTTCCAGCATTAGACTAGACCCTTATGAAGTTAACAAGGAGCATACCACTCAAAAGGCAGAGCGACAGTTTATGACAGTTTTATCACTAAAGTATTCTGAATACCCTCTGTCCTCTTTTTTTAACTGTGAATTATTGCTGCTTGATTTATTAAAATATAAGATATACTTAATTAATACTAAAACAGGACTTTTAGTCACACAATTGACCCTTGTGAGTTAGTGTTGGAAGAGGAAAACAGCAGGGGGGAAAATCACCGCAGAATAATGGCTAAAATTAGGGTAAACTGAAGTTGGAAGGAGATGTTAAGGGTTTAGGGGTCATAAGAAACCTCTAAAATCTGAATTGATTGATAAAATAACAAAACTACTTAGAATAACCTAGCAGCGAATTTATGTTAGTCTAAGGTCTTTATCCTTGTAGGAAAAGGATTCATAGTCTTAGTCGAGAAGTAAAACTACTTGGTTTCTAAAGGAAAAAATTTAAAAAGTCATATGCTATTCACTTGATCCTAAATTAATTAAAATAATTCTAAAGAGAGCTCCTGCATCACCTTAATATGCTATAAGAGTCATGAAATTAATATTGCCCTCCGCTCTTGTCCATGAAAATACTTGACCTGACTTGAAAGCTTTGTATTGTTTGTGCCATATGCTTGTCACCTAATATAAGCTATAAAAAATCTTTCCAGATGGCTGAAAGTTTTTTTTTATTGTTAATATATTGCCTTTTAGTAGAAGTCATTGTATGTTATAATGTTTTCCATCCAGTTTAACAAGGCATGTGGCAAAGCAATAAATTTTTCCTCATCTTCCCATTGTGAGCTATAATTCTTCACCCATCTAACTTCAACTAATATTTTCATCCAAACAATTGTTATGTAAAAGCATGTAATTAGTGAATATTAACCTTTTGGATCAACTGGAGGATGCAATTATTATGATGCTCTTTTCCTTGAAATGGCTACTTGGCTGGTGAAAGGTTCCTTGATTGCATTGTTTTATATGTCAATTATTTTTTAAATGTCTATGGACTTCACATTTTGACAAAACAAGCCTTCGAAATGAGAATGAAAGGAATTAAAGTTGTGTATATTTAAGCAATTGACAACACAAGCCTTCAAGAATCAAAATGAAAGGAATTAAAAGTATGTGCATATTTAAGCCCTCCTTCTGGTCATAACTATACTCTTCCTGTATGTTTTGCAAACTGTCCTTCATCCTCTTTATTTTGTGTGCATTGATGCTTCCTATGCTTGAACTACAGGTTGGACCAGACATGCTTATCAGTGGATTTTTACAGCCTGTACCGGACTTGGTACCAGTTATTCCATCAGAGGATGAAACCTTTGCAATTGATCCTTCTATCACCCCTTATGATTCAAAGATCATATTCTTCTATAAAACATGGGATCCTTATGGAGCTTTTTCGAATTTTTCTCCTCATCCAATTCAAATGCCTGATGGAAGTGGTTCTTATGTCACATGGTCAAGCGTAGAACACTATTACCAGGCACTGAACTTTTCAGCATCAATCCATTTTCCCTTTGTCAATCTGTAAAGGCTGTCATATTCTTATTTTCAATTTTAGGCACACAAGTTTGTGGGGGTGAATGAACCTGTGGCAAAGGATTGTGTTGAGAAGATCAAATCTGCCAAGAGCCCTGAGGAAGCAGCACGAATGGGCAGATCAATGCAGAAGCAGCGCCCAGGTCTGGTGAGTTTCCTAGCCTTAACAGAAATTCAACTTGGGCCCTTTTTTTGACATATGACTATTGTAATGGGCAGAAGCTCATTTTCTTATGTTTGCATACTATCCCCGAACCTTAGGAGGAATCAGCATGACACAACTTAAGTAAATTTGAAATACAAGAGTAAAGTATCTCACAAGTCTTTTCTTACTTCCTCTCAGCAGTTATGCAAAACGATTGACAAACAGGGAGACTTGAGTCCTTGATCAGTTCCCGTGAAAACATTGATACTTGTAGGTTGTATGGTTATGCAATCCAGTATGGAGTGTTATGGTACTTAATTAACACATAAAACTCTTTGCCCTGAATGGTTAAGACACAATTTTGTGATTTCATGTTCGTGATTTTTTTGGGGCACTTTCTAGCAGTCAGCATCTTTTTAGGGAGGAGAGCCTAGGGTCTTAATATTATAAACCTCTACAGAAGGAGAAGAAAGGGGCAATTATTTATGAACATTATGTTCTAACATAGAATGCCTGTACACCTATTTAACAGAATTGGTATGAATTACCTCTTCTCTTACTCTACTGCTCTTATTTATAATATCAGTAGTGTAGGAGAAATAGATGACCTTGCTTAGACCCCTTCACCATCAACTGCCCTGTCATTTGATCCTGCACAATACAACCATATTTAGAAAAATAAACCTTACAATTATCATCTACAAACTGCCCTACAGATGCCAAACTTTCAGCCACAATAGGTGAGACAAAAAAATCCTTTAAAGGAGGTTTATCCCCAATGGCTACAATGGGAAGAACGCTCCCATTAGCTATTTGAATCTGTGAGTTTCCATGGTAATTTCTGATATTTCTTAACCCTTTCAACTAGTTGGTCATATGATTTGATGCCCTAGAATCTAAAATCCAAGAAGAGAGTGAGGAAACAACCTTACCTTGAAGACCAAGTGTGGTAAAGGCACTTATAATCATTTCTTGTTTCATTTTTTTTTGGTATAGGAGTGGTTGAGTGAGATGTAGTAGTTGTTAACGCATTGGCAGAGCTGGCGGTGTGCTGATTTCTGTTAAACCATGAGGGTGGTCAAATGAGACACTCTTTAATAATATGTCCAGATTGTTTACAGTAGCTGCAGACCTTGTTTGGACAGTATGGTGCAAGATGTCCAAACTTCTTGCAGCTATAACACTGAGTTTTCTTCATCTCAGGCCCCCTCCCTCTATTGTAGGCAGTGTAGGCCACAGGAGCCACTTTTGCTTGTTCCATGGTGTTCTGAGTGTGAAGACGTTCTTTACGCAAAAACTCCCCAAAACAGGCATCTAGAGATGGAACCAGACCTCTATTCACTAGTGAAGCACGAACTAGTTCATATTCAGATCTCAATTTCATCAGAAATTGATCTCTTTGACTGATTTTATGAACTTGTTGTACTGCCAAAACCCCTTATGTACATATCTTGGCTAATGACCAAATCATAATAATCATTCCATAGTGTTAGGAATCCAGCATAATGCTCCTATATTGATAGATCCCCCTAAGTATAGTTTGCAATGCTCAATTCAAGCTGAAATCTTCAAGTATTGTTGTCTTGATTATATACTTGTGTGAGATGATCCCACATAGCCTTTGCTGACCTATGAGGTCTCAAAGACATGATTACATGAGGTTCTATAGAACTTAGGATCCAGGACATGATCTGTGCATCCTTGGCTACCCATGCAGCCTTTGCACCAGCAGATCCTTTGGCATCTATGTCTTCTTTTTCACTTTCATCTTCATGACTCCACAACTCCTTTCCCTTGAGGAACATCTCAATTTGAAATGCCTAGGCAGCAGCATTTTTTCTAGTAAATCGAACAAAAACATTATCTGTCTTCCCCATTAAGCTAAGACTCTTAAACTTTAGGTTCTTAAAGGATTCTAATGATTTCTAAGAGAGAGGCTCTGATACCATAACAGAATTGGTATGAATTACCTCCTCTCTTGCTCTACTGCTCTTATTTATAATATCAGTACATGTAAATTACAGCCTCTCAAGCTATATCTAGAATGCTAATTATAGTAAGTAAATCTTCCTCTTTACACTTCAGTATAGATGTTTTCCTTTTCTGTGTTTACTGTCATCCTTAGCATGTTTTTCCTTTTCTATGTTAACTGTCCACCATCCTTGTTTCTTACTGTCAAAGTTGTCTTCCTTTTTTGTTCTTACTCTCACTATTTCCATGGCTTTCTTCCAATATAAGAAGATACTCGTGTTGGGAACAACATGATGGTGGAATTGAATACCTTGAGTATATCTTAGTGGTAATCTGATACAAGCCAATACTTTGATGAACCAGGTGAGGTCTGACTGGGAAGGTTTGAAGATTGATGTTATGTATAGAGCACTGAAATGCAAGTTCTCAATTTATCCTCATCTGCAATCTATGCTGCTCACAACTGCTGGATCGGTTCTTGTTGAAGCTTCGCCACATGATCTTTTTTGGGGTGGTGGTCGGGAAGGGGAAGGCCTAAATTATCTGGGAAGGCTGCTGATGCTCATAAGGTCAGAGTTTCTTGGTGAGTGCTCCTCGCCAAGTGAAAGCACTTGCACAGCTCTATAATACCCGGTGAAAGAAATCATGTCGACAATGAATATGGATTGTTTGGTGTGACCCCATTGTGCTGAGTAAATTCTATTGCTATCAGAACCTGCGAGTCAATCGAGGACGACGGGTGTCATCATTCAGGCAATCTTCTTCAAATATGATTGGTCAGACAGGTAATTCAGAATAATTTTAAAGATTTATGGAGTATTTTGCAATGTTGGAAGCCTTGGAACTGTTTTGCATAAATGTGTTCGTGGGTATAATTAGGTTGGATTTGTATCCAATCTAGCAAGTTCTTAATATGTCAACCCATACGTTAGTAATATCATAAGCTAAATGTTTATTTGGAAGTGTGGTTGCGGTTGTTTTTAAAAGTGATTTTCATTCAAAAATATATTAAAATTATGTTTTTGTTATTTTTTAAAAATTATTTTTGACATCAACATAATCTAAAAATACCAAATTTTATTAATTTAAATTTAAACTTAAAAATAAAAATATTTTTTTTTTCAAAAGAACTTCTGAAAATCACTCCCAAAATGTAAAAGGAATTTCTTGAATATGTTACCTGCTGCGTCACCATCGCCCAAGGAATCACCAAAAGAAAAGGAATAAAGAAGCAATTGAACCATAAATAAAGAGGAAAGTTAATACAATGCCATTATGAATGTTCTTGTTAAAGTTTGACTTATCATGGTCGGTTTAAGAAGAGAAATTCCAAAAATAAAAATTAAAAATCAACCTAAAACAAATAGTTTCAGGGCTCCTTCAAAATAAGCAATCCAAAATAAAATCCTTTTTTTCTTTTTCTAAGTTCTCATGATCTGCAAATAAATAAATGATAAATATTATGTTGAAAGTAGAAGCTTACTCTTCTTAGGAGCTTCAGTAAAGAAAAGAAAAGGCATCAAATTATAAGGTCAGCAAGAATGGAATTTAATTTTGGACAAGTAACAAGGTTTAATGAGTTCCTCTACTTCCTATTGAAGTTAAATTACCTCTTATTAACCCTAATCCTCACCTTCCATCGATTGAAGTTTCAGGGGAAAGAGAAAGAGAGGCTATGCAGGTGATGGGAAAATACTATTTATACAAAGAACTTTTTCCTTGAGATGAGTATCAAGATTTTCTCCAATAAATCCATTAAATGTTGATAACAAGTGGATCTTCCATGGTAAATCTATTGAAGGTTAGCAGCAAGTATAAAGCCAGACTTGAGTTCAAAATTGACGGTATTATTGATGTTTATGCACAATGGTTGATTTCCACGTTAAAAGCAACAAGATCCTTGAGTGTTTGTTGTCATGCAATTGTCATGGTATAGACATGAGCTTTCTTTTGTAACATGCGTAAAATGTTTTCTATTTCGATATCTATATGCACTTAACTCTGATTAATAGAGTGAGTTGCAAGCATAAATAATCTATAAAACTTGAAACAAATCGATAACACGAATGATTGAAAACAATGCAAATTGAATGAAAATTCTATGCTAGAAAACAAAAATTGTCTTAAAACCCTAGAAAACAGTGGAATTTGGCTTTGATTGGGTAGAGCTAAAGCCAAAGGCCTTCAGGAAACAAAAGACCGAGACCTAATCTACAAAAAAAATTGATTTGAATAGTACCAATGCCACAACCAAAGAACAAATATGTCTTTTTTCCAACAAAATAATAACAATCACAACAAACAAAAATCATAGCACAAGAATCAACTAAAATCATTTTCCCGATAACGGCGCTAAAATTTGTTGCGATGTCGTGGTTGCACATATTAATTACCCTAACTTAAAACACACAAGATAGTATAAAACAAGCAAGGAATCGGTCCCACGAGGAAGATTTTGTTCAAATATTCATGCAATTGGGGGGTGATTATCTAAACAAAGGTAGAATTAAAAAATGAATCAAAATTAAATAAAACTTAAATTCATCAAGTAAAACAAACCTTGATCGCAAATAAACATCCACATACGAAAATCAAAACCGGTCCTTGAAATGAAACTTCAATTTTATTTTGAATTTTTTTCTTTTCTTAACGTTGGTTAGTTAACTGACAGATTTTAAATGAATGATCCTTTCTTCATGATCTTTCCATTAAATAAGAGTTGTTGTACAATCTATTTTGGTAGGAAATATACATAACTAATATACTAACAGCTAATATTTTAATATAGACAGGAAAATATATATACAACTAATACATTAAAGCTCAAAATCACAGCCATTAATGTCATTTGATTCTGCCATTGAATCCCCCCTCAAATTGATGTTGCATGATCAAGAAGTATCAATTTGTGAACAAGAAAGTGATGTTGGTGCTTGGAAAGAGCCTTAGTAAACACTTCGGCAGTTTGGAGGGTAATGGAGATATATGGAAGAGAGATAACACGAGCATCATATGCTTCACAAATAGAGTGACAATCCACTTCAATGTGCTTAGTATACTCATGAAATACTGGGTTAGCAATAATATGAATGACGTTAGTATTATCCGCATGAAAAGGAGTAGGTTAAATTTGAGGGAATCCAAGCTCAACTAAGAGTCCTTGAAGCCAAATAATTTCGGAGTAGACAAAGGACATAGCACGATATTCAAACTCAATAGAAGACTTAGATACTCGATCTTGCTTCTTACTTTTCCAAGAAACAAGAGAGTTACAAAGAAATATGCACCACCTAGTAATGGAATGTCGAGTGTCAGAACAGTCAGCCCAATTAGCATCACTATATACACCCAAACGAATAAGAGACTCTATAGGGAAGAAAAGTCCTCGAGCAGAAGTGTCATGCAAATAGCGTACAACTCAACGAAAACAGACAAATGGAGGTGTGTAGGTGCTTGCATAAATTAGCTAACTTGTTGAACAACAAAGGAAATGTCAGGTTGAGTGATAGTGAGATAGTTCAAACTCCCAACCAGTTATCTATATAAAGAGGGATCAGATAGAAAATCACCACTATCACAATGATATTTAACATTCACTTCCAAGGGAGTATCAATTGGGTGATCTTCTTGAAGACCTGCTAAAGTAATTAACTTCTAGATGTATTTATGTTGATGTAGAAAGATATCAATACTTGTCGAATGCACCTTAAGACCTAAGAAATACCGTAGAGGGCCTAAGTCCTTCATATGAAAAGAAGACTGAAGATGTTCTTGAAGCTTAAAAATCATAGTGTCATTCCCTATAATAATGATATTATCAACATATGCCAAGAGCAAGATTATTCCTTTAGTAGTCTTGCAAAGGAACAAAGAGGAATCATAATGACTCTATACAAAGAAAAAGTCAATAAACATTAAGCGAAATTTATCGAACCAAACACGTGGGGCTTGTTTCATCCTATAAAGAGATCGTTTTAGTTTGCAAACATAAGTTGATGTTGTAGAAAAGAACCCTGGTGGTGGAGTCATATATATATATATATATATATATATATATATATATATATATATATATATCTTCCTTAAGATCTCCATGCAAAAGGCATTTTGTGTCGCAATGTTCAGCCCTTAGAAGCAACAACAGTTATAATAAGTTGCATAGTTGTCATCTTTGCCACTCATGCAACGGTCTCCTCATATTTTGCCCCATACTCTTGACGATTTTCGAGTGCCATCAATCTTGCTTTACATCTGACAAGTGATCAATTAGACATGGAACAATATCCCAAGTATGATTCTCTTCAAGAGCCTGAAGTTCTTCTTGCATAGCCTTTTTCTAACATACATGTTTATTTGCTTGACAGTAAGAGGTACGAACTGTAGTATCATTTAGAATATAAGTGATAGGAGTTGTAGTACCATTGAAGAGCAACTAAAGTAGGGACAAGATCAATGTCGGGAAGATTTTGTGATGTCAGGGGTTGTCAACACAAATAAACAGAACCGGGTTTGTACCGTTGAACTGGTGGTGAGGTATCATCAAAAATAGGAAGCAGAACATTATTGGAACAAGATACATGTTTCTAAAAATAATTATCATGGTAAAAAAATCACATTTTTAGATATATGCAAACAATTAGTAACACCATTATAACATAAAAAAGACTTTCTAACTAGTGCTATAGCCCATAAAGCACTCCTTGTTGACTAAGTTGTATGATGAGAAGGCAAATAAACAAAGCAAGCACATCCAAATGTATGTAAACTTTTATAATCAGGATGCAAGCCGAAAAGAGGAGAATCAAAATTCAATTGTTGAGAAGGCAAATGATTAATCAGATAAACTGCAGTAGATAAAGCTTTCACCCAAAATTGAGGTAGAACTAAAAACTCCATAAGTAACATACGAACCATGTCCAGCAAGTCATAATTTATATGTTTAGTTGCCTCATTCTGTTGAGGGCTATAAGAACATGATTGTTATGAGATAATACCTTTTTGTTGCAAGAAAACATGTCTCTTGAGGGCTATAAGAACATCATTGTGAGATAATACCTTTTTTTTGCAAGAAAGCTTAAAATTCATGTGACATGTACTCACCATCATTATCAGATAGAAACAGTTTAATGTAGGTCAAAATTTTTGTCTCAATACAAGCTAGAAATGTTTGGAAAGTAGTAAGAAACTCGGCTTTGGTTCATAGAAAATAGATCCATGAAAACGACTAAAGTTATCAATAAAGGTTACAAAATATTTATACTATGCATATGAAATAACAGGAGTAATACCCCAAATATCAAAGTGTATAATCTTCAAACATGTATTAGCATGATTTCCAAGAGCAAAAAAAAGGTAAAGTTTTATTTTTCCCTAGTTTGCAAGTAGAGCAATCAAGAGACAAGCTATAAGTAGAGTCCTTATCTTTGCAAACAAGAAAGCCACGTTTCATTAAATTAGATAAAATCACATCATTCGAATGGCCCAATCATTTATGCCAAATTGTTGCCTTATTTTCAACAATAATAGAAGACAAAGCTTTAAGAATAGTAAATTGCAACACAAATAATCTTCCAACTTTAGGCTCATTCGCGATCACTTTCCCCAACACTTGATCCTATATAAAGCAATCATTACGAGAAAAATGCACATCATAGTTATTATCCACCATTTATCCAACATAAATTAAATTAGTATTTAGCCTAGGAGAAACAAATGCATGGAGAAAAGATGGTCCAATATCACCAATGGTTGTACTCGAGAGATTACTACCATTAACAATCTAAATGTTTTATGTACCCTTATACTCTCGATGATTACATAACAATTGAGATGAGCTAGTCATATGATTGGATGCTCCAGAATCAACAATCCAAGAAGAAAATGTAGTATCACCTCGGCCCTGAAGTCCAATCATAAAGAATATTGTGAAGATCATTTGTTGTTCCATTTCAAGAGTGATAGTGGGTTAGGTAATGCTGGTAGAACCAGAGATCTGATAGGGTGCTTTAGAAATAGTAGCTTTAAAAGCTTATGCTCTTTGATTTTTTGGACAAGTAGGACATTCTTTGATAATGCGTCCATTTTGCTTATAGGAACTGCAAAATTTCTTGGCACAATTACAGGTAATATGCTCATACTACTTGTAGCTATAACACTATAGATTTCCTTTGTTTCAATTCTTCCCTTGAGCAGCATGAGCAACATTGACAATCTCATAATTATCCTTGCATTCCCCATTACAGAGTGTGAAGCCATTCTTTGTTCTTCATGTAATAGTTCACCTAGGCAGACATCCAATGAGGGCATTAGATCTCTATTAAGCAAACCAACACGGGTAATCTCGAATTGTAGTCTTAGTTTCACAAAAAAAAATGATCTTGTTTATTGTCTTTGTCGCACCCCAAAAATGGCTGGCGAGCGGCATCGTTGCGACTGGTCCCCATGAGCGGGGAAGATTATTTAATGCGGGGGGAATTATTTATTTTTTTGACAAAAGGAGGCGTCACCTAGTATTACGGTTACTAGGAAACCTAGTACTGGTCTTTCAGAGATTCTAGGGTAAGGGACTGGTTGCGTAAAGGGAAGGTTTTAGCACCCCTAGTACGCCCTACCTAAGGTAAGCTGCTTGATGTTTTTTGTTTGTCTTATAATTGCTAAAATATATAACAAAAATATTTCTACATGTTTACGCTGAATATTTTGGATTTATCCAAACTCAAAAAAAATAATATGAATCACCAAAAAGTTTTTTTATATTTTTTTTGAATATTGGCCAATACCCTTTGGATTTTACAAACATGTTGTAAAATCTCAAAATGCAAGAAATGATTTTTCTTTTAGCAAAATCCATGCAAAAACTCATTTTTTTCCAAAAAACCAAGATAATATATATTTTTATTTAAGAAAATAATTTTAAAATATGCTAGTGTATTGGCCTTATGCAAGAAAAATAACACATTTTTTAGATTTTTTTGTATAAAAGAAATACATTTTTTTATATTTTTTATATATATTTTTGATTATTTTATTATTATATTATTATTATTATATATATTATTTTCGGGGTGGGCTGGGCTGCCAGCCCACCCCTGGTCAATCTGGGCTGCCAGCCCAGCAGGTCTGGGCTGACAGCCCCGCTTCCACAGGGTCTGGGCCGTGGCCCGGACCTTCCACGGGTCTGGGCCGTGGCCCGGACCTTCCTCGGGTCTGGGCCGTGGCCCGGACCACTCACGGGTCTGGGCATTGTGCCCGACCCGACCCGGTTACTACAGTAACCAGGATTTTTCGCGGAAGAAGATGAACAGTTACAAAAAAAAAAACCAGGATTTTCAAGTATAACGAATGGGAATTCTGTTGATACCTTATTGTAGAGGACGTTTCTGTGATTCTTCTGGTCGTGGTGGTTTTCGAAATGGCCGCCTGTGCTCGCCGGAAATGGAGCTGGAAGTCGCGGAGCTGTTGGCGTCGATCGGCGTTGCTGTCAATGCCGTTGCTTCCTCTGCTCCCCGAAGAAGATGACCGTGTTTCTGGATTGGCAAGGGAGAAGAGACGATGGTCCTGCGGTGGTGTTTAAAGCGAAGTGGGGATGGTCGTTGGTGATGGTTTATAAACCGAAAGGGAGAGGGTAGTTCACCGAGAGAGTCCTCTGATTTCAGTGAGAGAAAAGACAGACCGAGCGGGAGAGAGAATGAGGGAAAACAAAGGCTCAGAGCATGAGGCGATGGTGGTCCTGGGGTTCTTGTGAGGCCGAGAGAGAAGAGGGGAAGACAGGGGTTGCTCCAAACGAGAGAGGGAGGGAGAGGAACCAGTTCGCCTCGTCCCCGTAGAGAGAGAGGGCTTCGGGTTTGATTTCAAAGAGACAGGGAGCCAAGGAGAAACGAACGGAAATCCAAGGGAGAAAGATGACCAGAGGATCGGAAGAAAAAAACACCCAATGCCATCCTCATTTTTACGTCCAATCCTCTCCTTTTCCCTCAGTTTTTTTTCATGTCCTTTTTTGTTTTTTTTTCCTCCTTCTTTTACGTCCAGTTCGGTCCCAAAAACAGGGGGTCTCATGGCTCAAGGTTATTTTTGAAAAGTGGGTTTTGGGTGGCTCAAGGAAAATAGGTCGGTTGCTCAATGTGCATGTTGAGAAATATGGGTTTTTGAGTGGCTCAAGTTTTGTTGCTTTTGGGTGCAAAACATTTTGGTCCTTCAATCGGTTACTCTTTTAATTGCACCCTCAATTGAACTTAAATTTGTGATCTTGTGCAATTATGTCCTTGTGAAAAAAATTCAAAGTTAACTTTAAATTTTGCGCACCTTTTTACTTTGGTCCTTATTTTTATCTGTACGATATAGTTCCCCACTCGACCATGAAACTCTTAATTTGTTCAATTGGGTCCCCGATTTCGCTTAATTGGCTTGAAAAAATTCAAATTGATCAACGAAAATTCAAATATCATCAATTGAGCCCGAATTAAATTTAAGCACTTGATTTCTTATTAACTAAGCCTTTAATAAAATTAATTTGATCAATTTAAAGTATAACTAAGTCGTCAAGCTTAATTAAACCCTTCAACTGGACCTAAATTAATTCCTAAATATAATTACATTTTTATATTAACCAACGACTATATCAAATCGGTCCATAAAAATATAATTATATTTTATGACTTAATTTATACGCGGATTTATCTCATAATAAATTACTTTAGCTTTGGATCCGCGTTTTTTCATTTCTGGGTACAAAAAGGTACAATCAATTTTTTCAAAAATGTTCAAAATTTTAACTTGATCTTTTACCGACACCATCCCCCATTTTATTATTATTATTTTCTTATTTTCTGATATTTCTGGGGCATGACCCAAAATTGGGTTACAACAGTCTTCATGAATAACTTGAAGGTTGGATAAAGCCTCTTTGGACACGTTAGAATAGATAATACTAGAATACTCACTCAATAGATTAATAAAACCATAATAATATTGCTCAATTGAGAGATTACCTTAGCTGAACTTACTGATTTCGAACTCAAGTTGAAATCATCTTACGGTATTATCTTGATTATATATTTGTTTAAGATAATTGATTATATAATCTCACATCTCTTTAGTTATTCCAAAGGATCGTAGTTGTTCACCATATGACCTTCAATAAAAGCTAAAATCTAAGAAATAATTCAAGCATCCTTTTGTCTCCCATTGACTTAGTTCTCTGTCAGTTACAGGGGCTTGAAAAGTCCCAACAATATGCCTCCAAAGCTCCTTCCCTTTCCAAAACATCATGAATTGAAATTCCCATGTTGCATAGTTCTTCCCTATAAATTTGATACTCATAGGTTTTGCAGACATTCTCAGAACAAAATAGAAACAAGAGATCTACAAAGCAAGACTGTCAACCAAAGTTTGATCAACCAAGTAGTCTGAAACAAAGTTGTTGATAAAGGAATATCGACCCAAACATAGATAGATCAGCAGGTTATAAAATAAAGGGCTTTGATGCGATAATAAATTTTGAATGAATGATCCTTCATAATCTTTCCATTAAATAAGAGTTGTTGTACAATCTATTTTTGGTAGGAAATATACACAACTAATATGCTAATGGCTAATATTCTATAGGCAGGAAAATATATATATATACAACTAATACATTGAAGCTCAAAATTGCAGCCATTAATGCCAATGATTCAGCCATTCGATTTTGCCAATAATTTTTCCATTGATATTAACAAATCCGCTATATAGCTAAACATAACCAACAAACAATCTAAGTATTTGCAATTATAATTTAGTTCTTTTAAAGGCTTAAGAACTAGATAAATTGTTAGTCTATACAACATAATTGTCTATAATTCATGTTGATTTGTTTGAATGTTCTCTCTAAGATTAATAACATAGATCTGCTACAATTATTGAGTTTAGTTGCTTCATAAGTTTATATATCACAATTTATATGAATAAAGACTTGGATGTATATTGTCAAAATAAAAACTTGGATGTTAGTTTGGATGTTTTGAGATGTAATTTGGTTTCTTCAGAAAACCTAACTCTTGACAGATATCATTTGTCATCATAAGAAAATCATATATATCTCATATGAGCTTGTTTTCTAATGACATAAGCCTTTGATTCAAGAATCCAAAAAAATTAAGTCTGCATCAAATGAACTTTTGTAGCTCAAGATATTCAAGTCTTAATGGCCAAAGGTCAACATTGACAAAATATAAGATTTAACTTTGAAGGCTACGATTTCCATTCTCATTTCTTCTTTATTTTTATGGACATATATATACAAAAATGTATTTATGTTATCTTTATAATTCCACTAGAATCACTTTATTTTGACCTCTATAGCTCCAGCTCTGCACAAAACATCAACTGATGGTCAAATGTGTTATTTTTCTCTAATTCACTCCTGTTTCAATCTTTCATCCAAAAATACATTTAAAACATACAATAAAAAATATCAAGACATTTTATATATAAAATAAAAAAATCAAGGTAAATATGGGTAAAACTAACAAATAATGGTTGCATCAAGCAACGAGCTCCTTGAGTGTCTATTATCATGTAACTGTCATGGTATTGACACAAGCTTCCTTTCATAACCTACATAAAATAATTTCTATTTAGAGATCTACTTACACTTGACTATGATTAGGGAAACAAGTTACAACCAAAACATATGTTTTGAACAATACCTGTATAGTACCGCAAGCAACAAAATTTGTCTCTTTTCCCCCAAACAAAATAACTAACAATCACAACACAAGAATCAACTAAAATTTGTTGCCACATCACAATCATATAAACTAATTACCCTAGCTTAAGTATCCCAATTTAACTTCTAACCTATGGTTCTTAATATATGTGACCTATTACCCTTTTAATATGTTGACCCAAATATAAATTTTAATTATAATTAAATATTGTAAAAAAATTATTTATTATCGATTCAATGATTGATTAAATTATATTTGAAGACTTGGTACATTATCTAGCAACGTGTCATGATCCCTTAAATATTAGAAAAGTTATTAATGGTTTGTGCAATTAACATCATTTCATCAATAATATTCCTATTTAACATTAAAGCATGAATTATTTGTTCCGTGTTAAATTATATTTATTCTCTACATAAAACTCATTGATTTTTTAAATAAGATTTAAAATTCTTTTTAATCTCATTTCACCTTAGCCAAGATTTCTTAGTCAATACTATTTAATAACATATGAAATATTTTTTTTTAATTCACCTAGAGTGATGAATCCTCCTTTGATCACTCAACTGTTATATAGTTCATGTTATATCTCAATGTTATATTAAACTCTCATGTGAGTCAGTTCAATGTACATGTCTTATGACAAACACCTACATATTAGTTTTACGTATCCTTATACCTTAGCTATGAGGACACTTGATTTTTCTTTTTTATAAAGAAAAGAATATAATGTGCACTAGTCTTCATGTCTCTAATAAATATTTGGTATTTAAGTCAACATTAATCAGGAACTTTTCAAGAACAATGCTCAGATGTAATAAAAATCTTATAATTATAAAAAATGTGCTTATATTAATTTATTAATATTACGTGTAACCAACCGATTAGCTAAAAGACATATTAAACTAACAAAAAGAAATTTAAAAGAATCTAATACCATTATTTCACACATAAAAGATAAGGTATGCATGAATTTTAGATAAACTATAATTTTTAATCTTATATAAATTGTCAAATAAATTTTTTACAATATAAAATACTTCTAATTGTGAACATTCTCGTAGTAATAATTTTATTTGTTGTATAATAAAATGATGATGAAGGAATAAAAGTTAATAGGCCGTGCAAGAATAGTAATTAATCATATGGAAGTAATGAATCACATGGCATCCTTCTCATTGATTATAAAATCCCATAATTTGATGGTCAAACTAAATGGCTATAAATTCAATATTTATATATATAAAAAATAATATTTTCTTGACATTAAAATGTATTTTTTATTCAAATTCCACATATTGTAATTAAATTCAGCCTTACAATTAATAAAAAAAAGACTAACTATTTATGTTAGGATTGCAAAATTGACGAGCCTTTTATTTCTAATAATGTGATTGGATGATGACATTCAACATATAAAGATTGTTTTCAATGGAGTGTTTTAATTTGACTGCCTGTAAAGGAAGAAAGAAAGATGCACGGAAATCAAAGATGGCTACAAGCACTTTCGACATTAGATTACTATTGAAGGAAACTTCTAGAAAATGAGATGTGTGAATTTACAGGGACGAGTGTGTTTCCTTTATTGTTAATAAGAGTGTTCGGGGTCGGTTTATTTATATTTTAATTAATTTTATGAATTTTGAAATTAATGATAATATTTTTTTTATTGTTAATATAAGTGTTCGGGTCGATTTATTTATATTTTGATTAATTTTATGGGTTCTGAAATTAACGATAATATAATTTTTTTTTATTGTTAATATGAGTGTTCGGGTCAGTTTATTTATATTTCGATTAATTTTATGGGTTCTGAAATTAACGATCATAAAAATTTCCTATAGTCATTATATTAGAAACCACGTAGCTTGAACATGAAATCACAAACAAAATAAATCTTTAATTTTAAATTTTTACTACGGCTTTATTCAACGTTGCGAGGAAACAAGTCTTAGAAGGCACATAAATAATGTATTTGAAAAACTAATGGAGCAATACACTTGGAAGATAAAATTGATAGAGGAGTTATGGCAATTTAAGAAATCGGTGTTTCAATTTAGAAGATGAAGTTGTTGTTCTTACTATTACTACTACTACTACTACTACTACTACTTTGTATCCCAATGATTTATGCTTTTTCTATTGGTGCAATTGAATTATTAAATGCAAAAAAAGAAGATATATGTGACTCCCCAATTATTTGTAGGAGGTTTTCTTTTCTAACTAATTAACATGAGTATTTTTATTTTTCCTTCATTCTTTTAAAAAATATATTTTATATCCTAAGTTTATGAGTTCATAACATTATACATTCTTATTCTAGTATGAAAAAAAACATTAGATTACTTACAAATTATTAAAATTTAAGCTTTTTAAGAGAGAGATCAAAAAAAGATTTTTGGTATTTTGGGTTATGTTTGGTATTTAGGGGGAAATAAATTTTATTTTTCACTTGATTAAATTTAGTTTGATTTTATAACTTAGGTGTTTTATAATTGAAGAAATTATGGCTATCAATTTCATTCTTAAGGTGGAGATTTAGAGAATTGTTTTTTGGAATTTATAATAAGTAAGAGATATGAATTTAGGCTGAATAAATTTCAATTGAATAGATATTTTTTTATTTATTTCCTAAGGTGTTAAAATATAGAGGTTTTTGTTTATGTGAACATTATGTATATAAGAATTAATTTCTCAAAGTTAGAGTAAATACAAAGGTTTCGTCAACCAAAAGTCTAATTTAGGATTTAAGATATCAATCCTTGAACATCAACTAGGAATAATTAAGAATAATACGTTGATGCAATATGAATATCATAATTATATAATTTTTACAAATTATTTTTATTAATGACCTTATATTTACCTTAGACTCATTAATCAAATAAAAACATAAGGAACGCATTTATTATTAATAAATATATTTTGTATGAATAAAGTCAATATCTCATGTAAAATAGTAATATATATATTAACCAAACACTTTCAAAATTTTGGTGATGTAGAATGAGTTATCTAAGGTTTTTGAAACAAATTTTCTCAATTTCCAAAAAAGAAATGCATATTAAAAGAACTCACGAGTTCTTATTTCTTTCATTAAAATATAACTATCCTATTTTATTTGATGTGAAAAAAGAGTGGGGATATCCTTCTTTAAATGGTTAGAGTAGATAGATGATAATTGAAGTATTAATTTTAAAAATACGATTTTGATGTGAAACCTTAAAATATTTTTTTTTTTTGTTTACTTCTCGAGTTGGAACACGAGTTAAGATTTACTAATTTAAAATATTTATTTAATTTTAAATACCTATCATGCACGTAGAATGAGGCCCCGATTCTCTCATCAGTGATGTCGAATACGAATTATACTTTGATATACTCAAGATACCTTTTATTTTTATTTATTTATTTTTTGCTAGCAAGTTCTTGGTCGGTGGTCAAGGGATTTTCCTTTTCGCTTATACTAGGTTCAAGCATTGTCACATACGTCTGTCATCCCTGCCGTGTCTTATATGATTATTGGGCTTATATAATATTTAATTGTGGCGCGCGCAAACTGTCACACTATTCCAGTTATAATTTTTTTTTAATACTTTTTATTTTTAGAGGTGGGGGGAGGATGATTTGAGTGCTGTCTTGAAATATCACAATCTAACTCATTAAATAATACCACGTGATATGCATCTGTGCTGGCCAAACAAACTATCGAATTGCGTGGGTCATTTCATTGGCATCAGCTACCAAACCCATGGGGAAAATAATTTATAATTTATATTTTTTCTAAAATAAAAATAATATATATTATTGAGATTTTAGTGTAAAGTTGAAATGAGAAAAATAATCAATAATATAGAGAAAATAAAGAAAAAACAGAAGCCATACATTACAAATGGTGCTGGGGAATCTCAGCCAGTCAGCGTTCACGTACCTCCCCATTCCAAATCTCACAAATGAATAATTTGCCATCAGCTGTCATCTGCTCTTTCTAATTAAAATTGGTTTTTAAAATACTTTTTATTTAGAAAAGTATATTATAATAATATTTTTTATTTTTAATATTTTAAAAATATCAAAAAATAAAATTTAAAATAAAAAGTAATTTTTTTTTAAATACAGTGTAAACAGGGGTATAATCATTATTTATTTATTATTATTACAACTCATAGTTGATTCATCCACACGTGACTATACACAAAAACACATGGTTTATTACCATAAATAAACTATAGATTTATTAATTAATGTTTTTTTTTGTTTTTTGTTTTTGTTTTTGTAGGATTAACAATCAAACATGGAGAGGGGGGTGAGAGTGTCCTCATGAAGTAGACACCATTTTTAATTTTTTACAATAAACTCGTAAATTATATTCTCTCTACCCATATTTAGAGCGGAATTTTTGCAGTTGTTTCTCGTCTTTGATGAGTAGTAGTAGCTATTATTTCTGGTAATTTATGGATCTCTGAACGATCTAAAGAAATCCACCCCCTCTAAACATGCAATCTCATGGATTGTATTGGCCTCTTCTACAGTCTTTTTTTTCCCATCAATGAACTTTTTCTTCTCTAATCTTTCTCAAATTCCTGGCAGCCCAGTATATTCTGAGCCTGGCGTCAACAGAAAACACAACTTGATCTGCTCATATTTCTCTCTTGGTGCTTCAGTGAAGATTTGAAGCTTTACTTTTTATTGAATTTGCGCCGAGTATAATCCTCTTCTTATATAGATCTGCTCTTTATGAAATAGATTTCCCTTTTGTAGCTTTTGTAATATAAAATGGAAAGAAGGGAGCTCAGATTCTTATCCCTTTTCTCACTCTAGCGCTTCTTCATCAGCACCCAAAAGGGTCATCGAAAAAAGATATTAGAAAGCTTTGGGATTCTCTCTACGTTCCTTTTGTGTGCTGTTCTGGTTTTGATTTTGCTGTGGGTGTGTCTTTATTGAGCTCCTAAGGTCGGTTTAAGGCAAATCTTGATATCTGGGCTGTAGAATCCAAGAGGGCGATTAGGTTAATTTGGTCGATTAATCTCACCATTGGGTCTGTGAATTCCTTCTTTTCAAGATCTTCACCCAATCAGTTCTTACGGATCCGTCTTCTGAAAATAGTGGGTGTGATTCTCTGGCTGGTCTGGAGTGCATATTAAGTATTATCAGGGCCCTCAGGATGGGGTCCTGCTTGTCTGCAGAAAGCAGGAGCCCTCGCCCTGGTACGCCTTCCTCTCCTGGCTTTGGGGTCAGGAAGAGGAAGAACTCCAAAAAGCGTCCAGGGTCTCGGAATTCTTCGTTTGACTACAGGAGGGAAGAGCCACTGCACAGGATTCCTGGAAGGCTGTTCTTGAATGGGTCTAGTGATATCGCTTCACTGTTTACCCAGCAAGGCAAGAAGGGAACCAATCAGGATGCCATGATTGTTTGGGAGGTCAGCTCCTTATTTGCTTTCATTTTCGAAGGATTATGCTCATTCAAATGCTCATAATAATAATTTAAGATATATTTCAGTTACCTTTCCTACCACTGGAAGGTAATTAGAGCTTGTTATTCTCTTGAATGCAAATTCCTATCTTGATGAAGTGTCTAGTCCTGTCTAAAGCCTGATGGTCCTGTTTCTTTCCTTCAACCAGAAACTCTCTATCTGTTTTAATCTATCCTACCATCATCCTATTATCCGTACTGGGCAATGGTTTTTTCTTGAAAGATGATTAATTGATTAATCATTTAATGATTCCCGTGCTGTATATTTTTTAATTTCATGTGATGTCTCTATCTTGTAAATGAGACACATCCTGCTTCTGTTGGTCTGGATTGATTGTAGCAAAACACTTGCATCATTTGTGGGAGTATGCTGTCAGGTCATGTCTAATGCATTATGATGGGAAAAAATCATCTTTATCTGGTGATTGAAATCATATGATGCGATAGAATAAAAGCATCTTCATTCTTGAGTGGCAATGGACTTGTGTTTTGTAGAATTATATATTTTTACCATACATGAAAAAAATATTTTTCTTTTGTTCCTTTTAATTTGGATAATCGCATAAGCTATCAGTATCTTTTGAAGTCTGGCTATTATGCAAACTCTATTTGTTTGTTTCTTCTTATGACATCTAGATTCAGTAGTCTTTGTGCTTTAACATGAAATCAAAGAGAAAATGTAAAGAAAATAATAATTATAAATAAATAAGTCTCACTCTTTGATTGTTTGTATGCTTCCAGAATTTTGGCTCTAGGACAGATACAGTTTTCTGTGGTGTCTTTGATGGCCACGGACCTTATGGTCATATGGTTGCTAAAAGAGTGAGGGATTCTCTCCCCCTGAAACTGACTGCTCATTGGGAAGTGAATATAACCAGTGAAGATGTTCTCAGAGAGATCAGCCTTAATACCACAGGGAGCATGAACTCGGAAGATATATCCTTTATATCTGCTGATGATGAATCTAGGGCCACTGTTGATCTTGAAGATGCCGAGAAGCACCCAGAAATTTTCCAGACACTGAAAGAGTCATTTCTGAAGGCTTTCAAAGTCATGGACAGGGAACTGAGGGTGCATACCAATATTGATTGCTTCTGCAGCGGGACGACAGCAGTTACTTTAGTCAAGCAGGTTTATACTCTTGAAGACCTTAATGTAAACATACATAGCATGATCAGGATCTTACAATTTCGTGGCCTGCTTCTTGATCATAATTGTTTGATGTTTACATAGGGTCAATATCTTGTCATTGGAAATGTTGGGGACTCTAGAGCTGTACTGGGTACAAGGGACAAAGATGATTTTCTTTTTGCTGTTCAGTTGACTGTGGATCTCAAACCAAATCTTCCAGGTAGCTCCCCGCCCTCATTCTCTCCCCATAATGAATTCTTGTATTTTTTTTTAATCGAGTACACTGCTGGTGTGCCGTGAGCTTTGTTAGGCAGTAATATTTTGTCCATCACATAAAGTTCATATTGTTGAAGTTAATAAATGGAAAATTCTTGCAACCTCGATATGGATATAATTCTCTTTTTTGTATCTACATTGCAATCAGGAACTGAATATGGATAGAGCAGGAAAATTAAGACATGCACTAGAGTGCAAATCCTATGCCCTTATACACTGACAAGACTGTGGCACAATTGCTGTGACTGCATCTATAATTGAAAACTGTGAAGTGATCTGATTTTGGACTTCTTACTATCAACGTTTTAGCTTCCTTTTTTTCTTGTCGCCAACAGCGGAAGCAGAAAGAATCAGAAAGTGTAAGGGGCGGGTTTTCTCTCTCAAGGATGAACCTGAGGTGGCTAGAGTCTGGCTACCGAATAATGACTCTCCTGGCCTGGCCATGGCACGGGCTTTCGGAGATTTTTGCCTTAAGGATTTTGGTCTCATTTCGGTGCCTGATGTTTCTTACCGGCGCTTGACTGATAAAGATGAATTTATAGTGTTGGCTACAGATGGGGCAAGTTATTCTTAGATCATCCTCTGTTTTCTGTACATTAAATGAATTTAACATTCAATGTGTCTCATTTACGTGATCTTTTTCTGTTTCGATGTATCATAGATTTGGGACGTGCTCTCGAATAAAGAGGTGGTGGAAATTGTTGCATCAGCCCCATCGCGTTCCTCTGCTGCGAAAGCGTTGGTTGAGAGGGCAGTCCGAGCCTGGAGGTACAAGTACCCGACCTCCAAAATAGATGACTGTGCCGTGGTTTGCCTCTTCCTTGACTCCAATGATTTATCCACTGCTTCCAATACCACCAAGTCACAAGAGCAGCTTCCTTCAATGGACCAAGTTGACGGTGGCGGGCCGAAAGAGGATGATCTCTCGGGTCCAACCGGCGTTGACCGTGCAGGTACCACGCGGGCTGAGAAAGAGGCCCTTTTGGGAGGAGATGCAGAGGAGGAGGATGCCTCGGAGCAAGATGAGATGCAATCAGAATATGGGATAGAGTGGTCTGCTCTTGAAGGAGTGTCTCGCGTCAACACTCTGCTGAATCTACCGAGGTTCGTGCCAGGAAAGGAAGGGAAGAAGCCTCTGAAATGATGCAGGGAAGGAAGAAGGTACTCTCAATCTTGGATTTCTACATTAATTTCTATTCATTCTTCTTCCTAGTCTCTGTTCTTGTTTGCATGTCTACTACAGAAGGGAAAACATTTTTAGGGTTGAAATTGGACCGGAGAGGTGGGCCCGGCTATATTAGCGTGTCTGGGAAATTGTCCTCTCCCTCTAGCTGTGGGTAGAATTGGAATTTTGTGTAAAATCCAACTCTCCGTATATCTGTCAGTCTCTTTCTTTCTTTCTCCTCCTTTAAATTGTGTGATCGGCTGGAGCTTGTCCATGCTGATGATAATAATCTTGTGATGATGAAGCCTCCTCCTTTCGAAGTTACGACTTTGACCCTCCTCGCCATTCATTTTTGGTCAAAGACCCCCCCCTAGTGGGAGGGGTGGAGAAAGCAACGGCGATGCTGTTTTGCTCGAAATAAATATTCAGGTCAGGACCCCATCCACGTCCTGATCGAGATAAATGCCCTCCCTGCTGTTAATGTTAATGTTAATCTTAATTTGTCTTTCATTTGCACTTCAACTTGAGCTCCTTTAAATTACATGGTAATTGCAACTTTTAAAAGTCTTAAACTCTTAAAAGTATTTTTCGTTCTGAATTAAAATAATGTTTTAAAGTTATTTTTGATATTAATAGAGGAAATTAATTTTAAAATACTAAATAGAAGCATGACAAATAAAAAAAAAAAATCCATTGTGGTAACGGGATTCTTCACCCCTAGCAAAAATGGACATCATACAACTTTTCATTCCCGGTCACAAAATTAACAAAAAAAAAAAAAAAATCTTCATTCAAGCCTAGAAGTAGTCTTCGTGTTTTATATATAAAATGCACCGATGTTTTTTGTTTTATGTTTTCAAGGGCAATTTTGGATGAAAAATGCAAAAATAAATGAGTTTTAATAGATATGAAGATGATGTCTTGTGGGACATGCTAGGAGAGTGACTGAATTGAAATTTTAGAGCGTGACTTCATAAAAAAATCAATCTAGATTTTATTAATTGATACACTCACAAGTTAGCCAATTGCACAAACTTCAGAAAACAGGGACATAATTGGAAATAAATAAAAGGATTTCTAGATCAAACATATTCTTAAAGAATAAAGTATATTTAATTGAATAAAATAAACATGAATGATACATGACATAGCCAAACATATAGATAATTTATAATTTATTACTTGTTTAAGCTACCATGTCATCCCTAATAGGTTCACATTTTTTTATCATGAACATCTTATTTAGGCATCTATAATTACCCACCGAGGCATTGCATATATAATCTCTATTCCGGTCCAAGACAACCTGGCTTGAGAATCTCAGAAACATATTGATCATTCCCCGCATCTCTAAATGAAATCCTCAAACAAAATCTCTAAATCTCCAGAAAAAATAGCCATTTATTCACAAACTTAGAAAAATTCTCTAAGCAACAAGAAAATGTCAATAAAAAAGCTATATAAAAATGGCCTCTGAAAAATCTCCATAAATCTTTATAAAATATATAATTCATAGTCATTTTCTTTTATTATGTAAGAGAAGAATATGTGTATCTAAAACCTTAATTATTCAATCCCCCCATTGTTATACTGTCTTCCCATCCAGCCATCGACTAAAGAAGTCCAACGCCTCTCGTGGTTTGTATTCAGGAACTGTATGCCCTGCCCCCTGTGCAAAAGAGTGGTTCAAATCACACGACTTAAATACAGCAATTGTATTTTCTTTCTATGAACAAAGGCTATGGAGGTAACAATCTACCATCCCTGGCAGGTTTTTTTCTTAAGAGAATCACTTCGTCATATTATCAGAATTTTAATAATTATAACCCAAAGTACCTTGGTGGTGAAATTTATAATATATTGTTTATGCCACTCTACATTTCAGATTCTCAATTTATAAAGCGGGATGACGTTTCAGATTATCGAGGGAAGAATGACTTGGGATCCTGCTGATCTAGCTGTTTGTAATGGGAGGAATGTTCACTTATGGTAGGATCCCTCTAGCTAAAGTTCATGTATTGAGGACTTGTTCATGATTCTGGGTTTGGCTTGTTATTTTTCATTCAAAAAAGTATAAGAATGATGCTTTATTTTATTTTATTTTATTTTTAAAAAAAATCATTTTCACATCAAAATAATATTAAAATACTAGAAAACCTCTATTTAAAATATATTTTTTTTTCAAAAAATATTTTAAATCACAATACGAAACAGAAACTAAGTATGTTGGAGACTTGGAGTTCTAGGGAGTCTCTTAATTAGGGTTCAATCAACTAAAGTTGAGTGGCTTAAGCTCCTTATATGCTGTTGCTTACTGGTGATTTTATTTATAATTAATATGAGTGCTCGGATGAGTTTACGTTCAACTCAACTAATTTTATTGACTTCAAAATTCAAAATCATATTAGATTTATTCAAATTTAAGATAAAAAAAAAACTCAACTAATTTTATTGACTTCAAAATTCAAAATCATATAAGCTTTATTCAAATTTCAGAAAAAAAAAAACCTCTTAGAACACCAAATGGTTTCACTACTGATGTTGTAATAAGGAGGGTAGGTGAGTTAGTAGCAGCGGGACTTAGCTAACCTTTAAAAGAAGTGTTTTTTTTCCTTGAGATTAGTGGTGTTTGTCAGAGCTATTGTGGTAGTTTTTTAAAATGTTTTTTGCGCCGAAATACATCCAAATGATATTTTTTTTTATTTTTTAAAAATTATTTTTGACATCAGCACATTAAAATGATCTAAAAACAACAAAACATATTCATTTAAAATAAATAATAAAAAAAAATAAAAAAGCAAAAGTTGCGGCACAACTTGAAAAAAGTCATGCCAAACAGTCTCTAGGTCGGTTTTGCTATCGTTGCTGTTTGGTGTCTCGGTGAAAAATATATTTTGTTTTTTTTAAAAAAATTATTTTAACTTAGATTTTTACATGTTTTCAGATTTTTTTTTAAAAAAAATTGATAATAATATTTTAAATTATAATTCTTAGCGCAATTCTAAATACACACTTGTTATTGATTGTAAACCCGATTTCAACTGTTTTGAGTATGTGTGAGAGAGTAGTTGATGTTATTCATGAAAATATTCTATTAAAAAATATATTAAAATAATATATTTTTTTTATTTTTTAAAAAATAATTTTACAAAATAATTATAAAAAAAATTTACACACAGCAAAATTAATTTAAAAAACGACAAATGTTTTTTTGGTTGTAAAAACACTTAATTTTGAAGTGACTGATGTGCAACAGAATTATTATTATTTATATAGAATTTATAGCCAGCATAATGATGAGGTTTTCATACCTTGATTGTCAGAAAGGTTAGGTTATTAGCATATCCTTGCAAGTATCTGTGATAATAAAAATAAAAATAAGAATAAGAATAATAATAAAAGTGGCAGTGCACGTGTAGAAAAAGAAATAGAGGGAGCTGATTTGATAGCAATTTTACCCGGCAACTTGGTGGTTAGACACCCAAGACCTCCATTCATCTATTATCTTGTATCCAAGTGACCTTGTCCAGGCTTGCGTCCCAGTGAATGGCACGCACATATCATGGTCTCCGCTGTATGTAAATTCAATATAAATTATATTCTCATAAATTATTTTTTATTTCTCTTTTCACCCAGAAATTGTGGAACTCAAAAGGAGGAGAATAGAAGGGCTGGCTTCGAAGGAGAAAAAAATAATAGACTTATTGAACTAGCGGTCACGAGTTCGAATCTTATCATTTTATTCTATTTGATAAAAATCAAGTACAAGTTAGTATGAGACTTTGTGCAAGTTTCAATTCCAAAGAACTTTCACTTGAGGGGGTGTTGGAGAATAATATACATTATATTCTGGAGTCTCATTTAATAGTTTAAGTTTTTAGCTGAGATGATTCCTTGACAACCCGTTCGAGTTTTACATCAGTGAATTACTAAAATTCTTAACTAGTTGTTAATTTCAGAGGGCGTCAAGATAAGCGTAAACTGGTATAAAAACCCACATTGAAAAAAATAATAATAACCGGAGAACTCCCTCGAACTTGAAAGACAAGATTGATTATTTGGCCACTCTCTCAAATGGCTTTTGCGAGGTATTTACCAGGAGGGAAAACACAATAAAATAAAAGACAACATTACCTGTAAATAAGGGCTCGATATCCTTGGGTGGTTAGATTTTTATGGTATGGAAGCATACTCCCAGCTCCGGATCTATAATCTATTCTGTCGGAACATATTTCCCAGGGACCAGCAATGGATTTCTAGCGTTAAACAAAATAAAAATTAATTCAAACCTAAATTTCAAAACAGGATCATAAATTCAGATAACTTACCGGCTCGGCATGGATTGATTTCCTGACAGATTCGTCATTTAGCCATGCAGTTGCAACCTCGTCGTTCTGATTCATAGCAAGCAACCGGTGAGAACAAACAAGATTACTTTCCGCGGCTTGTTAGAAGGGTTCTGGAAAACTTACAACGCATGGAACACTTCCTTGCAGGGCAAGTTCCGGCCACGATGGGAAATTACCGTCCTTTTCAAACGCCCAAAGTGGCCAAGCACGGCCAAACATTCTCTTTCTCACCTTGAGAGGCCTCTCAGTTGCTCCTAATTGCTGGAAGCTAATCGGAAGGCTTGAGCTTGTGTTTCCTTCTGAATGTTGATCGGAAGTTGGATCGTGGTAGCAAGGGTCAAGGATGCCATAGATGTTTAGCCCCAAGAGAGCCTAACCAAAGGTACCGGAATTTTATTAACTTGCTTGAGATATTGAAATCACAACTACTGAAAGGCTAAGAAAACATCATCTTACTTGGTCAATTTTATCAATACTAATAGAGCAACTACCACTAGGATTTTGATAATCCCCCCTGCAAGCACGTTCAACTTCCTGCAAAAGTTTCCATGATGAAGAACGATTTGGGAAAGGTAAACGTAATTCAATTCCTCTCTTTGTATAATTGAAACTACAAGATTTTGATTCTCTAATTTTATTATTATTAACATGGGTGTTCGGGTCAGCTTATGCGCATGCACCTCTATTAATCCTTAGTAAATCAAATGTTGAATGATAAGACTAAGAAAAAAATCAATTACACAAAAGGATCTAAAGAAAAAATTATAATAAAAAGACTGAGGGTAAAAATAAAAATTAAATTAAAGGCAATAAAAACAATTCAATCGGAGGATTAAACCAAAAAGAAAGTTAACTTTATCAAAAGCAAAAACAAATCAAAGAATGAGAGGCAAATAAAAAATATAATTTTTTTATTAAATTATTAAATTGAAAACTAATAAAACCATAACGTATAATAATATAAATAAAATATAAAGACCAAATTTAAAAAGAATATTATACGTAGAAATTATAACTGAAATCAAAAATTTATAAAAAAGACAAGAAAAAAATATGAAAATCAAAATAATAAGGAATAGAATGAAAATCCAAAAACCTATTTTTCAACAAAATATCAATAAAACACCTTAATAACCATGATAAATTTATTCATGGCCTCTAGAAAACCAAAACATTATCTCAAAAACTAAAGTAAAAATTTAAGGATAAAATTGAAAAAAAAAACTACAAAATACACGGGAATAATAATATGAAATGTGATTTTCTTACCTCAAACATGTCGTCCGAGACAAGGCCCATACCATGTGCAAAAGGGACTAGAGCACTCCACCCATCAAATTTGGTGTGAGACACTCCATTACCTATCAGGTAACCCTGCATGAAGAATTAGACCTGCGATTAATATTATAGTTATCAATTTTTTTTATTTTTTTATTAATATATCCGTTATTTATTTATTTATTTATTTATTCGGGTCAGCTTGCGTGTATCTCAATTAATCCCACGAGTTCTGAAATTAAAAACAATGTAAGTCTCTAGTAATTATCATATTAGCAATTATAAGATTCAAAACTAAGATCACAGGAGAAATAAACATCTGAATCCTAAATTTGTACTATTGAGTCACTTAGATACTTATAATTACCAATCTATTTGAATTGAACCTGGCTGTCACAGTGGTATATTTTTATTACCTTGAAGTTGATAATAGGATTTTGAGCTGCCTTTATCCCTGCAAGAGAAAGCAAAGTTGTGCATTAAAACAAAATCGGCAACCATACTAACATATTCTTGTCAGGTACGGTTTCAGAATCTGTCAACTTTATTTTTTTAATAATAAGTTATATTTCAATATATTGATACCAAAATTAAAAAATCTAATAAATCTTCAATAAAAAATACTTAGAAAAAATAACATTTGTCACACCTTTCACCACTTCAGCAGAAAGTGTAGGCACGTAAATTCCCGCATAGGACTCTCCCGCGATGTAAAATGGATTGTTAACAAACTCTGGATAAAGTTGAAACCACTATATTGCAAACACAGACAAATCTTAGAGCTGAAATAATTAAAAAAAAATATAAATGATTTCATATATTTTTATTATAAGTGATGATATTTTCAACTAGTTTTAGCACATTAATTATAAGGGTGTTTGACATTACGTTAAGGGTGTTTGACATTACGTTTCAAAAATATTTTTTATATTTTTATATTTTTCTTTAAATTGAACGTTTTGATATTTTTAAATCATTTCACATGCTAATGTCATAATAATTTAAAATAAAATATCATTTTAATATATTTTTAAATAAAAAACATTTTCAAAAACAATTTCAGTCACACTTCTCAAACATTAACTAAATCCATCTCTACAATACAATTAGAGATAAGTTATTTTCTATTATTGTGCTAACTGATCTTACGTGTGTCGATATATTATCGAGCTTAAATTACCTTGAGGAGAAAGTTATGCGTATCAGCAGCCGTTTGGAGGTCATCGTTTATATATTTGCTTTGGTTTCTGGAGTAAGACATGCCAACCCCGCAAGGAGAGTCCAAATAAATAATGTTTGAAACCTGTGTGTGTGTGTATATATATATAATGACAACAATATAAAGTTAAAAGAGAATATGACTGAACTACAATCAGCAAATAATAAATCAATAAATCAAAGAAGATAGAATTTTAAAAAAGATAAAAAGAACTAATGAAGTTATGACCTTGGACCAGCTGTATGGATTGAGATGCAATACTGGGAGGCTTCCATTAGGTTTCCCTTGTTCAAAATTGAATGGTCCTGCACATATTCCATTGAGAAGGAACCAAATTAAACAAGCCAAGGAAGCTGAACGAAGACTTCTCAGTTTTCCATCACGAATAGTGAAATTAACAGCGTTGATTGTATAATAGTATAAAGATTTTGCTGGGATCTTTAAATAATTAAAATTCAGAAGAAAAAACCCTTTGGTTATGGTTTTTGGTGTCTTATTTATACTCTAAATTTAATTGTCTCCAACTTCCCCTTTAATCTTAGAAAATATTTCAATAAGAATATTTGATACAACAGGATCTGTGAAATAAGAGCAGGAAGCTGACAATTTAACAAGCAAAGTGTTTTGTGATCAAAACAGGATTTTAATGAATCCTCGGTGCACCACCGCGGATTAATGGTCCAGCGGCGCAAGGTGTTGATAACCATTTAGGTAACTTGTGGTTCGAGTCTCAGAGAAAAAGGGTCTTGAAAGAAAGCCAATCCGGTGTGAACGGATCAATCTCTGGGCCTAACACTTGGTTATCAACTAGGAAAAGTTTTTCGTGTACGGGTCCTCCATCAACGAAAATAAATTTGGAAAACAAGATGTCTCTCTCAATCTTTAAAAGTTAGGTTGTGATGCATCACCATATCCTCGTCGTCTTCTTCCCAAACTAGTGATTATTATTATCCAAGCTCAAAGCAAACAGAAACCTGAAGGGCTTAAATTATTTATCTTAAAATACTATAAAACCTTGCTCGTGAACTACAAACTTAAATGCTATAATCTATGGATGAATTATGTAAAACGATGAAGAAAGTGTGTAAGAGAATGAAACAGGGTAAAATCAATATCTCCGTATAAACCCTGGTACTGAGGCTTACCATGTTCATAAACGAAGCCGTCGAAGCTAGAGCATCCAGGTCCGCCATTAAGCCACAAAACCACGGGATCTTTGGATGGATTTCTCTCCGAAACAATGAAGTAGTAGAAAAGATTCTTCTCATCAAAGGTTATATAGCTACAGGTTGAAATTTGAATCACAATTAAATTTCTTAATCAAAACTCAAGGGGATTCCACCAATCAGCTTCAGGTTTTTGATGATTATTCAACTGGATACAACAGCACGATAAAAACAAAAAAAAAAATGAAGGGAGAATCAACTTGCCCTGAGTGGTGATTTGATGGGAAAACGCCATTGAAACCAGGCAATTCTGTGATTAGTGAGCCTGTTGGAGCTGCTTCAACTGATGATGCAAAATTCAAAAGGACGCAAATTAATATACCAGAAAAAAAGCTCCGATTCTCCATTGCCATGACCACTCGGACAATAAGAATGTCTACGCAAACCAGTCCTCACAAAGAAGAATTGTTGGCATGTAATTCACCTATATATGTTTTATAGGTGGGAAGGAGACGAAGGGAGAGAGCACTCTCTCTCTCTCTCTTTTCTTTTTCTATTTTGAACGGAAAGAGGGTGGGCGAGCGAGACGATGAATTCGATGTGAGCTGCTGTTCAAGTGAGGAGGGAAGCAAAATAAAACATCGAAGAGGAGAGGACGTTGGCATTAAAGGCCAAAAATGGAATAAAGAAGCTTTTATACCAAAATTCTCTCTTCTTTTTTTTATTTTCAAAACCAATATTAAATTAGTATTTTTTGTTTTTTACTATTTTGATATATATTTTACGAAAACAATTTAAAACTTTAAACTTTTTTTTATCAATTTAAAATCTAGAATACATTTTAAAATGACTTTGCTGACTTTAGTTAGCACATGTCCTCACTTATTATCCTCCTAATAGTAAAGAATTTATTATCTGCATAATGGGTTTTGTTTTCGAATCAAAACGTTTATTTCTTGTAAAAATCTGGCATAACGGAGGCTCTACTCACTTACCTGTGACCACAAAACACATTTTCCTAGAAGCAGAGTCTACTCGTATCCAAGAAAAATGAAAGAAAGATGTTTTGAATATTTACATGAACAATTTTCTGGAAAAAGAAGTAAAATATTTGAAGCCACCTCTAAATTTAATTTATATAAAAAAAAAACTTTAAACTTTTGCTAATTAAAATTTTAGTTGACAATGTTGTAAGAATATATTTTTAAAGTGTTTTTTTTAAATAATTTTTTTATTTTTTAAAAGCACTACAAAAGTAATATAAAATAAATAAAAACTAAAATATTAATTTATAAAAGAGTATATAAAAATAAACAGATTTTATAACCCCAGCAGCAAGATATGAACAAGGTAATGAATGCTCTTACAATTTGACTTGTCTTATCTTGATGTGGTGGAAATCACAAAGGACCACTTTGTGAGACATGCCTGCTGGCAGGAAAGGCAATCTGGAACAAATGATTGGGCCTTCAAGTCTACGAAGGACATGTTCGTCTTTATCTTTTAAAAAACACTTTTTTCAAAAATAAAATTTATTTTTTACTTCTTTTACTTTAAATTATTTTCTTAAATATATATATATATATATATATATATATTAAATATTTAAAAAAACAATATAATAGATTCAAAATAGACACAAAAAGAGGCCCACTTGACTTTCCATTAATTTGGAGTCATTTTCTAGATTACCGGGACACCCTTTTGTCTTATGTACAACAACCCTCTGCTTTTTCTGATTAAAGGACGATACTATCCCTCCCGTGGAGAATATTAGAGACCGTATGTGGTAGTGGTGGTCGTACATTATTTCAGAGAAAATAATGTTTAATTAATTAAATATTTTCTACTTTTTATTGAAATTTATATGTAATTAAATTATAAATATCATAAACTTAATATTTATTTATTTTTAACTAAAATCAATTTGATAGTAGTTTGATCCGAGGTTGTCAATACCGTTCCAGTTGTCGTTCCGGTTTTTCTATTGATACAGAACGTTTCGGTTTCGGAGTATATCGGC
Source organism: Salix exigua (assembly GCA_032356905.1). Taxonomy (NCBI): domain Eukaryota; kingdom Viridiplantae; phylum Streptophyta; class Magnoliopsida; order Malpighiales; family Salicaceae; genus Salix; species Salix exigua. Next base: position 12,937,842 of record CM063606.1, on the reverse strand, counting down.
GTGCCATTTCGGGATTGTACTGTTCATATATAATTATATATATATATATATATGAAAAAATTAAAATATTAATTTAACAAACATAATTAAAATTCATGATAAATTAACTTTAAATTATACAATATAAACACAAATTCAAACAAACATAATCTCAAAATTAGAAACACAATCACAATTCACAAGTTAATCAAAATAAGGAGGATTTTAAGGCCGAAACGGCACACTCAAAACGTTACCAAGACGTTCCGGCCTGAATTTGACCGGTATTTCTAGAATAGGCCGGAATTAAAATCGAGACGAAAACGACGCTGTTTTATCTTGTTTTTATAACGGCACGGAACGTTCCGGCCATTCCGATCGGAATGGAATAGTATTGACATCCCTGGTTTTATCTAAACACATTAAATGCTTTTTTTAAACCATAACTATTTTTTTTAAATATAATATTTTTAAAATCTAAATCATTGAAACCATAACAATTGCCCATACATATTGACAATAAAAAAAAAGAGTTATTTTTAATTTTACCTTAGATTTTTTTTATAGTAAGTTGTTTTTTTTTATCAATTATTCTTTTGAACTATTTATTTTCCCACCTGAATAATCTTATTGATGAATGAATGTAATCTTGTAAAGGTAAGTGATTAAGATTTTTTTTTGTTTTATTAATAGGTATTGATAAAATGAATATATTTCAATCCATATGATAATTTATCAATTACCAGTTAAACTTTGTAACAATGATTCTCTGTTTTTTTTTTATTAACATGGTTATCCGAACCAGTTTACGAGAAACCTCGACTAATTTAACGAGTTTTAAAATTAACAACCATTGCTGTCTTTCTAACACGCTAACGGGGGATAGGAGCTTAGAAAAGTAAACCTAGTTATGGTATGGCTTTTGTCTGCAATCTGATCTCGTGTGGAAACATGTTGCCCCAGTCCTTATTAAGAACTCCTGGTGGCGATCCAGTTTGCTCTCTTGGAGCATGCGTGAATTGGCACAACTCCCAGCTAAACTTTTCTAGACAAAACATGGTGATCCTAAGAGCATTTATAGATGACACCTAGGGAACCAATTGTCGTGTAATAGAAATGTGTTTACTTAATTGAATTGTAATTTATCAATCTAAGATTTTATAACATGGTCGAATTGGTTATGTTGTTGTTTTGAATTGGAACTTGGAGGATGGTTGTTGAATTTTGATGTGAATCGAATTGAATTATTATGATTTGTTGACTTTTCATGCAAGGAATAAAGGTCAAAGCATTTTTTGAATAAACCATGGAATAAGGAAGTTATGGTATGAACCATGTTAAGCTTCAAAAAGGATATTTGTTTAGATCAATGAGGTTGTTGATCTTTGAAGTGATGGAGGGGTGTGAGTGCATAAATGAAGACTTGTAGTGGAAAATATAAATTTTATCTCATTTATACTATTGCTAGTGTGAAGTGTGATAAGAGTTTGTGATGAGTTGGAAGCGCATATCATAATATGCTAATGCTTGTGAAATATAGTATATGTGTTCATTCCTATAATGAGTATGTTTTGCTTGAAATAGTTTTGGAATAAATATGAGTTAGGTTGATTATGGTGATACTATGATGTGAATAGCATGGCTAGTTATTTTTAATCGAGAGAAAACAAAATAAAAACCAAAACTCAAAGAAAAAACCTTTGATCCCAAGTAATAATTCATTGACAAAAATGAAAAATGATGATTGATGTCGTGACGATGTTTTTTCACACTTCACGCGATGAAATGAAGGGTGTTTTAATAGTTGTAAAGTTACGATTGTAAATTTTGGGAGTAGTCACCTAGTATTAAGGTCACTAGGAAATCTAATGGTCCGTAAGAGTCTGAGTAAGAAGACTTGTTGCACAAGAAAAAAACGCATAACTCCTAGTGCAACTACATAAGACAAACTGCATTCTTGTTTGATTTTTTTAGTCAATTTCTTTTTCGTTGGTCTTTCTAAGGCTCGAAGTAGATCTCTTTTCATGAGAAAGTATCTACCTCGTTTGGAGTCAAAAACCTAACCATTCTAAAGTTTGAAATATTTTGCACGACACTTGTGTTTTTTAAAAAATGTTTTTATTATTTATGGGTGTACTTTACAATATAATTTTACACCGCAATAGCTAAAACAAAATGATTGTTAATTTTTTTTTGATATCTTGGCCAAATCCCAATGGATAATAAGAAATTGGTTACGATATCTAATTTTTGTTCAAAACATGTGAAAGATGCAACATATATTTTTTACGAAAAATATGCTTGGAAAAACCTTGGAATTCGGCCACATGCACAAAAACACATTTTTTGTTTATTTTTTTAATATGATTTTTTTATATTATATTTTAAAAAAATTCAGACTGGGTCTGACCCAACTCAATGGCCCAGCCAACAGGGCTGAGCTGATAACAGTCTGGCCCATGACCAACAGAAACAAAGAAAAAATCATGTGTGTAGAGTGAATTAATTCACTCACACTTTTCATGTATTACATGAAAAGTAGAAGGGGTCGGCCGACGGTGACGAGAGGCTCACTTGCTACTCATAGTTGTTTGTTTTGTTCCGTTTCGGCCGAAGCTTTTTATACCAATTAAAAAAAGAAACAAAACTGCGTCGTTTTTACCCAGGTTTGAATTCTGGTCTGTTCCGGATTTTTCAACCAAATATCGGCCAAAACATTTCTGTTTCATTCTACCCGTTTTGTTTCGGTCAAATGGTATTTTTTGAAATAATAAATAATTTTAAAAATATCAATCATATCTACCATTAGATTGAGATGAAATTTTACGAGGAGTCTCTTGACATATTTATATATATTATGTTAAAATTTCAGAGAATCATTAAATATAATGCCCTTGCAAGATTGATATGTCATTCTTATAATATTATACATGTTCATAATTTTGTTTAGAAAAATCATTTTGTTGTGTATTTTTTTAGATTAAATTGCACAATTCTAAATAATTTTATTTTTGGATTTGAACTAAATTTTTTTGAATTAATATATTTAATTATACATATATATTTAATTTTATTACCAATACAACCCCGAAACGACGCGCTGAAACGCTTTGAAACTGAAATATTATGTTACAATTAAAAAAATGAAGCACCAACCGAAACGATATTGACAACCTTGTTGCTACTGTCGCCGAGTAGAAGAGGTCGAGGTGGTTCTTCCTTTGGTGGTGACATCTTAAATAGTATCTTGTGGTGGCTGGGAGGATTGACAAAAGAGGGATGGTCTGCGCTGCTGCTGCCAGAGATCACGATGGAGCTGTTAGCGTGGAGGTGAAGCAGCCAGTGCCGAGGAAGATGATGCAAGGTGGTCGGTCGGCTGCTGCACGAGGAGAGAGAGACAATGGAGATATTAGAGAGAGAGAGAGAGCTAATGTTGCAAGGGAGAGAGAGAGGGCTGCCGACCTAGGGAGGTCCTGCCATGCCGAGGAAGAGGAAAGTGGAGGTTGCTGGTGTTTATATTTTTTCTGCAATTTTCAACTGTTTCTGTCATCCCCTTTGTTCTCTTTGTTTTTTCTACAAATTTCTCGTGGTCTGTGTGCGTGTGTTTTTTAGTATTATTTTAGTATTATTTCATGCTCCTTAACTGTAATTTTCCCTTATGTTAACGATGGTCTCCCCCTTTTATAAACTAAACGAGCGAACTTGCCCGCGCGTTGCGCTGGACTTTTTTTCATTGTAGAAAACTGATTGTTTTTGTGCGTGTTGTAATTGATTATTTTAATATTTAATCAGTAAAATTGTAATTGATAAAATCTGTTAAAAACAAGTTTTTTTCCCCCTAAAAGTGATTGAATGTTGCTGCTGTTAAAATTGTTTTGATAATTATTTAATCGGTAGATTGTACAATAGGAATAAAAAATTATGTTAAAATTATATCAAAATATTATAATTCATCTCACATATTTATAAGAAAAAAATATTACAAATAATAATAATAATAATAATAATAATAATAATAATAATAATTATTATTATTATTATTATTATTATTATTTTGTATGCCTTATCTATAGTAATTTGAAATTCCAACACCTAACAATATTAGCAAAAAAAACAATTTTAAAACTAAATAAATGACAAAACAAAAATAAATATTATTAGATTTGAAAAAGTTATTTGACTTTAAGAATAAATAAATATAATTTAAAACAAAGAGAAAAAATAATAAATATCAATTTTCAAATGATCACCAACACAAATTAAAATTTAAACATTATAAAACAAATAACAACAGTGGAAATAATAAAAATTGATGAGACCATAATTATTGTTACAAAAACAAATTCTATTATTTTTTATTTTATAATATTTATTCATTATCTTATTATATTAAAAGTATTTCTGAATAATGATATTTAAATTATTGTTTTTTCAAAAAAAACCTAGGTCATATATATATATATATATATATATATATACTAGCTATGGCACCCGCGCCTCGTCGAGGTCGAAATTATATTTTTTATCACAAAAAAATATTAATTATTTGTCATTTTTTATTATAATATAAATTTGGACAAAATAATAAATCTGTGTAAAAATCTTGTGAAGTATAAATTTTCTATAAAATATATGACTTTTAAATGGATATAATTTTTTTGTTTAATAGGTTTCAATGAAATAACTAGTATAAAATTATCTTTATAAAAAAAAGCAAGAACATTCAGATATCTGAATTATTGAATACACTGTATTAAGATTAATTTATTCTATAATTCAATTTAAATTAAACACAACAAATAAAATATAAATTTTGATAGAATCTGTATTAATGAAATAACAAAAATAAATAGTTAATTTTCTATATCCAAAAAAAAAACATATAAATTGAAATATGAGATAAGAAGTATGCGTTGATAGATACAATGCAGAGAAGGGGCAGCGAAGCAAAACACACGATGAGTGTCTACGCTTTTCCAAGCATATTGCCCACAAGTTCAAATTGAGAAGGTTTATATAAACAAAAAAGACAAGGATTTGTTTGACTTGAACCTGAGGAATTCATCCCCACATTATTGTTATTATCATTACTACAACAATTAAAATTATTAAATTGACCTGAATAATTAAAAAAAATATTTTTTCAAAAATATAAAAAAATCACTATAATTGTGCAAAAAATAAAGTCATAAAATCATTTAATATGAAAATTAGATTAAAAAGAATAGATAACAAAGAAAGAAAAAATATAGCAATATTAATTCTAAAATGATCACGAACATAAATTAAAATTTCAGAATTTAACTGAATAAAAATAAAATCTCAATAAAAAATAAAATGACAAAAATTCAAAATAAAAACCAAAAGTTTAAATGAATAAATATGAACAAAAAATAAAAATTTTCCAAGAAAGATTAAAAAAATAGAAAAGAAAAGAATCAATACTAAATAAAAAATTAAAAGAATAAGTGTCAAAATAAAAAATAATATATATAATTAATTTCAATTGAATGACAAAACTACAACAAATCAAAATCTTGGAACAGAAAAACAATAAGGGAATTTTTAAAAATAAAATACAGTGTAACTAATATAAATTAAAATTTCAGAACGGAAAGTAATAAAAATAAAATCCTGACAAAAAATAAAATAAAATCTAAATATATAAATATGGACAAAATATAAATATTGTCTAAAAAAATCAAAAGAATTAATACAAAAAACCAAGAATTATATATATATATATATATATATATATATATATAAATATATATATATATATATATATATATTAAGGAACAAATATTAAATAAATATAAAAATATATAATTAGTATGACATATTTAAAAGAAAACAAAAATCACAAATAATCATTATCATTATTTTGAATGTCTTATATATAATAATTAGAAATTTCAACATCTAACAATATTAACAAAAAAACAATTAAAAAACTAAATCAATGGCAGAATAAAAATAAATATTATTAGATTTAAAGAAATTATTTTATTTGAAGAATAAAAAAAAACAAAGAGTAATAATAATAAGTATTAATTTTCAAATGATCACTAACACAAATTAAAATTTAAACGTTAAATAAAAAACCCTTAATAACAATGAAAATAAAAAAAAACAATTGGAAACAAAAGCTAAGGGCATGTATATGTAAACATGGACAAAAATAGGAACTATGTAAGAAATATATATATAAAAAACTTAATGGAATTAAAATAAAATCCAAGATTAGAAATATAAGGGCCAAAATAAAAAAAACACATATATAATAAATTTCATTTAAAGGATAAAATTGAAATAAATCTAAACATTGATACCTATAAAATAAAATAATTTAAAACAAAACTGAAATTAAAATAATGAGGACCGAACTGAAACTGAAATGTATAATCAATTTGCATGGAAGGATAAAATTGAAACAAATCAAAACTTTAATATCAAAAATATTGAGAATTTCAAACCAATCCGGAAATTAAAAGATTGATTACCGAAATGAAACTACAATATATAATTAATTTCAATTGAAGGAGCAAATTGCAAAAAATCAAAACCTATATATAAGAAATAAGGACCATACAAAACAATCGAAAGATCAGGGACTAAAATGAAAACTCACAATAAACAGCGGTGCTGACGTGTGCTTGCGCAGGTAGGAGAGAGAAAAGGGGGGGAATTCAACCAACCATTGATATGTCTTTGGCCACCTTGTAAGTACATGCGCCGCACCAGGAGGAAAATAACATGGTTGAAAATGAATCTAGATGCCAGTTGGGTATTTTTGGACACCAGAATACTCCGCACTCGCAGTCCGAAACCCGCGTGAGCACGGAAACGAACGGTGCATTCGACGACGTGCCAATAGCAATTCAATAGTAAATATAATTTAAAAAAATGGTAAATTACTAGGATACCCCTACAACCAAGATATTATTTACGTATTTGACCATTTTAAAAAAAGAGTGCAATGACCTTACTAACCCCAGACTTTACTGTTATGTTTTGTCTTATATGGGGGTAGATTTGTATTTAGCCATTTAAAAAATATATGCAATACCTTAATGGCCCCAGCGATTCCTGTGTATTTTTGTCTTATTCATGGGTATTATGGTTATTTTACTGTGCAAAAAACAACGAAAATACAAAAATACCCCCAAACAATCTGATAATGCCAACCAGTCCCATGGAAAAATTGAAAATACCCTTGATCCCAAGGCAAAGGTTGAGGCGTACTAAGGGAACAAATCGTTAATACACTATTGTAATCCACATTGTTTTGTGAGTGTGTGCACTATATATACACTATATATATATATAGGCTGACTTAGTTTGTCGCTGCCTATTTCGTGACGGGATAGAAAATTATAAAGGGATACGACCAACGTCAATATGTGAAATGATTATGATTTAAATTCAAGATGAACTTACAAAAAAACTCAAGGAATGAATTAAAATATGAATAAAACAAGTTGGGAGAGGGGTGAAATTGAATAAATGAAATGATTATGATTTAAATTATAAGAAGAGAAGGAGTGGGGTAAAAAGAAAACATTTAAAGGAAATGGGGTACCTTAGTGAAATAAGAGAAATTGAGGAGTATAAATACCCCTCTTTTCTCTCATTTCCAGGAATATATGAGGGAGAAAGAGAAGGAGATTTTGATATTTTCTTGCTCAATTAAAGAAGAATTTTGAAATAAAAGTGAGATTAAGGGTTACTAAAACCTATAAACATCAAAAACCCAAGGATTGGGAGCATTATTGGAAAGAGAGAGTGGAAGAAAAGAAGTGTTTGGCCGGCACTTGTAGGAAGAAAAAGAGGAGAGGAGGATATTTTGATTTCACAAGCGATTAGGATCTTGAATCCCTCTTGGTATGGTGTTTCTTATATGCATTTAAAAGGTTCTTTACCTTATTACTTTATGGTTAAATTGCATGAGTTTTCTTTATGAATTTTGGGTTAGGGTTCTTGAATAAAAATTTGGGGGAAATGTGGAATTGTGTAAAATTGATGAATGTGGCATGAAATAGGATGTGAATGTTGTGTAATGAATGGTTGAGCATGAAAAGAATGAGGAAGTCTTGTTTCCAAAGCCAATTTTCAGCCAAATGCATGTGTTACAAAAATTAACAACTTGACAGATTCATGTCGTGACTTTGAGAGAGAATATGAGTGGTAAAAAAAAGGAATTAGGGTCAGATTCCTTCATAGGAGTTGTAGTTATGGATGTCTACTATCCAAGGAAACTTTTTTCACTTAATTTGGAATTTTATAACTCCAGTTAAGGGTCACCTAACATGACTGTGCAGGGCAGATTCTGCAAAACAGCAGGTCTGTCACATCTGAGATGCATTTCATAAATTTTGGGGACAGAATTGGGTTCTATTCCCTTCATAAGAGTTGTATCCCTATATGTTAGCTTTCTAAAAAGATAAGTTTTGTACAAAACGAATTTCTACAACTCCAGTTATGGGGAAAAATCTGGGCAAAGGTAGAAATCCGACCTTTGCTGACAGTTTTGAGAAAAAGGGGGAAAGAGGTGGGAGGTCACTAAACGATGTAGTGAGATGCATTAAAGGAAAAGAAACAAGTTATGTTTGAAAATGAGTGTTTTGAATGATATTTTTAATGTCAAAAATTTTAAAAGAATAACAAATGAAAAGACATATTGAATTGTTTCGGTGGGGTTGTTACAACATGTGTGGTGTGCGTTTGTTGCCGAATTATGTATGTTGAAATGGAAATTCATGCTTGTAGTGTGCTGGAAATTGATGCGTATTTTGTTGACAATTACATGAGTGTTTCGGCTGAAATTGTGGAAGGATTTTGCATGCCGAAATTAACAATTTTAGGATATGAAGGGGTAAAATGTGGAACACTTGTGTATGAACAAATGAACTCTTGAAATGAGTGTAGTGACGGATGTAATTCAAAAATGCAAATGTACTTATTTATGACCATTGATGTCGCAGGTGGTGCGGTCGGGATTGGATCATCGTCAAGACAAGCTCAACCTACAAGAAGAACAGGTAGGTGACTTTTACATCCCCTTTACATTCGTTGCATAGGGTATTACTCTGATACGAACATTGTCCTATTGAATTATAGTCTATATTAAATGATCAAATACTGAAATGTCGATAAAAATATTGATTATCTTCGACTACAGGCATCCGAAGGGATGGCCGGTGTCGCATCCCGTCGCGAGAGCATGGCATCGTGACGACCCTCCTCCCCGATGAGCGGGGGATTGTAAAATGTTTGGGGTATCATTTTTATTTTCGTGAGAAAAAGGGAGTCGCCACCTAGTATTACGGTTACTAGGAAACCTAAACTGGTCTTTCAGAGATTCTAGGCTAAGGGACTGGTTGCATAAAGCGAAGGTTTTAACACCCCTAATACGCCCTACCTAAGGTCTGCTTGATATATATATATATATATATGTTATGATTTGTTATGATTTTGATCTTTCAAAGAATTTGTTGGTTAAATGATGAATGAGATATTACTCCGCCGAATATTTTGGATATTAACACCTTAGGATTTATTTATCCAAATACCCACAGTGAATAATAGCATATCATTCCGCCGAATATTTTGAATATTAACCCCTTATGATTTATTTATCCAAATACCAACAATGAATAATAGCATATCATTCCCACCGAATATTTTGGATATTAACCCCTTAGGATTTATTTATCCAAATACTGACAGTGAATAATAAATTCCCCAAAAATAAGATTTTATATTTTTTGAAATAATGGCCAATACCCTTTGGATTTTACAAACATGTTGTAAAATCTCAAAACTACAAGATGACCCTTATCCTAGCTTCCAATACTGCCATTTTGTCTTGATCTGCATCATCAGACAATTGGATCTTACGAGATTCATTCGCAAATGTTTCCACTAATGGTACCAGAACGAGTGTTGGGGTTGCTGATTGTACAAATGCAGGATGTTGTTGAGGATCTTGTATTCTTTCTCCCATCACTTCGTCAGGGTTATTTGTTGCTTGTGCAGGCCTAGTCTAAGGACCTTCCCCTAAAGCACTTCTTAATGCTTACTCGAGTAGACTGGTAAGGCGGGCTACACTTTCCTTCAAGGCATTCAGTTCTCCTTGGAAATGGGTGTCCTGGTGTGCACGCTCTTCATTCTCCAAGTTTCTCTGTCGGAGCCGAGTATTGTAAATTCGGGAAGGTGAGGTTCTTCGAGGACCTATATTTTGACCTGTTGGTAGTATGCATGTTATTTATGACCAATGAATGTATACATGATGATTTATTTATTTTTATATTTTTTTGAAAAACCCAATCCATGATTTTCTTGTCGGGTAGGATCCGTAGTCTGATGCCTTAGGAAAGTTTTGCCCAAGTATTTGAATCAATTGAATAGTACATACTTGACAAAAGCAAAAGTTGGATCTTGTTCATTTCATTCATCAAAATAGAGTCATACAAAAACATTCACTCGAATGCTAATCCTATGTTGGCTACAAACCTAACAAAAGAGGAAAGTTCACCCAAGTAAGCTTCATATTTGCGGACACTCCCGCCAATTCTAGTAGCTTTTCCCCGTAGCTCATCTGCCTTCCTAAGCACCATGTTGATTAGCTTATCGGTTTGCTCTATTTTGTGATGGAATATAATATTATCTTGGCGCAGTGCTTCATTGCTACAATCAACATTATAATATTTTCTAATATATGAACTATTTTCTCAAACTGTTGGTTTTGATCCTTAGCCTTTTGTAACCCTGCATCGATTCTTGTTGTTTCAGAGTTTAGTTGGGCTTTGATTTCAGCGGTGCATTCTTCCTATTCATTGCGCTGCTCTTGCACTATTTTTAGCTCTTCTTCTCGAGTTTCTAATTTAGCTTGTAGAGTGGAAATACAATTTCTTAGTTTGTTGGTTTGGGCTAAGTATCTTTTCATATTAGATTCTGCTTCTCTTCTTGCCTCAAACTCACTTTCCACTTGAGCTTTGTACTGTGCTTTCAAATCTTTTTCCTCTTCAAGGACAAGGCTGGCCACTCTTCCTTTCTCCTTCTCAGCTTCCCATTTTATCTTGTAGTGTTCTCTTTCCTTTACTACCGAGGCTACCAACTCTTGGTCTGCATGTTCCCTGTTTTCAGATGCCTTCTTCAAAGTGACCAATTCTTTTTCCATCATTTCATATTTACTCAACCGGTCATTATATTGAGAATTTATTTCTTCTTGCTGATTCTTTTCTTGGATCAACCTATTAACATACTCTTCTTTTCCTTGCAATTGACGATCCAAAGAAAACATCATTTGTTCTTCTTCTAGTAGTTGCTTCTCGAGGAATTTCTGATTGCTTTTGCTGTTACTAAGCTCAATCCTTAGCTTATCCAATTCTTCTTGCAGGTCCCTTTCATCAACTCTCTTTCTTTTAGTTTCAGCAAAGACGGGTGTTTTATCTTGTACCGAGCTTTGTCTTACGATGTTCTGAGGTATCTCATAATTCCTCCATGCCACTAGGGCTAACAGAAGGCTTCTTTGGGTGAGGCTCTCTGTTAACTAAAACCGGTTGCCCCCAATCCTTTTTAATTACTTCGAGCTCAGCCAATGAATTGACTTCTCTGAAAGAACCCATGTATTCAGTTAGTCCTTTAGTTCTTAGTACATACTGTTCTCCCCCAAACTGTCTAGTTACTAGAGTGGGACAATAACTGATATAACCGGTTAAGCCAATTAACGAGACCCATGCTTTACCACCACAACTCATTAGATAAGCTGAACTTCCTACCCAAGGGGCTTTCCATCTGAATTTACTTTCGGGAAGTGAACGATATTTCTCCACCCAAGCTTTTTCATCCAGATCTTTCCATTCTTCACTCAAAACCAAACCAAGAGGCCTCATGTTAAACCAAAAAAAATTATTGAAAATTTCCCTCGAGGTTTCCAGATGACTAACAATCCACATGAATAATAAAGGGATACAACAACGCATTGCTCCCTTCCCATGCATCCTACAGTGGTTTAAGGACAAGAAAGTCTCAGCCAATATAGCTGAAGCGGGGTTATTCTTTCCTTGCTCGTATTCAACAAAGGCACTGACTGCTTCCATGCTAATTATCCTAGCGACTTCTGAAGGAAACAAAACTAAACCGAAAATGGCAAAGGCCACCGACTGGTATCCCTCTTCTCCAAGTCTCCCTTTATCTTTGCTTGCTTTCAACTTGCTCTCAATCGCCTTCCACTTGAAACCTCCAGAAGAAGTCATATACTGGCCTATTTGATCCAAGCATAGAAGCTTAGTGACCTCTTGGACTGTATTCTCGATTTTTCTGCCGGAAATAAACTTTGTGAGGGTTGTGAGGGAAACTCAGGATTTGAGCATATTCTTCTATGGTAGGAGTCATATCTACATTCCCAAAAGTAAAGCACCGGTAATTGGGATCCCAAAAGTACATAAGGGCTTTGACAACTGACATCTGAATTGGGATTTTCAATAGATGAGCAATTCTTCCATATTTGACTTCAAACAATGTCTCATCTACATACCCCAGGATGGGCACAAGTCTTTTCATACTTTTTGTAGAGCAGTGAATTTTGGTTATGGGTGGCAATTCATTGACTCTACCCCTCGAGCAATCTCCCTCAGTCAATTGCATCATCAAATCCTTTCCCGTATTCCAAAAAGGTCAAGGAAGTCATGGTTTTAGTTTGATAATTTCTGTTAAAAAAATGACATGACTAATTGGATAGTTTGTATCATAGGTTCCAAGTTATTGCATGAAGGGTAAGCTTTCTATCTGGTCTCAAAAGGTCTATGAACTACCCAGTGCCCACCTCACGTGAAGGTGGTGTAGGGGTTTACAAGAAATGGTTGGGGCACAGTATGACCGCCATTATCAGGTAAACACTTAGTTCATAGTTGGACGTTTCACGAATCTGAACCCCGACTGAAAGTCATCAGGCAGACCACTAATCCCTACCTAACTTAAATTTGGGTTTACTCAGAAAATTAAAATGCATGATGACATTAATTTGAATTTAATGTTATGCATGAATTGAACATAAAATGCATGCTAAAGCAGTAAAAATGCATGTTAAAGCAGCTAGAGGGAGTGCAAAAATTAAATTGAAAAATAAACAATCAAACAATCAAAGCTCAGTCTCATGTCCCAGTGGAGTCGCCATCTGTCGCGACGGTGATTTTGGGACACGCTTCGCGCCCCATTGTTTCCCAATGATTAAAGAGGGAACAACGACGTGCGGTGAAAATGGAGTTCTTATAATTGTAAAATTTACGATTATAATTCTAAGGAGTCGTCACCTAGTATTAAGGTTACTAGGAAACTATTGGTCTGCGAGAGTCTAGGGTAAGGAAACTACGCATCACCCCCAGTGCACCCTACCTAAGGTAAGCTGCATTATTGTTTGATTGTTTTTCTAAGTTAAAATTTTTACACTGCATTTCAAAAAAAAACATTTTTTTATGTTTGCGAGTGTACTTTACAATGTAATTTTACACCGTAGTAAAAATCCTATTTTTTATCTACGAGTGTACTTTACACCGTAGTAAAATTTATTTAATTTTTTTTCAGCGAGTGTACTTTACAATATAAATTTACACCCTCATGGATGAAACAAAAATATTTATAATTATTTTTGACATTTTGGCCAAATTCTAAAGGATAATCGCAAACTGGTTACGATATCCAAATTTTTGTTTTTTTTTTTAAATATCGAAACATATGCAACATATTTTTACAAAAAAATACAATGAGAAAAGTTTTGGAATCTGGCCGTATGCACAAACACAAATACATTTTTTTATATTTTCTTTTTTGAATATTTTTGTAATAATAATAGTAGTAGTAAAAAAATAATAAAAATACCCTTTTTGTCAATTTGTATTTTTTTATTTTTTCTTGTTTTTTTTTTTGGGGTTGGACTGTCAGCCCACCCCAAATTGGCTGGGCTTCCAGCCATGAGGGCTGAAAGCCTAAAGGACAAGGGCTGGATTGGGTACGGGCCTTGGGCCGAAACGACGACCCATTATTGCACGGGCTGGGCATAGAAGCCCAGCTCATATCTTTATACGTTTGGGCCAAACACAAAAGCCTGGCCCAACACACCTCGCCCCGCCCTGCATGAACAGTGGGACGATTACGTCCCACTGCATGCAGGGACAGAAGCTTGATGATAATGAATACTAAAAAACTCAAATGTGGTGAAAGGCGCACCTGTTGGTATGGTCTGGTAGCTGAGGTCGAGGTGGTTGTCTTGGTGGTTGTGGCGTCATCAACGGTGGCATGTGGTGGTCGGAGGAGGAGTTGGAAGTCGCCGGTCTCTTACTGGTTTAGGCTTGCCATTGCTG
>CM063606.1:12860231-12923000 GCA_032356905.1 Salix exigua | reverse complement strand
TGATTCCAGTGACATTCAAGAGCTAACATCCATACCTTTTTGTAAATGTAATGCAAGAAAAATAAAAGGAGAAAGATCATGGAAATCGCATCCTGCAAAGTCAAATCTCGCATTCTGCCACTGTTGACCTTTGTCCATTCCAAATTCAATATCTCGAGCTACAGAAGTCCAATTGATTCAAACTCAATTGGAGTGAATTCAGGACTCCAATACCTATAAACGCTCCAACGTTCAGCTCAAAACGATGTCGTATGAAGGAGATATGAATTTTACAAGGGACAACTAAATTCTGCCAACTTAAGGAAGGACTATTTGGTAAAATAGACATTAGGGTTTTTAAGCTTATATAAAGGAGAAGAGGATCAAGGAAGTGGAGGCCACCACAAGAGAAAACTCAAAATCTTCATCCTCCAAACCCAAAATCATGTGTTCTTCCATCTTTTTATTTAGTTGTTCAATAAACATGCAAGGCTAGACTCTTTTTCTTGGTTGCAAGGACACAAACACCTTCGGATTTCAAGAACCGTGAGATTTATTCTTCTTTCTATTTTCAGTTTATGTTATGAATGAATATATTTGTTTTCCTATGCATATTTCCTATGATTGTTGTTGATGATTGCTAGAGCGGACTCTAAGTTATTGTTGTGAACAATCTATTGCTAAGTTTAATATCAAAACCGGAGTTGTGATATTTGAACTTGTGAAGCAACTAAGCTTGATAATTGTGGTGGAACTACATTATTGAATTTAGGGAGAACATTAGAATAAATTGACATAAGTTGCGGACAACTTGTATGTTAATCTTGATGAAATTATCTAGTTCTTAAAGCTACCATTAAATTGAATCATTAGTGCGGACACGTTGATTGTTTGTTAGTTAGGATTAGTTATACGGCGGATCCGTTAACTTATCACGTTAAGAAAAGATAAAATTTCAGAACATAAACTGCATTTTTTGTTTCAAGGATCGGTTCTAATTTCCGTAGGTGGATGTATGCTTGTGACCAAGGTTTGTTTTCTTGATAAGTTTCGGTTTTAATTTATTTTTTTTGCTAGTTTAATTGTTGCCATAGTTTAATTGTTGCCATAGTTTAGTTAATCACAAACCAAATCCCCCCAATCACATAACGTACAACATAAAAATCTGACTTGAAACTTCCTCGTGGGATCGACCCCTTGCTTGCTCTATACTATCTTGTGTGTTATAAGCTAGGGTAATTAATTTGTGCGACCACGACATCGCAACAGGAAGCAGCAAGGCCCAACTTAAAACAAATGGTTCTCTCTCTTCTTAAAGAATTAGAAGGGATGCTATATATCGTTCGAAAGGTATGGAAGTCTAGTTTCCATCACAACTAGCATCACATGTAGCTAGAGTTATGAATAAAAGAGTAACCACGGGTCAAACTATCTGAATCTAGTTTTCTTCTCCCAATCCTTGCTTAATGGCCTTATCTCCACCAACAAGCCCTTCTTGAACATGAATGAGATTAATCAAGGCTTGCTCTTTATTATTACAAATCCTCTTGAAGTCCACCTTAGCCAATGTATCTTGAAAAAGTCCATTGAAAGCTTCTTTGAACTTCTTAGCCTTAAGCCTAGTAACTAGACCAACTGGAACCTCCAATGGATCCTTTGATGGTTGGATCACATCAATTTATATAACACAAGCACACCTTATACCCTTTCATTAACATTATATGTGATTTCATAAAGATTTTTGGCAAATCAAATTCTAGTACAAAAAGAAATATCAAATTAATTTTTGTTTAATGGATGTGTTTTGGAAATTCAATGGATTTAATTGAAAGTTGATCTCATATCCCCAAAAACCCACATAATAAAGCTATGATCTTAACTAAATAAATAATAAAAAAAAATCATTTTGCATGAAAAAGCAAAACTTATCGATCCTGGATGCAAGTTTTTTAAATGAGGAGAGGTCATCTTTGATATGCCTTCACAAAGTCTCAAATATCCATTGCAATCCCAATTTGAGCCTAGTAAATCATTCTTCATAATTAACCCTATTAAGGATGATACCCTACACTAGGGGGGGAGTGCAAAGATCAAAAAGCACTTTTAATCCATAAATATCCTTAATGACAAGTGATGCCCGAACAAAGCTGGGGCATAAACATAAAAAGGGTTTTAGCACACTATAACAAAGTAATTCAAAATTTTGATAGTACTAAAAGCCCAACATAGAAAGCCCAAACAAAATATTGGGGGCATTTCAAGACAAAAACCCAAACAAAATGTTGGGGGGCATGCCAGGTCATTAAGAGTAAGCACTGAGTGATCCTTAATCTAGAAAACCCTTAAATACTTTTTAAGCCTACAAATATCTTTTTTTTGTACTCAGTAACCTAAGTCTACATTACATGCCTGATAAAGACCTTTTTGATCAAATACGATTAATCTGGATCAATAGGAAATGCTTTTTCACTCGAAACAAACCTTACAAATGCTTCACACAACTTGATCGAAGCCTTTTTGACATGTAAAACATGCAAACAAGCATCGTTTAGCATTCTCATTAAAAGCAACAAAACTTGTAAATGAGATCTCTTGAATTCTTTCAAGAACAAGTTTGTTTAAACAAATATCAAATTTGGTTTTTTTTTTCCTTGGAATAACTTTGCAATTCCAAAAATCTTACATGAAAAAGTCTTTGTAAACAACCACCATTTCCCAGCAAACAGTTGAAGCCTAAAACACTTGTGTCATGACCTGGCTGGGGGGGAATCAAAATGGTTTTTGTGCTTGCAATGACTTTGAAATTCTGAAAATACTACATGAAAACAATCTTTGCAAATAACCACCGCTTTCATGCAAACACTTGAAGCCTAAAATACATAAATGGCATGACCCGATAGGGGAGCATTATAAAATACAATTGAAGTTGGCTCCATCATTCCTTTTCAAAGGATATTGATCAAAACTGAGGGGGCATGTGGATATGGAAGATCTGTCATCTCTAGTGGTCAAATCATAAGTTACGGCTTGAGTAAACGGAAGCGAGAAGCCATTAAAGTCAGAGATCCAAACCCCAAAGAGAAGACCCTGAAGAAGAAAGGGAACCTATATTTCTCAAGTAAGTATACATGTATCATCATGCATTGCATCCCTATTGAAAATCTATGAAATGTTTTCAAGGGATTGTAATTTACAAACCTTCATCCATCATTTTTGTGTATGCCTTCAAGCTCTCACCTTTTTCATTTCCTTAAGCGTGCTTTTCAGACTTAATCTGTAATAAGTTTTGTAGGTTGACAAGGACAATACTCGGTTATTGGAAAATGAGAAGAAAATACACATAAATCTGGTTAATCTCAAATCAGTAGAGAATATATTTTTTAGCTAGAAGCTCAACTGTAACTATTTCAAAGACTACGACAGGGTCTCTAGTTTTTTCCATGCTATAATGGGTTAGAAGCAGTGAAAGCGGTTCATTGCATGTATTATGGGTAGTAATTGAGTCCTTACTTTTTTAGAATCTAAGGGGGGCGAAATTTGTTAACTTTTATCAGAACCTTCTAGGCAAGTCTAGGGATACTTTGCCATTGGATATGGATGTTATTCAGTTTGGGCCATGTCTAGATTCCTCAACTTATGATGTTCTTCTTGTTCCTGTATCGGGGAGGACGTCAAAGCGTCTCTCTTAAACATTGACAATGATAAAGCCCTGGGCCCCAATGGGTACTCATCTTTTTTCTTCAAAAAAAGCTTGGGTTGTTGTGGAAAAAGACTTTGTTTTGGCTGTTCAGGATTTTTTCAGTTCTAGAAAGATCCCTAAGTAAATAAATCATTCCATCATTTTGTTTATTCCCAAATCTAATAATGTTACTTCTCTTAATGACTTTCGCCCAATCTCTTGTTGTAATGTAATTTACAAAGTGATTTCTAAGCTGCTTTTGAACAGGTTTGCTCGTGTCCTGTCAAACACTATCATTCTGATAAGTAATGTTTTTTTTAGGAGGGGCAAAGGATGGTGGATAATATCTATTTGGTTCAAGAGTTGCTTCAACAATATGGTCGCAAACAGACTTTGTCGAAATGTCTTATGAAAATTGACTTCAGGAAAGCTTTTGACTTGGTTTAGTGGAGTTTCTTGCAGAGTCTTCTCGGCATGCTTGGGTACCCTCCAAAGCTTGCCCATTAGATCATGCAATGTGTTATGTCCACCTTCTTTTCAATAGCCATTAATGGTAACCTTTATAGTTTTCTCAAAGGTTTGAGCAGTGTCAGACAGGGTGATCCTTTATCGCCATATCTATTCATTTGCTGCATGGAATATTTTTCTAAAGCAGTCTTCTAGTTTATCTGGTTTTCACTTTCATTCGAAATGCAGCTCCCTTGGTATTTCTTACCTGGCTTTTGCAGATGACATTCTTCTCTCTTCGGGTGATCTTATTTCAGAGTAAAGTCATCCGTCCCTATTGTACAAGGAGAGAACAAAGTACCTTCATGATAAGTTGCTACTCCAAAAACAATTTTCCATTGGTCAAAAGGTATTACTTTTTAGCTCCAGGTTGAAATTCATGTCAAGTTAAGATCTAGATGGATTGGGCCATTTGTTGTAGTGAATATTTTCCAAATAATGTTATCAAATTCAGAATTTGGAAATTAACAATATTTTTAAGGTGATGGTACAAACGTGAATGAGATACAATTGATCGATTCAATTTACCAAGATTAATGTTGTAGAAGGACTCTGTCTAGTCAAAGAGAATAAAAAAGATGCTTTTGGGAGGCAACCCAACTATGGCATTGCACCATAATGAATAAAGATTTCTTTTCCATTGGATTCCTTTTATTGTTTTCTCTTTTTATATTTAATAAAAAAATTATTTACTTTTCCTTAGCTATTCTCATAGATAGATTCTTGGTCCAGTTGCCACTCCGGTCAAACATGCAAAGAACATCATGAAGTTTTCGCCACTCCTAAGAAGCTAGTCATGGAGAGTCACCTCTGCATAGCTAGTTAGTAGGTTGGGGTCTTGTACGTTAACGAAATTAACTATACAAATCGCTCCACCACCTAAAAGTCTCCACAAATACTAGATTTAAAGATATAAATAGCATTTTAATGTAAACACCCAAGATAAAGTATGTATATATATATATATATGAATTGATGACTCTTTTTTTGCTGTCGATTTCATGATCAGCAGCGGTGCATTTTGGCTGCTGATTCTTGATCAGCATTGACAGCGACGCAATTTTGTTTTTATTTTTTTTAAAAAAATAATTAACTTAAGGAGCTGGGAGGGAGGAATAAAACTGGTTTTAGATAGAGCAAAACAAGGATAAGAACACATCTAAACCAACCCCCAAACAACCCACCTTATTTCATAGGGAGTATAAATATAAGGAGGAGAGAGAGGATGATTCATCCTCTTCCCAAAATAGCAGCTGCATGTTGTTCTTCCCTTCCTCTTTCACAATAGAAACCTAAACCAATCCAGTAGAGTGCTTTGTGAACGTGTGAGGGAAATATGAGACCTTGAGAGAAGATTGGACAACTGCCTAGAAGAAAGAAAAACGAGGGCTGGAAAATGTGAGAGGAAGAAGGAGGAGAACTAGGAGGAGAAGAGAAAGAATAGTGTTAAACCTTCCTTAAATTTAGTTAGATTCAAAAGGTATGGGTCATGAAACTCCCTTCCTCTTCTCCTTAAGACCAAAAACGGGAAATGAAGAAGAAAACCCTAAGGAAATTGACTTAAGGCCTAAGCTAGCTGTAAAGGAAACTAAAAAAGGAAACTAAAATTAACTAGGAGAACAAGGAAACAAATATGAAACGAAGCCAATTTTAGAACATATAACAAAGAAAAATGACTAAAATGGAAATAACAAATCATGGTAGAAGGTTGATTTTAACTATGGGGTTGGCCAGCATGCATGTGTGTTTTCTGTTGGGATTCATTGAAGGATTATGTGTTGAAATTGATGGTTTGAATGTGTGTGTTATGCTTGAACTATGTTATGCAGCAAAACTTTGATTCACTGCTGAAACTGTGTCAGCTGCAGCGAATTACCTTTCGCTTCCGAAACTGAGTTGTCTGTAGTGAATTTGTGATTCGCTATCGAAACTGAGTAATCTACAGTGAATTGGCATTCGCTGCCGAGTTGTGTGATGTTCATTGAAACCATGATTCACTATTGAAATTGTTTCGTCTGTAGCGCATTAACAATTCCCTACCGAGGGGCGTGTTCTGCAGCGAACTTACGATTCACTACCAAAGTTGAATGGGATGCAGCTTTTTGTGCAATTGGGGGATTGGAAATTGTCTAGGCTAGGCTAAAGCAAACTAAGCGAAAATTATATAAAACTAAAATTTATCAATAAAGCAGACCTTGGTCGCAAATCAACATCCACTTACAAAAATCAAAGCTGATCATGGAAACGACACATCAATTTATATTCTGAATATTTATCTCTTCTTAAAATTGGTTCATTAACGGATCCGCCGTATAACTTACCCTAACCATCAAACCACCACAGTGTCCGCACTAGTAATTTGATTCATTGGCAGCATTAAAATCTATATAAATTGATCAAATAAGAAACATAATTGTCCGCAATATATGTTTAGTTCGTGGAATGTTCTCCTTAAGATTAATAACATAGATCCGCTACAATTATTAACTTAGTTGCTTCATAAGTTCATATACCACAACTTCGGTTTTGATATCAATCTTAGCAATCGATTGTCTACAATAATAACCTCGAGTCAACTCTTAGCAATTAAATAAACAATCATAGGAAAATAAGCATAGGAGAACAAACATATACATCATATAAACTAAAAAATTGAGGTAAAAATAGATCTCACAGTTCTTGAAATCTGAAGGTTTCTGTGTCCTTGCAAACAAGCAAAAGAGTGTAGCCTTGCATGTTTATTAAACAACTAAATAAAAAGATGGAAGAAAACATGATTTAGGGTTTGGAGGAGGAAGATTTGTGTTTTCTTTGGTGCTGGCCGCCACTTCCTTGCTCCTCTCCTCCTTTATATATGCTTAGAAACCTTAGTGTCTATTTTACAAAATAATCCTTCCTTAAGTAGGCAGAATTTAGTTGTCCCTTGTAAAATTCATATCTCCTTTATAGGTTTTTTTGTCCTGAATCCACTACAATTGATTTCGCATCAATCGGACGTTTGTGGCTCGAGATATTGAAATTGGAATGGACAAAGGCCGATACCGACAGATTGCAAGATTTGACTTTGAAGGCTGCGATTTCCATGATCTTCCTTATTTTATTTATGTTTCCTTAGGTTTCCATAAATTTATGGATGTTACCTTTTGAATGTCACTGGAATCACTTCAGTTGGATCTCTAGAGCTTCCACTCTCCACAAAACACTAACTGAAGGTGAAATCTGTCAAGTAGCTCAATTACCTCCTTTTTGCATCTTTCATCCAAAAATGCCTTCAAAACATAAAACAAAGAATATCAAGGCATTTTATACGTAAAACGGATGCAAAATACTAGGTAAATATGGATGAAACTATCAAATAATATGGTCGCACCAGACTTAAATGCTAGTAACACTTTCATGGTCTGAAGGTGTAAAATGTGGAACACTTGAATGTGAACATATGAACTCTTTAAATATGTGTGGTGAAGAATGTGATTCAAAAATATAAATGTACTGATTTATGACCATTGATGTCGTAGGTGGTGCAGTCGGGATTGGACCATCGTCAAGCAAGAACACCCATAGGTGGAGAGGGTAGGTGACTTATACCTTCCTTTTTCATACGTTGAATAATGAAATACTTTATCATGAATATTACCCTATTGTGTTAGAACCTATATTAGATTGTTGAACGCTTAAATGTTGACAAATGGTTGATTAGCTTCGGTTAATGGCATCCGAATGGATGGTCGGGACAAGGATTGATTAGCTTCAGCTAATGGATCCGAATGGATGGCTGGGATAAGGAATGGACAAAGAATGATTAGCTTCGGCTAATGGCATTTGAATGGATGGCCGGGACAAGGAATTATTAGCTTCGGCTAATGGCATCTGAATGCATGGCTGGGACAAATGAATGATTAGCTTCGGCTAATGGCAATCTGAATGGATGACCGGGACGAATGATTGATTAGCTTTGGCTAATGACATCCGAAAAGGATGATCGGGGTGAATGAAAGGTTAACGTCAGTGAATGATGCCTTAAGAGGATATACAATTTTAAGATTATGGTCGATTGCAAAAATTGGTGCATTTATATGCGTTACAAGCTATTTATACCAAGTACATGAAGAAATTATAAATGTTAATGCTTCATTTAACTGCCAGACCGTTTAGTTACCATTATTATTATTATTATTAAGTAATTACATTCTCTTAAGTTTTTGTATTGTTGCAAGGACATCACATCCACAAGATGTCTAGGGAATCCGATACACGGGAACCTACTTTTGCAAGGAATCATGTAGATGCATTCTAAATCAAAATGTATTCGTATGAATCAATGTACTGAACGTATAACTTTTATTAGATCCTTTTGTTTAAATTCATAATGGCTATTAGTAGGATAGGAATGCAAACTCATGTCTATGTATGTATACTTTTAATATGAACTTCTAATCATGCAACCATAATATTACGTGTTTATGTAGGATTCACTTTTAAATGAAATGTTGATTGTATAGATTTTATTTTGATGATGTGAGGGATCAGGATTGTTGATTATCGGCACCATGTGTGTTAGGTTTATATATATATATAAATAAAAAAAATGGGTTGTTACAATTACACACTCTTGGCATTGTGATGTTGTCTTGAACACCCATGAATCTGGATGGTTAGTCTACAAATTTCATAATGAAGTTTATAAGCTTGCAGTGTTAAGAGGAGGTCCCTACCTCATCTATGTTAGACCCTTAATTTCAAGAGAAATGCCAAAATATTTTGACTTCAATTCAGCAAATATGTCTACAGTCCCTATATGGGTAAAGTTGTCGAATCTCACTCTCAAATGCTTGTCTTGAAAATGTTTCTCCGAAATTGTTAGTGTTATTGGGAAAACAATCCAAAGTGAGATATTAAGTTCCTCCATGGCACATCTCTCATATGCCATAATTTTAGTTGAGAATGATCTCCTTAAAAATCTCCCTCAGTCGATTGATATCTGCTTGCAGAATGGAATCTCTCTTGACCAGCAGATTGTCTATGAAACCTTGCCAAAATTCTACAACCATTGCAAGGTTCTAGGGCACATGATAGAAGCCTGCTCAGAGTCCCAAAAGGTTAAAGGTGGGAATACGGGTCAAGAGAAGGATACTAACTTGGCCAAAGAATCAATGGCCTTATATATTGTGCAGAATAATAAGAGCAATCAGAGGAACATGAATTGGGCTTAGGAGGTGCAGACTTTGGTTCATGTGGCTAATACTACACTAAGGATGACAATGAAAAGAACCAAGGGATCCTATGCACACTGAAGCTATAACAACTACTAGTGAATGGTAAAAATCAAACCAATATACACCCTAAGCAACCAGTAGCTATGGGTGGTGAGATTGAAGTGGTTAGTTCAGTTGAATCTCTTCCTAGGGTGGTTACAAGGAAGAAAATCATCATGACCACTAGAAGAAATAGGAAAGATAATGTGGGACTCTTCCATGTAGTCAACACAAGAAAGGGAGCTAAAATCATAATCAATGAACCCAACAAAAATGGTAGGACACCTCCTACCAATACTTCAAACCGATGATTATCTAATGCTGTAATGTTAGAGGACTTAATAGTTCTCAAAAACAACATGAGGTTGTTAACCTCATGAATAAAAAAAGGTGGATGTGTTGTGGATTGATGGAAACTAAAATTCACTACTCTAAAGTTGCTTCTATGCAGAAGTTTCGGATTAACAATTGGAAATTCTTACCAAATGCTACTACAACTAGTATTGCCAGAATTGATATCTTTTGGAATCCTTCTACAGTTAAGGTGGATTTAATTGACTTCTCTTCTCAAGGTATTCATGTTAATATGAGTAGCCTTGTGAGTCAATTTAGTTTCACTGCTATATTTGTGTATGGTTTGCATACCATTGTCGCAAGGAGAGATTTATGGCGTAGTCTGCGGATATGGTGTCC
Organism: Salix exigua; assembly: GCA_032356905.1. Classification (NCBI taxonomy): domain Eukaryota; kingdom Viridiplantae; phylum Streptophyta; class Magnoliopsida; order Malpighiales; family Salicaceae; genus Salix; species Salix exigua. The sequence continues at coordinate 12,912,887 of CM063606.1, read as the reverse complement.
CTCGGGTCCTGGGATGATTTTGGGTGATTTTAACTCAATTTTATCTCAAGATGACAAAGTAAAGGGTAGTGTTGTCTGTAACTATGAAATTATTGATTTTAATGATTGCTGCCATGATTTGGGTTTATGTGATCTTAACTATACTGGTTGCAACTTTACTTGGTCTAATGGAAATATTTGGAGTAAGATAGACAGAGTTCTTGTTAATCCAAATTGGTTAGCTCTCTAGAAAACAACCCATGTCCATTTCGACAATCAAAGTGCTTCCTCATATCACTATCCTGTAGTGGTTCAGTTTGATTATTAGAATAAGGGGCATCAAAGCTTCAAATTCTTTAATATGTGTTCCTCTTATGCTGACTTCCTCCCCACAACTTCCGAGAGCTGGTTCTCTAAAGTTATATGGTCTCCAATGTATTCTCTCTGTCAGAGGCTTAAGTTGCTGAAAAAGCCCCTTGAAGATCTCAATCAGCTATATTTTAGTCACATTTCCGAGAGCGCGTCCAGCGCAGAATCAACATCCAAGATTGTACATGTTAGAAAAGGGACGTTGGGTTTGTCTATTTAATATTCCATCTATAACAACCTGGATTTTTTTTTCCGAAACACCACATTCCATATCCATTCCCATCGGTAAAATATTATTCAAACAAATAAATATTCCATTTAGAAACTAAAGTTCGCATAGGCATACCATACTACAGTTTTCACAACAAAAGGGTTAGATTGGAGAATATACATACATGGTCATGAGTTCGCATTCTTAACGTACTAGTGGTATTTACAAATTTTCACAAAAGGGTCGGATAACAATTAAGCATTTAATACATTGTTTCAACCTAACACATCTTAACTTAAAACGCAATCTACGTGGTTTTTTGCAAAAGTAGGTTCCCTTGTATTAGGTTCCTTACACCTCTCGTGGTTGTGACGTCCCTGCAGCAGTACAAGTATTTAATGAAATGCAATTTCCTAATGATAGTATTTAATAATTTTGACCAAATAACCTATCGGTTAAAAAGAAATACTGGAAAGCAAAAATTTCTACATATACATAAAACAATTCAAGTGTAGGAATATAGAAACTCCATTTTTCTTTTTTGTGTATTCATATCTGAGACCCACAATTCTGCCCCCCCAGTCCTTTCTGGTCGTCGTTAAACAAAACTAATACTCTTTCGTTCCGGCCATCCCATCGGTTGCCATTAACCGAAGCTAATCAATAATTTATCCCGCCATCCTTTCGGATGCCATTAGCCGAAGCTAATCAATCATTCATCTCGGCCATCCTTTCGGATGCCATTAGCCGAAGCTAATCAATAGTTCATCCCGACCATCCTTTCGGATGCCATTAGCCGAAGCTAATCAATAGTTCATCCCGGCCATCCATTCGGATGCCATTAGCCGAAGCTAATCAATAGTTCATCCCGGCCATCCATTCGGATGCCATTAGCCGAAGCTAATCAATAGTTCATCCCGGCCATCCATTCGGATGCCATTAGCCGAAGCTAATCAATAGTTTATCCCGGCCATCCTTTCGGATACCATCAGTTAAAGCTAATCAATCTTTATTCACATTACAACTTTCGACAATCTAATATAAACCCCATTGTATTCATATAATACTTCCATTTAAAATACTTATTACACGTCATATGAAAAGAGAGGTGTGAATCCCCTACATGTTTTACTTCTGGGTTGTTCCTGTCTGATCGATGGTTCAATCCTGACCGCACCGCCTGCGACATTAATGTCCTAAATTAGTATATTTCAACTTTCAATTTCACATACGTCAACGCACTCATTTCAACAAATTCCGACTAAGACATGCATACAATTGTTCAGCCAAATTACACACCTAATTCCTGTACACAACCCACACATGAAATTTCAGCAAAATCACTCATCAATTCTCATCATAAACCCACAAAATTTCCAGCACACTCCACACATGCTCTTCAGCAAAATTACTCATCAATTTTCATTGTAAACCCACAAATTTTCCAACACAAACCCACACATGCAATTCAGCAAAATTCCTCATCAATTTTTCATCATGAACTCATAAATTTTCCAGCACACTCCACACATGCAATTCAGCAAAATTACTCATCAATTTTTCATCATGAACTCATAAATTTTCCAGCACACTCCACACATGCAATTCAGCAAAATTACTCATCAATTTTTCATCATACAACACACCCATAATGTCGGCAGCCCCCCCCCCTTTTAAACAAAAAAATCACCCCCTCCCCTTCACATATTTTCTTTGTTCTTCTTAATTCATTTTGTTTCATCTCTTAAGAAGAAAAGAGAAGAGTGTTTCATGTCTCTTACCTCTTGTATCTGAAATTTTATTTTTTTTTGAAAGCTTGAAAGTCTTCTTTTTCTTCTCTTTTTTTTTCTTCTTCTTCCCTTTCCTCTTCCTCTCGGCAATGACTCTTACTCCTTCAAAATCTCAACTTCCACTCACATTTCCCAACATCCTCTCCCTTAATGTCTGCTAAGGTTTCGGTTGGGAAGAGTAAAAGTAGAAGAGAGGGGCTCGGCTGTCAAGAGAAGAGAGGAGGTTCGAGTGTGAGGAGAAAAGGAATTGATCGGTTGTGTGGTCAAGAGAAGAGATGGATGTTCGGTTCTGAGGAGAGAAAGAGATGGATGTTCGGCTGTGAGAAGGGAAAATGGAGGGTGACCGAAAGGGAGCAGAAAAAAAACCCTTCTCTTTGTATTTATACTCATAAAAATGAGGGGTTGTTTGGGGTTTGGGTTTATTGTGTCTTAGAGCTTGTTTTACACTATCTAAAACCGGTTTTGTTTTTGCTCTTCCATCTTTTATTTAAAACAGAATTTGTCTTCATTTCCCATATATATATATATATATATATATATTTCGGGTATATATATGCATTTTTCTTGGGTGTTTACATTCTTCCCCTCTAAAACATGACTTTCATCCTCGAAATTTAAGGGGTTTAACATTCCATACCTGGTATTGTGAATAATTCTGGATACTTTTTCCTCATCTCATGCTCCCTCTCCTAAGTTTCCTCTTCTATTTGAGCATTTCGCCATAAGATTTTGAGGATAGGAATCTTTTTGCTTCGCAACTCCTTTTCACCGGTATCTAGTATCCTTGCGGGCCTCATTTCCAGTGTTAAGTCTTCCTTGACTTCAACTGGGATCTGGGGTAGAATTCTGGCGGGGTCCACTTCAGCCTTCCTTAATAAGGAGAAATGGAACACATCATGTACCTTCGCTAATTGTGGGGGCAAGTCCACTTTGTAGGCTACTAGTCCGACCCGTTGTAGGATTTTGAAGGGTCCGATGAACCGAGGGGTTAATTTTCCTTTCAATCCAAACTGCAATATGTTTTTCCATGGGGCTACCTTTAAGTACACTTGGTCCTCTATACTGAACTCAAGGGGTCTCCTCCTCTCATCAGCATACTTCTTCTACCTATCCTGTGCAACTTTAATGCGATCCCGGATAATCCTTACTTTTTCCGTTGTTACGTGGACCAATTCTGCACCATATAACTTCCGATCTCCTACTTCTTCCCAACACAAGGGTGTTCTACACCTTCTACCGTACAAAGCTTTATATGGAGCCATCCCTATTGTGGCTTGGTAACTATTGTTATATGCGAATTCTATCAATGCCAGATGTTCCTCTCAGTTTCCCCTAAATTCTAGCACACAGGCCCGTAATAGGTCTTCTAAGACTTGGATGACCCTTTCTGATTGGCCATCCGTTTGAAGGTGAAACACAGTGCTCATATCCAATCTGGTCCCCAAGGCTTGTTGTATACTAGGCCAAAGTCGAGAGGTGAATCTAGGGTCTCAATCCGATACAATGGACACCGGAATCCCATGGAGTCGTACTACCTCATTTATGTAGATCTTGGCAAGCTTGTCCACTGAGTCGGTCATCTTTATTGGCAAGAATAATGCGGATTTAGTCAACCGATCTACGACGACCCATATTGCATCATTTCCCTTTCTCCCTTTAGGAAATCCCGACACAAAATCCATCGTTATCATCTCCCATTTCCACTCTGGAATTTGTAATGGTTCTAATGGTCCCGCAGGCATTTGATGTTCAACCTTAACTTGTTGACATATTCCACACTTTGACACATACTCAACTATTTCTCTTTTCATGTTTGGCCACCAATAGAGGAGTTTGAGGTCTCGGTACATTTTAGTGCTGTCAGGATGTATGGAGAACCTGGACTCATGTGCTTCTTGTAGAATCATCTGTTTGATTGCTTTGTCATTAGGTACATATAACCTTTTCCCCATCATCAGGATAAAAATTTGGGTTCGAGACCCATATAAATAGTGTCTCCATATTCTTAAAGCAAACACTACAGCAGCCAACTCCAGGTCGTGCCCCGGGTAATTCACCTCATGAGTCTTTTACTGTCTTGATGCATAGGCGATCACTTTCCCATGCTGCATCAGGACACACCCCAAACCTTTCCCCGAAGCATCACTATAAACCACAAAACCCTCTGTCCCTGAGGAAAGGGTTAACACTGGAGCGATGGTGAGTCTTCTTTTCAATTCTTGGAAACTCCTTTCACACTCCTCCGACCACACCCATTTCTTATTCTTTCGAGTCAACTGAGTCAAAGGTGTTGAAATCAAGGAAAAACCTTCAATAAAACTCCTATAGTATCCCGCAAGTCCCAAGAAGCTACGTATTTCGGTGACTGAAGTCGGCCTCTCCCATTTCAAGACTGCTTCAACTTTTTGGGGATCTACAAAAACACCTTCTGCTGAAATGACATGTCCTAGAAACGTCACTCTCTTCAGCCAAAACTCACATTTACTCAGTTTTGCATATAACTGGTGCTCTCTCAAGGTTTGCAAAATCTGCCTCAAGTGTACTTCGTGTTCCTCGAAAGACTTCGAGTACACCAATATATCATCAATGAATACTACCACAAACTTGTCAAGGCAGGGTTGGAAAACCCGATTCATCAAGTCCATGAAGAGGGCTGGAGCATTCGTCAATCCAAACGGTAACACCAAAAACTCATAGTGTCCATAACGGGTTCTAAATGCAGTCTTTGCCACATCTGCTCCTTTTATCTTCATCTGATAATATCCTGATCTCATATTGATTTTTGAAAACACCTTGGCTCCTTTTAATTGATCAAATAAATCATCTATCCGAGGTAACAGATACTTGTTCTTCATTGTTATTTTGTTCAACTGACGATAATCAATACAGAGTCGGTGGGTTCCATCTTTCTTTCTCACAAATAGGACTGGCGCTCCCCAAGGATAATTACTGGGCCTTATGAACCCTTTGTCTAACAATTCTTGTAGTTGGGTCTTTAACTCGTTTAGTTCTGTTGGGGCCATCCGGTAAGGTTGTTGTGATATAGGTGGGACCCTAGGAAAAGTGTCTATGGACACCTCTACCTCCCGCTCTGGGGTAATCCTGGTAATTCCTTGGGAAACACATCCGAGAATTCTCTTACCACAGCAATATCCTTCAATCGTGGACCTTCATCATTGGAGTTTAAGATGTATGCGAGGTATCCCACACACCCTTTTTTTAAAAATTTATGGGCTGTTAACACCTATATTAAGGCAGCTGGTTTGAACATTCTCTCTCCTTCAAAAATCTTTCTCTCTCCTTTTGAGGTTTGGAAGGTAACAGTTTTGGCGTAACAATCTATTAGAGCCTTGTATTTATTCAACCAATTCATGCCTAAAATTAAGTCAAACTCATGTAACCCCAAAGGAATCAAGTCTACTTCTATTTCGCACCCAGACAGGCTAATCCCCACATTCAAATACACAATATTAGTTTCCACCATGCTTCCCGTTGGAGTTCTAATTAAAAATCCCCTCTCTACTATTTCTACCCCCTTTCCCAATTTAGTGACAATCTTTTCATTAATGAAAGAGTGTGTGGCACCAAGATCAAACAACACATGCACCTTAAAATCATTCAATCGTAGAGTACCTGCCACCACATCCGTTGCAGCTTTGACCTCCTCTTGTGTAGGATGAAAGACCCTCCCCGGGTCCTATCATTATGTGCTCGCAGTCTTCCTCGACTGGGGTTTGCTCCTGATTGAGAAGATCGTACTGGCCTATTCACAGTGAATGACTATTGGGAGCTCTGACCAGGCTGTCCATAACTTTGTACTTGTTCGGTGTTCTTTTTCGGGCAGTCCCTCTTGAAATGTCCTCTCACACCACAGTAATGACACCCTTGACTCAAATACTGACAATTCCTCCACCTATGTCCTTCTCCTCTACACACAAAGCATCGCCCGGGGGAAACTGAGCAGTCCCCAGGATGTTTTTGTCGACATTTTACACAAAAAGGGTAATCCACACCCTTGCGGTCACCCGTTCCTGTTGAAATGTTTTCTTTTGAGTGTGACTGTCCGATCATCACCCTCCCACTTGATTGTTGGTGTGACGAAAACATCAAACCCCCCTTTTTCCTGTACTGATCCTGCTCCCCGCCTTTCCCCTTTTTCGGAAATGGTGGTCTACTGTTGTAAAAATCCCCATCTCTCTTTTTGCCTATACTCTGATGTCCCCCATGGCTCTCTCCAATGCAAGCCTCCAAAGCTTGAGCAAGTTCAACTAATCCTCTAACTGTCTTAAACCGCAATGCAATTAATCCTTGTCTCAAATCATGACGCAACCCATCTCTCAACTTTTCAATCATATGTTCCTCTGTCGGCACATAATGTGGGGCGAACAATGATAGATCATGAAATCTCCGTTCATACTCCAATACCGACATATTCCCCTGCTTTAAAACCAAGAACTCTTGTTCTTTCACCTTACGATGGTATCTGGAGTAGAATTGATTTTCAAACTCTGTCTTGAAGTCACTCCATACTAGTGTCTCAGCCGCACGTCTCATCTGAACCGTTTCCCACCATGTCATGGCCCTATCAGACAATAGTTGCGTTGCACAGTTTACCTTCAAACCCTCAGGTATGCTTATTTGAGTCATGGTCTTCTCTACCTTTCTAATCCATCTCCCGGCTATTTCTGCATCATGCTCCCCCAAAAACGGTTCACAACCCATTTCCCTCATACTTTTGACTAGGTGTACCAAGGGCACCACGTTATCCATGGTAGTGCTAGGCATATGGGCTACTTGTGGAATCTGCGTGGTGGGAGTCGTTTGTGTTGCTGCACCTGCCATGCCTTCCATCACTTCCTTAACTATTTGTGCAAGAAGTATAGGGTCTACGCATTGTGGGGGCACACTAGTTGGAATAGCTGATGGTTGTGTTTCTGATCTTTCTTGCTGCTCTGTTGCAACGGGAGGTACTTCCCTGGTCTCATTAGGTCTCTCGTCTTCCTCTGTAGCCCTAGCCCCCCCTCGCAAAATTTCAGGTAATATTATTGGAGCATGAGATGTCGTATCATTCAAAGGATCTTCGTTTTGCCAACCTTGATCCCCTTGGTTCCCGCCTCTCCTTTCGAAAGAGGGCGGCTCAGTTCGTGTTTCTTGTCGGGTGCGTACCATCCTGAAATTCAGCAGAGCAAAGTAATCATCATAAATTCCCAGGATCAAGACCTGGCGCTCTGATACCAACTATAACAACCTGGATTTTTTTTTTCGAAACACCACATTTCATATCCATTCCCATCGGTAAAATATTATTTAAACAAATAAATGTTCCATTTAAGAAACTAAAGTTTGCATAGGCATACCATACTACAGTTTTCACAACAAAAGGGTTAGATTGGAGAATATACATACATGGTCATGAGTTCGCGTTCTTAACGTACTAGTGGTATTTACAAATTTTCACAAAAGGGTCGGATAACAATTAAGCATTTAATACATTGTTTCAACCTAACACATCTTAACTTAAAATGCAATCTACGTGGTTCTTTGCAAAAGTAGGTTCCCTTGTATTAGGTTCCTTAGACCTCTCGTGGTTGCGACGTCCCTGCAGCAGTACAAGTATTTAATGAAATGCAATTTCTTAATGATAGTATTTAATAATGTTGACCAAATAACCTATCGGTTAAAAAGAAATACTGGCAAGCAAAAATTTCTACATATACATAAAACAATTCGAGTGTAGGAATATAGAAACTCCATTTTTCTTTTTCGCGTATTCATATCTGAGACCCACAATTCTGCCCCCCGGTCCTTTTTGGTCGTCGTTAAACAAAACTAATACTCTTTTATTCCGGCCATCCCATCGGTTGCCATTAACCGAAGCTAATCAATAATTTATCCCGCCATCATTTCGGATGCCATTAGCCGAAGCTAATCAATCGTTCATCCCGGCCATCCTTTCGGATGCCATTAGCCGAAGCTAATCAATAGTTCATCCCGGCCATCCTTTCGCATGCCATTAGCCGAAGCTAATCAATAGTTCATCCCGGCCATCCATTCGGATGCCATTAGCCGAAGCTAATCAATAGTTTATCCCGGCCATCCTTTGGGATACCATCAGCTAAAGCTAATCAATCGTTACTCACATTACAACTTTCGACAATCTAATATAAACCCCATTGTATTCATATAATATTTCCATTTAAAATACTTATTACACGTCATATGAAAAGAGAGGTGTGAATCCCCTACATGCTTTATACTGGTTGTTCTGCCTCGATCGATGGTTCAATCCTGACCGCACCGCCTACGACATTAATGTCCTAAATTAGTATATTTCAACTTTCAATTTCACATACGTCAACGCACTCATTTCAACAAATTTCGACTGAGACATGCATACAAATGTTCATCCAAATTACACACATAATTCCAGCACACAACCCACACATGAAATTTCAGCAAAATCACTCATCAATTCTCATCATAAACCCACAAAATTTCCAGCACACTCCACACATGCTCTTCAGCAAAATTACTCATCAATTTTCATCGTAAACCCACAAATTTTCCAACACAAACCCACACATGAAATTTCAGCAAAATTACTCATCAATTTTTCATCATGAACTCATAAATTTTTCCAGCACACTCCACACATGCAATTTAGCAAAATTACTCATCAATTTTTCATCATGAACTCATAAATTTTCCAGCACACTCCACACATGCAATTCAATAAAATTACTCATCAATTTTTCATCATGAACTCATAAATTTTCCAGCACACTCCACACATGCAATTCAGCAAAATTACTCATCAATTTTTCATCATGAACTCACACACATAATGTCGGCAGCCCCCCCCTTTTAAACAAAAATCAACCCTCCTCCCCTTCACATTTTTTTCTTTGTTCTTCTTAATTCATTTTGTTTCATCTCTTAAGAAGAAACGAGAAGAGTGTTTCATGTCTCTTACCTCTTGTATCTCACAATTTTATTTTATTTTTGAAAGCTTGAAACTCTTCTTTTTCTTCTCCTTTTTTTTCCACTTCTTCTTCCCTTTCCTCTTCCTCTCGGCAATAACCCTTACTCCTTCAAAATCTCAACTTCCACTCACATTTCCCAACATCCTCTCCCTTAATGTTTGCTAAGGTTTCGGCTGGGAAGAGTAAAAGTAGAAAAGAGGGGCTCGGCTGTCAAGAGAAGAGAGGAGGTTCGGGTGTGAGGAGAAAAGGGAATGTTCGGTTGTGTGGTCAAGAGAAGAGATGGATGTTCGGTTGTGAGGAGAGAAAGAGATGGATGTTCGGCTGTGAGGAGAGAAAATGGAGGGTGACCGAAATGGGGCAGAAAAAAAACCCTTCTCTTTGTATTTATACTCATAAAAATGAGGGGTTGTTTGGGGTTTGGGTTTATTGTGTCCTAGACCTTGTTTTACACTATCTAAAACCGGTTTTGTTTTTGCTCTTCCATCTTTTATTTAAAATAGAATTTGTCTTCATTTCCCATATATACATATACATATATATATATATATATATTTCTTGGGTATGTATATACATTTTTCTTGGTTGTTTACACCATCAACCGCATTCACTTGCTTAATGTAATCTTCTTGCGTTGTTGGGCACATTTCATAGCTTTTCCTTGTAGTGAGCATATGCTACAAACTTTTACTTGCTATACATTTCTACAAGCCAAAGAAAGCACAAGAAAAGTATGTTCACTAGCTTTATTCTCAAGGTTAGAAATACTTACCTCATTCAATCTTTTGTTTGAGAAGTCTCCATGGGTGCCAAATTATTTCTAGTTGGCTACCATGTTTGAGATTAATTGGCATGCAACATCGGGTGACTTATCTACCAATACCCCTCCACTTGAAGCATCAATGATTCATTAAAATATTGAATGAGCAGTTGATCGGGTATTTGATGATGAGGGCATTGAATGCACAATAGCTCAAATCTTTCCTAGTACTCAGCGAGTATCTCTCCATGAGATTGTCGAATTCCACATATTTCTTTCTTTATGTTGACAACTCGAGATGCTGGGAAATACTTTTCGAGAAAAATCTTCTTCATGTCATTCCAAGTGTCAATGGAACCTGGGAGAATAGAAAAAATAACCATGATTTTGCTGCCCCTTTAAAAGAGAAAGGGAAAGCTTTCAACTTAAGCGTTCCTCTTCAACTCCATTCGGTTTCATGCCAACACAAACCATGTGGAACTCCTTGAGATGAGTGTGAGGATCTTCTCCTGCAAGACCATTGAATGTTGGAAGCAACTGTATAAAACAAGATTTGAGTTCAAAGTTCACATTACTGTCTATGTTTATGCACAATGGTTGGTTTTCCACATTAGGAGCAGTAAGCTCCTTGAGTGTTTGTTGTCATGTAACAACCATGATGTGTAAAGTGTTTTCTATTTCAAGATCAACCTACACTTGATGACATTGATTAGAAGAACGGGTTCCAAGCATAAATCACAAAGAAAACTCAAAAGAAACCAAGCACACAACAAGTATAATAAATCACAGCACAACACAAGAACACTAGAATCAACTAAAATCACATCCCCTGTAACGACGCCAAAATTTTTGGTCAGACTTCCGATTTGGAGATTAATACTTCCAAATCCTCCATTTATGTTGGAGGGGTTGGTGATAGTTTGAAACAAGATATCATACAAGCTATGGAATTTGTTGAAGGATCCTTTCCTTTTAAATATCTTTGTGTGCCTTTAAGTCCTCAACGGTCCTGGTTAGCGAGTTCTCTCCTCTCCTCCACAAGCTTGAGGTTGTAGTTTAAAGTTGGGTAAGAACCTATTGTTGCCATGTCGTGGTCGAACAGATTAATAACCCTAGCTTAAAACAAACAAACAAGATAGTATAGAGTAAGTAAGGGGTCAATCCTACGAGGACAATTTAGTTCAGATTTTCATGTTATATATTATGCAATGGGGGGGGTTGGAAGTTGTCTAGGCTAGGCTAAAGCAAACTAAGCGAAAATTATATAAAACTAAAATTTATCAATAAACCACAAATTGGTCACAAATCAATATCCACCTAAAGAAATCAGACTCAATCATGGAAACGAGACATCAATTTATATTCTGAATATTTATGTCTTCTTAAAATTGGTTCATTAATGGATCCACCGTATAACTTACCCTAACCATCAAACGACCACAATGTCCGCACTAGTAATTTGATTCAATGCCATCATTAAAATCTAGATAAATTGATCAATTAAGAAACATAATTGTCCCCAATATATGTTTAGTTCAATTGAATGTTCGCCCTAAGATTAATAACATAGATCCGCTACAATTATTAACTTTGTTGCTTCATAAGTTCATATACCACAACTCCGGTTTTGATATCAATCTTAACAATCGATTGTCTACAATAATAACCTCGAGTCCACTCCTAGTAATTAAATAAAAAATCATAGGAAAATAAGCATAGGAGAACAAACATATTCATCATATAAAATGAAAAACTGAGTTAGAAATGGATCTCACAACTCTTGAAATCTGAAGGTTTCTGTGTCCTTGCAACCAAGCAAAAGAGTGTGGCCTTGCATTTTTATTAAACACTAAATAAAAAGATGGAAGAAAACATGATTTAAGGTTTGGAGGAGGATGATTTGTGTTTTCTTTGGTGCTGGCCGCCACTTCCTTGCTCCTCTCCTCCTTTATATATGCTTAGAAACCCTAGTGTCTATTTTACAAAATAGTCCTTCCTTAAGTTGGTAGAATTTAGTTGTCCCTTGTAAAATTCATATCTCCTTTATAGGTTTTTTTCTCCTGAATCCACTACAATTGATTTCGCATCAATCGGACGTTTGTGGCTTGAGATATTGAAGTTGGAATGGACAAAGGTTGATATCGGTAGATTGCAATATTTGACTTTGAAGGGTGCGATTTCCATGATCTTCCTTATTTTATTTATTTTTCCTTAGGTTTCCATAAATTTATGGATGTTACCTTTTGAATGTCACTGGAATCACTTCATTTGGATCTCTAGAGCTTCCACTCTCCACAAAACACCAACTGAAGGTCAAATTTGTCAAGTAGCTCAATTACCTCCTTTTTGCATCTTTCATCCAAAAATGCCTTCAAAACATAAAAACAAAGAATATCAAGGCATTTTATACGTAAAACGAATGCAAAATACTAGGTAAATATGGATGAAACTATCAAATAATATGGTCGCACCAAACTTAAATGCTAGTAACACTTTCATGGTCTGAAGGTGTAAAATGTGGAACACTTGAATGTGAACATATGAACTCATTAAATAAGTGATTCAAAAATATAAATGTACTGATTTATGACCATTGATATCATAGGTGGTGCGGTCGGGATTGAACCATCGTCAAGACAAGAATAACCCATAGGTGGAGCGGGTAGGTGACTTGTACCTTCCTTTTTCATATGTTGAATAATGAAATATTTTATTATGAATATTACCCTATTGTGTTGGAACTGATATTAGATTGTCGAACGCTTTAGCTTCAATTCAGAGCATTTATAGGTCTATGAGTGGTGAATCCACAAAAATTGAGTTTGCATCAATCAGATTTTTATAGCTCGGGATATTAAAGTTGGAATGGACAAAGGTCGATATTGGCAAATTACAAGATTTGACTTTGAAGGCTGAGATTTCCATGATCTTCCTTATTTTACTTATTTTTCCTTAGATTTACATAAATTTATGAATGTCACTAGAATCACTTCATTTCGATCTCTAGAGCTTCCACTCTACACAAAACACCGATTGAAGGTCAAATTTGTCAATCAGCTCCAATTACCTCCTGTTTGCATATTTCTTCAAAAATTCCTTCAAAACATAAAACAAAGAATATCAAGGAATTTTATACACAAAACATATGCAAAACACTAGGTAAATATGGATGAAAGTATCAAATAATATGGTCGCATCACCTATCGTATGGAGGAAGGCTTGAGCTATTATGATTTATTCTTTGTGGAATGGTTCAGTTCTGGATAAGCATTTGCCCCCTTCTGGATAAAGTCATCATGAATATTATCCGCATTTGCAGGAAATGTTAATAAATCCCACTTTGGTTTTGTTTATTGGAAAAATGTTTGTTTGCCCAAACAGGAAGGTGGGGTGGGGCTTTTTGACATAAAAGCCAGAAATAAAAGCTTCCTTGTCAAGAATCTTTGGAATATTCATCTAAAACCGACTCTGTTTAAATAAAATGGATTCATAACTTCTATCTTCTGCGTCACTCGATTTGGGATGCTCAAGCTGCAAAAACTTCATCTCTGCTTTGGAAGACCATACTTTCCTTAAATGACTAGTTCATTCAGGATTGTGGCAGTAGCTCATCGGTTATTGCTATACCATGAATTGCTGGAATGCTGGTTAAGGTTGTCTCTCAACTAATGCTTATGATAACTTTTGAGTGAATACTGGTATATGCCTAAAGACTCTAAATACTATTTTATGTTATTGTTAGCAGTCTTGGGTAAACTTAAAACTAAAGATTATTTGCATTTCATTGCAACAGATACTAGTTGTGTGTTCAGGTATCAAGATCAAGAAACACATAGTCATATGTTCTTCAAATGTCATTGGACATCATGTCTATTGGGAAAAGTTGTTGTATGGCTTCATATTGATCGTCACATGAGCTCCCTCTCTAGTGCAATTCGAGGCCTTACCTCCAAAAGAAACACTATGGAATCTAGAATACGAAGAGCCTCCTTGGGTATTCTGGCTTACCTAATATGGGAAGAGAGAAACAAAAAGCTTTTTGATAATACTTGTACCTCGGTGGAGAAGGTGTTTTAGAGATTTCAAGTCATGCTCTACACAGTTTTCCATTTTTATGAAAAGGATCATCTCTCTATTAATGTTGGCTGAGAGTTTTGCAGATCTTTATTAGTGTGCTTGTATGTCTTAACCTGTTTTGATCGTAGGTTGTTAGTTTGGTTCCAAGCATCATCTTGGGTTGTTGTAGTTCTTTAGCAAGGTTGCTGCTAGTTTCCTGGATTTTGCTTAATCTTTTTGTATTTTCACTAGTTTCTTTTTCCTATTGCTTGTATCCTAGCTTGCCAACTATTTAGTTAGGTTGTGGGCAGATACATTGTCTTTCCTTGTCCATTTAGCTTGTTGTTTGACCTCGGGAGCATGTTCTTTTGCAGTGCCTTTTTGTTAATATATGATCTCTAAATCTGTTGATCCTCAACTTATATTATTCTTTGATCTTTTAATATATTCTTACATTTTATAAAAAAAAAAGAGCTCTTAGTAAGAAAGAGCTCTCAACAACACCGATTTGAGAGAGAAAATATAGAAAGATGCTCTCCTTCCATTGAGAAGATTTCTCCCCTCCGATGGTGCTAATCAATATCTAGAGTTCCTCAACATCTTCTAAATGATCTTTTGTTCTTCCTTGAGTGATTATTGTTTGGATTCATGGCAAAAAACAAGAATAAGAAAGTTGTTTCTAAGTTAAGGAAGCATGAAGAGTTGCGGCAAGAGCTTGTTCGCGCGCTTGTAGCCCCTATTCTAGCCACTCTAGCCTCTCTTTCCTCCTCTAGTTTGCAAAGGAATTCAACTTATGATAATAGTGGTTCATGTCCTACCAAGTCTAGTTACTCTCATGGCAGATTTTGTCCAAGTTTTAAAGATAATGGTGAAGAATATGATGGTTCTGATTCTGAAATGTGCAAGGAAGATGAAAATTATGCTTCCAAGTTCTTTTCATCTCCCATGTCAACTAAGGTTTTGGAAGATGGTCTTGTGTTGCACAAAAGCCATGCCCCAAGCATCTTGCAAGGAGAGGTAGTGGCAACAATAGTCTCTCCCTCATACTCTCGGTGGTGACAATCACCATGGTTATCTCTTCCTCTTTTTATTCTTCCAATTTCAAAGGTAAGGATCATGTTGTCCCTAAAGGCATGGTTGTGGCAGCAGCAGTAGTAGCTAAGGACAAGGAGAAGGAAGGAGTTGTTCCCCTTCTCGTGTTGTCGGCGGCCCCGACCCCCAAAGGCAAGGATGTTATCTCTTCTCCTCCTTCCAAAGCTAAGGAAAATGGGGGTTCCAAAGTTAGGGAAGATTCGGGGAGCATGGATTAAAAGATCGAGCCGCAAGATGACCAGTCAACGAATGATAAATAAAAAGATTTATTTTCTTCCAATCATAATGTTGAAAGCAGGATTAAATTGGTACACTTTTCTAAACTCAATGATGTTGCATCTTGTTCTTTGCTTGAGAATGATCTTGGTAGTCTTAAGGATGTTTGGAAATCTTGTGTTGTGGGGTACGTAGCAGGAAAATTTATAGGATACATATCTCTTAACAATATTGTCATAACCCAATTTTTGGGTTACTCCCTAAAATAAAATAAAAATAAAAAAAATAAGTTTGCATGGTTAAAAAAAAATCAATGTGGAAATTTTGTTTGTTTTCGCAAGTCCATTCGTATCTCTTTGGTTCCAAAAATAGAAAAAAAATACAGATTTTAGGAAAAACAATTGATCATTGGATGAATCTGTGTAAAAACTAAGTTAAATGACATAATTATATTTTTTATGGGTTGATTCGATTTAATCGTCGACTAATTTAAAATTTAATTATGATCGGGAATCAATTTAAGGTCCAATTGAATGATTTAATTAAGTGCAAGGATTTAATTATACTTTAAATTGGTGAAATTAATTAAGAGCTTAGTCAATGAGAAATAAATTTCCTGAATTTAATTCGGGCTCAATTGAGGAGAATGGAATTTTCAGAGACTGGTTTGAATTTTTAAGTCAATTATACGAAATCAGGGACCGAATTGAACGAATTGAGAATTCAATTGTCAATTAAGGGTCAAAATGCACAAATCAAAAGAGAAGGACCAAAATAAAAAGGGCACATAAAGCTAAGGACCAAATTGCAATTTCTCAAAAAAATAAAAAAAATAAAAAATAAATATATAAAAAAATAAAAAAAAATGCATGTTCCTTCACTATTCCGATGTTTGAACAGTGCAAGAATGCATTTTTGCCCTCTGCAAATGCAGAGGCTGCAAATATAGAGGCAGCAACCCTCTGCAAATGGAGAGACTGAGGCCACAGCCTCATGCAAAGTGCATGAGGAGTGCCTCAGTCCTCTATAAATAGAGGGGAAGAAACCAGCTCAAGGAAGGAGGAAAGGAAAAAAGAAGAGAGGGAGTTTTTACGCAGAGAGGAGCATAACCGAGATAAAACTGAGGGGATTTAAGTGAAGAAGGATAACGTGAAAAGAAAAGAAGAAACAGAGAAGAGAAAAGAGGGGAGAAAACAGAAAAGATGAGGAAAGAAGAGAAAGAATGAAACAACCCGTTACAGCTCCCACCATCGTTTCTCTCTCTAAAACAGCAATTTCAGCCACCGTCCCTGCGCCCCCATCAGCCGCCTGAAAACTACCATTTGTAGACCACCATGACTACCCTCAAGTCCAGATCCTTCTACAACTCCAACGAGTGCACCAGCAGCAATGGCAAGCCTAAACCAGTAAGAGACCGGCGACTTCCAACTCCTCCTCCGACCACCACATGCCACCGTTGATGACGCCACAACCACCAAGACAACCACCTCGACCTCAGCTACCAGACCATACCAACAGGTGCGCCTTTCACCACATTTGAGTTTTTTAGTATTCATTATCATCAAGCTTCTGTCCCTGCATGCAGTGGGACGTAATCGTCCCACTGTTCATGCAGGGCGGGGCGAGGTGTGTTGGGCCAGGCTTTTGTGTTTGGCCCAAACGTATAAAGATATGAGCTGGGCTTCTATGCCCAGCCCGTGCAATAATGGGTCGTCGTTTCGGCCCAAGGCCGTATCCTTGGGCTTCCACCACGATGGTCGAAGCCCAATCCACTTGTCCTTTAGGCTTCCAGCCATGAGGGTTGGAAGCCCAGGCAATTTGGGGTGGGTGACAACTCAACCCCAAAAAAAAAAAAAAAAAATATAAAAATTAAAAAAATACAAATTGACGAAAAAATTTATTTATTTTTATTTTTACTACTACAAAAAAATATTCAAAAAATATAAAAAAATGTATTTGTGTTTGTGCATACGGCCGAATTCCAAAACTTTTCTCATTATATTTTTCGTAAAAAATATGTTGCATATTTTTCCATATTTGTTTTTTAAAAAAAAACAAAAATTTGGATATCGTAACCAGTTTGCGATTATCCTTTAGAATTTGGCCAAAATGTCAAAAATAATTATAAATATTTTTGTTTCATCCATGAGGATGTAAATTTACATTGTAAAGTACACTCGCTGATAAAAAAAATTAAATAAATTTTACTACGGTGTAAAATTACTTTGTAAAGTACATCCGTAGATAAGAAAAAAGATTTTCAACTGCGGTGTAAAATTACATTGTAAAGTACACTCGCAAACAAAAAAATATGTTTTTTTTAAATGCAGTGTAAAAAGTTTAACTTAGAAAAACAATCAAACAACAATGCAGCTTACCTTAGGTAGGGTGCACTGGGGGTGATTCGTAGTTCCCTTACCCTAGACTCTCGCAGACCAATAGTTTCCTAGTAACCTTAATACTAGGTGGAGACTCCTTAGAATTATAATCGTAAATTTTACAATTATAAGAACTCCATTTTCACCGCACGTCGTTGTTCCCTCTTTAATCATTGGGAAACAATGGGGCGCGAAGCGAGCCCAAAATCACCGTCGCGACAGATGGCGACTCCACTGGGACATGAGACTGAGCTTTGTTTGTTTGATTATTTATTTTTCCATTTGTTTTTGCACGCAGTGTTACTGCTTTAACATGCATTTTTTTACTGCTTTAGCATGCATTTTACTTTCAACTATGCATAATATTGAGTTTGAATTAATGTCATCATGCATTTTAATTTTCTGAGTAAACCCAATTTTAAGTTAGGTAGGGATTAGCGGTCTACCTCATGACTTTCAGTCGGGGTTCAGATTCATGAAACGTCCAACTATGAGCTGAGTGTTTACTTGATAATGACGGTCATACTATGCCCCAACCATTTCTTGTAAACCCCTACACCACCTTCACGTGAGGTGGTCACTGGGCAGTTCATAAACTTTTTGAGACCAAATAGAAAGCTTCCCATCATGCAATAACTTAGAACCTAAGATACAAACTCTCCAATTATTCATGTCATTTTTTAATGTTTTAACAGAAATTATCAAACCAAGACCATGACTTCCTTGACCTTTTCGGAATACGAGGAAAGGATTTAGATGATGCAATTGACTGAGGGAGATTGCCCGAGGGGTAGAGTCAATGAATTGCCACCCATAACCAAAATTCACTGCTCTACAAAAAGTATGAAAAGACTTGTGCCCATCCTGGGGTATATAGATGAGGCATTGTTTGAAGTCAAATATGGAAGAATTGCTCATCTATTAAAAATCCCGATTCAGATGTCAGTTGTCAAAGCCCTTATGTACTTTTGGGATCCCAATTACCGGTGCTTTACTTTTGGGAATGTAGATATGACTCCTACCATAGAAGAATATGCTCAAATCCTGAGTTTCCCTCACAACCCTCACAAAGTTTATTTCCGGTAGAAAATCGAGAATACAGTCCAAGAGGTCACTAAGCTTCTATGCTTGGATCAAATAGGCCAGTATATGACTTCTTCTGGAGGTTTCAAGTGGAAGGCGATTGAGAGCAAGTTGAAAGCAAGCAAAGATAAAGGGAGACTTGGAGAAGAGGGATACCAGTCGGTGGCCTTTGCCATTTTCGGTTTAGTTTTGTTTCCTTCAGAAGTCGCTGGGATAATTAGCATGGAAGCAGTCAATGCCTTTGTTGAATACGAGCAAGGAAAGAATAAACCCGCTTCAGCTATATTGGCCGAGACTTTCTTGTCCTTAAACCACTGTAGGATGCATGGGAAGTGAGCAATGCGGTGTTGTATCCCTTTATTATTCATGTGGATTGTTAGTCATCTGGAAACCTCGAGGGAAATTTTCAATAATTTTTTGTGGTTTAACATGAGGCCTATTGGTTTGGTTTTGAGTGAAGAATGGAAAAATCTGGATGAAAAAGCTTGGGTGGAGAAATATCGTATACTTCCCGAAAGTAAATTCAGATGGAAAGCCCCTTGGGTAGGAAGTTCAGCTTATCTAATGAGTTGCGGTGGTAAAGCATGGGTCCTGTTAATTGGCTTAACCGGTTATATCAGTTATTGTCCCTCTCTAGTAACTAGACAGTTTGGGGGAGAACAATATGTACTAAGAACTAAAGGACTAACTGAATACATGGGTTCTTTCAGAGAAGTCAATTCATTGGCTGAGCTCGAAGTAATTAAAAAGGACTGGGGGCAACCGGTTTTAGTTAATAGAGAGCCTCACCCAAAGAAGCCTTCTGTTAGCCCTAGTGGCGTGGAGGAATTATGAGATACCTCAGAACGTCGTAAGACAAAGTTCGGTACAAGATAAAACACCCGTCTTTGCTGAAACTAAAAGAAAGAGAGTTGATGAAAGGGACCTGCAAGAAGAATTGGATAAGCTAAGGATTGAGCTTAGTAACAACAAAGGCAATCAGAAATTCCTCGAGAAGCAACTACTAGAAGAAGAACAAATGATGTTTTCTTTGGATCGTCAATTGCAAGGAAAAGAAGAGTATGTTAATAGGTTGATCCAAGAAAAGAATCAGCTAGAAGAAATAAATTCTCAATATAATGACCGGTTGAGTAAATATGAAATGATGGAAAAAGAATTGGTCACTTTGAAGAAGGCATCTGAAAACAGGGAACATGCAGACCAGGAGTTGGTAGCCTCGGTAGTAAAGGAAAGAGAACACTACAAGATGAAATGGGAAGCTGAGAAGGAGAAAGGAAGAGTGGTCAGCCTTGTCCTTGAAGAGGAAAAAGATTTGAAAGCATAGTACAAAGCTCAAGCGGAAAGTGAGTTTGAGGCGAGAAGACAAACAAAATCTAATATGAAAAGATACTTAGCCCAAACCAACAAACTAAGAAATCGTATTTCCACTCTACAAGTTGAATTAGAAACTCGAGAAGAATAGCTAAAAATAGTGCAAGAGCAGCGCAACGAATGGGAAGAATGCACCGCTGAAATCAAAGCCCAGTTAGACTCCAAAACAACAAGAATCGATGCAGGGCTACAAAAGGCTAAGGATCAAAACCAACAGTTTGAGAAAATGGTTCATATATTAGAAAAAAATAATGACTCATTGACTGCAGCAATGAAGCACTGCGCCAAGATAATATTATATTCCATCACAAAATAGAGCGAACCGATAAGCTAATCAACATAGTGCTCAGGAAGGCAGATGAGCTACGGGGAAAAGCTACTAGAATTGGCGGGAGTGTCCACAAATATGAAGCTTACTTGGGTGAACTTTCCTCTTTTGTTAGGTTTGTAGCCAACATAGGGTTAGCATTCGAGTGAATGTTTTTGTATGACTCTATTTTGATGAATGAAATGAACAAGATCCAACTTTTGCTTTTGTCAAGTATGTACTATTCAATTGATTCGAATACTTGGGCAAAACTTTCCTAAGGCATCAGACTATGGATCCTACCCGACAAGGAAATCATGGATTGGGTTTTTCAAAAAAATATTAAAATAAATAAATCATCATGTATACATTCATTGGTCATAAATAACATGCATACTACCAACAGGTCAAAATATAGGTCCCCGAAGAACCTCACTTTCCCGAATTTACAATACTCGACTCCGACAGAGAAACATGGAGAATGAAGAGCGTGCACACTAGGACACCCATTTCCAAGGAGAACTGAATGCCTTGAAGGAAAGTGTAGCTCGCCTTACCAGTCTACTCGAGCAAGCACTAAGAAGTGCTTCAGGAGAAGGTCCTTCGACTAGACCCGCACAAACAACAAATAACCCCGACGAGGTGACAGGAGAAAGAATTCAAGATCCTTAACAACATCCTGCATTTCTACAATCAGCGGCCCCGGCACCCGTTCCGGTACCATTAGTGGAAACATTTGCGAATGAATCTCATAAGACCCAATTGTCTGATGATGCATATCAAGACAAAATGGCAGTATTGAAAGCCAGGACAAAGGAGCAGACTTATATGATCCAGTGAAAGCAGCGGAGATGTGTTTAGTCCCGAATGTGGTAGTCCCGAAAAAGTTTCGCGTTCCTGACTTCACTAAATATACAGGAACACAATGCCCTGTCACTCATTTGAAGTCATACTGTAATAAAATGGTTGAAGTAGTGCATGACGAAAAGTTGCTAATGCATTTTTTTCAGGATAGTTTGAGTGGGCCGGCTTTAAGTTGGTTTATGAGACTCGACAACACCAGGATTCGCAGTTGGAAAGATTTAGTGGATGCTTTCGTTAAGCATTACAAGTATAACATGGATATCGCTCCTGATAGGACCAGCCTATCAAGCATAGAAAAGACGGAAAATGAGAGTATAAGAGAATATGCTCAAAGGTGGAGAGACCTTGCTGCCCAAGTGCACCCTCCCCTCTTGGATAGGGAAATGGACACCCTATTCGCCAACACACTAAAAAGCACCCTTTTACGAACACGTGATGGGTAGCTCAGCTCAACAATTCATTGACGCTGTAGTTGTAGTAGAACAAATAGAACAGGGGATTAAGAATGGGAGAATCTCTGCACTAGTAGAGAAAAGAGGGTTTGCCGGAAGAAAAAGGGAGATAGATTATATTGAGACTGGTTATAGGGGCAGAAGCGCCCAATTTCAAAAACATAGTGCCTCATCATCCCAAATTTCCAATGTCAATTTCAAATCCCCATACCCTACTAAAGGACCCGGAAATCATTTGAGAACTTATCAAAAAACCAAACTGAGGGCTTCCCAAGAAGCAATTGTCCAAGAGCCCAAGAACAATTACCCCCATTACCTTTACCCTTGGATGAAATGTATCAAAAGATGTTAAGCGTTGGGCAAGTAGTTCCCGTACCTCTGATACCCCTGCAACCACCTTACCCCAGTTGGTATAAGTCGGATCTCACCTGCGAATACCACGCAGGAATTGCAGGACATAGCATCCACACATGCAATGAATTTAAAAGGAAAAACCTGCAATTGATAAAAGCTGGATGGGTAACGTTTGAGGAGCCCCCAAATGTGAGCACCAATCCACTACCTAGTCATGCTTCGGGTAGCGGATCGGTAAATGTGTTGGATGTGGAGTATCCGAAGAATTTAAAGGTGCCAATGGAAAGAATTTATCAGATGTTAACAAGGGAAAAATATGATGGCATAAGATGTTGTCAGCATCGTGACCAGAAAGGTCACTTTATTAGTCAATGTCAAGGCTTCTACGAAAATGTGATGCAAATGATAAACAGAGGTCTACTCCGAGTAGAGATATTAACAGAGGATAAAGTGGCTGTAACGGAAATACCGGTCAAAGAAGCGTGTAGGGTTCAGCTCACTCCAGGGGGGCTGCCCAGAATAGTTTTGACCAAGCCCTCCACTACACATAAAAAAGACTATAATGCCATGCCTTACAACTATGGGCATTCATCTCAAGGTGTAAGACAACAACCTATCTTTTTACCAGAAGTTGGAGGTTTGACCCGAAGCGGTAGATGTTTTACTCCAGAGGAGTTGAAGATTAAGGGGAAAGAAGTGGTTGACTTGTCTGAGGAAACAAATAAACTTGTGACAGAAGAAGAAACTAATGAATTCTTGAAGTTAATGAAGCATAGCGAGTATAGTGTTGTGGAACAGCTTAAGAGAACCCCCGCTAAGATATCGTTACTTTCTTTGATTTTAAGTTTCGAATCTCATCGGAAGGCTTTGCAAAAAGTGTTGAACGAGGCCTATGTACCCTAAGACATCAACCCAGAGACCATGGAGCATTTAGTGGGGAGGATACAGGCTTCAAATTATGTTTATTTTTCTGATGATGAATTGGGTCTAGATGGTGTAGGGCATAATAAGCCATTGTACATCACGATACAATGCAAGGATGTTTTAATTGGAAAAGTATTGGTCGATAATGGCTCTACTCTAAATGTGTTACCAAGGCACATGCTGAAACAAATGCCCATCAATGAATCACACATGAAACCAAGCACCATGTTGGCCAGAGCATATGATGGGTCACCTAGGCAGATAGTGGGGACTATTGAGGTGGAGTTGTGTATAGGACCACAAGTGTTCTTAGTAACACTGCAAGTGATGGATATCCATCCATCTTATAGCATATTACTGGGAAGGCCATGGATTCATATAGCAAGAGCAGTGACTTCTTCACTACACCAATGTTTAAAGTATATTGCAAATGGGATGCTGGTCACTGTAAAAGCTGAAGAAACCATATCAATGATTAAAAATGTGGCTGTACCATTCATAGAAACAGAGGATTGTAAAGACGGGAACATCCACGCATTTAAAATAGTAAATGCAGAATGGATCCTTGAAGGCACCACATTGAAGAAGCTGAAGGTCCCAGAAGCCGCAAAGATGGCCGCCAAATGTTTCTTGCGAAATGGAATCCCTTTCGGTTTGACCTCGTTAGTGGAATGCTTGGAGCGAGTTAACATAATGAAATTGAAATGTGCGGCAAAGGTTCGGCTTGGATATAAGCCAAAGGAAGAGGATTTCAAACGAGTTGCTCGGATTAGAAGGGAGGCCAGGATGGCAAAAATTGAAGGAAGAGAATCGAAATATGAAGACCTTGCCATCCCATCACTTCAAGAATCTTTCCACAGCTCAACAGAGATAATCAAAGCAGGAATGAGAGATCTGCATGTCGGCACTCTTGAGTACCAGGAGGCAGAAACAGATTTCCCACAGCTCTCCATCCATAACGTTGATGCCCCTTCTGCAAGGACCTTCATGCGGAAATTAGCTAAAGGAGAAGTGTTCCAGAACTGGAAGATGGATCCCATTCATGTTGTGTTTAAAAAGTAATGGCTTTTGTTTAGTTATGAACATTGTGTTTTATTTTGATCATGGCGGTAATCTAGCTCACGATGCCGCGATATTTTGCCTTGTTAAATGAGCATCTTTCTTTAATGAGATCATGCATTTTTATCTATGACATGTCATTTGCAAATAAGCACTCTTACACAAGCACACCTTACACTTTCAGGAGCTTTGAAAGTTCTAACCGTTCACAAAGCCACTACACTAAGAATAATTGGCCAAATTTCAATAATGTCACTACACTTGAGGATGAGGAATGGGTACAAGAAGATATAAAAGAATTTACTAATCTAGGAATTGAGCAGGAGAAAAAGGAGTTAAAAATCGGTACCCTTATAACAGCTGAGGAAAGAGAAAAATTGTTTTCTCTTTTGCATGAATATACAGATGTTTTTGCCTGGACTTATGCAGAAATGCCTGGCCTAGATACCGATATAGTTGTACACAAAATCCCTTTAATAGAAGGAAGTGTACCAGTCAAACAAAAGACCAGAAGAATGCTGCCAGATATGCTCCTAAAAGTGAAAGCAGAGATACAAAAGCAATGGGATGCAGGGTTTCTAGATGTCGTTCACTATCCTCAATGGGTAGCCAATACGGTTGTAGTCTCAAAAAAGGACAGGATGATCCGTGTGTGTGTGGACTATAGAGATTTGAATAGGGCAGAGAGCGAGAACAAGTTTGTTAAACAAATATCAAAATAGATTTTATGCCTGGAATGACTTTGAAATTCCAAAGGTTTTAAATGAAAACAATTTTTGCAAATAACCATCCCTTTCCTACAAACACTGGAAGCCTAAAACACTTGTGTGACTTGACCCGACAGGGGCAATCAATATGGTTTTGTGCTTGGAATGATTTCAAAATTCCAAAAATCTCACATGAAAACACCATCTTTGCGAATAACCAACTCTTCCCTGCAAATACTTGAATTCTAAAACACTTTTGGGGCATGACCTAACTGGGGGCAATCTACAAATGCAATTGAAGTTGGCTCCATCATTTCTCTTCAAAGAATCTGGATCAAATTCAGGGGGCCATGCGGATATGAAAATCCATCATCTCCGATAGTTAAAATCATGAAGTTGGATCCATAATTCATTTTTAAAGAATCTGGATCAAACTCGGGGGGCATATTGATATGGAAAAAATAAATTGTGGCTCGAGTAAGTAGAAGCGAAAAGTCGTCAAAGTCGGAAATCCAAACCCCAAGAAAGGAAGGTCATGAAGAAAAAAGGGGCACCTATACCTTTCAGGTAAGTATACATGCATCATCATGCATTACATCCCCATTGAGAATCTAGTAAATGCTTTAGAGGGATCATAATTTACGAACATTCATTCATCATTTTGTGTGCATGCTTTTCAGCTGTATCTTTTTCTTGACTTTAGATATCATCATGCATTGCATCTCACTAGGAATCCAAGAAATGTTATGAAAGAATTGCAACTTCCCAAACCTCTACTCATCATTTTTGTGTGCGTCTTCGGGCCCTTACCACTTTCATTCCCCTAAAAGTGCCGGCGAGCCTTTTATCAAAACAAAGTCTTTTCCAACTCTATCTCCTTTTTTTGGTTTAAGTATGCTTATTAGCCATAAACCAACTCAAATAGTGTGCTTCTTAGCCATTCCTTTTCTCTCATGTGAGTGGGTTTTCCAACCCTTAACCATCATTTAGGTTAGTGGGCTTCTTAGCCATTTCTTCCACTCGTCAATGGTGTTTTCCAATCCTCAACCATCAATTAAGATAATACGCTTTCCATCCTTATCCTCCTTTTTGAATGCGTTTCTTAGCCTTCAATTCAAATATTGCGCTTTCTAGCCCTCAACCATAGATCCTAAATAGTGATCTTCCTAACCCTACTTTTTATCCAATGAAATCTCAACCATTCACATGATTCACTGGGTTAGGTCACCCATTACCACAATACCATCTTTGCGCTCTTACCATCATCATCATCTTTTGTCCCTTAAGTGTCCTCATTAGGTCTCAATTCTTAGGTCATGCGCTTTCTAGCCCTATCCTACCTTTCTCTTATGAATGCGCTTTATAACCCTCGTTCATATGAATCAACAATTTCTTGGTCTGGTGAATCCACTTTTCTTTTCTTTACAATACTTACTATCTAAAGTCTTTTACAAGACTTTAGTCATAAGAATTGTAAAGAGGGGGGCAACTGTCATAACCCAATTTTTGGGTTACTCCCTAAAATAAAATAAAAATAACAAAAATAAGTAGGCATGGTTAAAAAAAATGTGGAAATTTTGTTTGTTTTCGCAAGTCCATTTGTATCTCTTTGGTTCCAAAAATAGAGAAAAATACAGATTAAAGGCAAAATAATTGATCATTGGATGAATCTGTGTAAAAACTAAGTTAAATGACATAATTATATTTTTTATGGGTTGATTCGATTTAATCGTCAACTAATTTAAAATTTAATTATGATCGGGAATCAATTTAAGGTCCAATCGAATGATTTAATTAAGTGCAAGGATTTAATTATACTTTAAATTGGTGAAATTAATTAAGAGCTTAGTCAATGAGAAATCAATTTCCTGAATTTAATTCAGGCTCAATTAAGGAGAATGGAATTTTTGGAGACTGGTTTGAATTTTTAAGTCAATTATATGAAATCAGGGACCGAATTGAACGAATTGAGAATTCAATTGTCAATTGAGGGTCAAAATGCACAAATCAAAAGAGAAGGACCAAAATAAAAGGGCGTCTAAAGTTAAGGAACAAATTGCAATTTCTCAAAAAAAAACAAAAAAACAATAAAAAAATATATATAAAAAAATAAAATAATAATAAATGCATGTTCTGCCTCTGTTCGATGTCTGAACAGTGCAGGAATGCATTTTTTCCCTCTGCAATTACAGAGGCAACAGCCCTCTGCAAAGGCAGAGACTGAGGCAACAGCCTCATGCAAAATGCATGAGGAGTGCCTAAGTCCTCTATAAATAAAGGGAAGAAACCAACTCAAGAAGGAGGTTTTTACGCAGAGAGGAGCAAAACCGAGAGAAAATTGAAGGGATTGAAGGGAAGAAGGATAACGTGAAAAGAAAAGAAGAAACAGAGAAGAGAAAAGAGGGGAGAACACATAAAAGATGAGGAAAGAAGAGAAAGAATGAAACAACCCGTTACAGCTCCCACCACCGTTTCTCTCTCTAAAACAACAATTCTAGCCACGTCCCTGCGCCCCCTGAAAACTACAATTTGTAGACCATCGTGACTACCCTCAAGTCCAGATCCTTCTCCAACTCCAACGAGTGCACCACCAGCAACGTCAAGCCTAAACCAGTATCAGACCGGCGACTCCCAACTCCACCTCCGGCCACCAAAGGCCACCGTTGACGACGCCACAACCACCAAGACCTTAGCTACCAGACCATACCAACAAGAGCGCCTTTCGCCACATTTGAGTTTTTTACTATTCATTATCATCAAGCTTCTGTCCCTGCATGCAGTGGGACGTAATCGTCCCACTATTCATGCAGGGCTGGGCATAGGTGTGTGGGGGCAGGCTTTTGTGTGTGGCCCGAACGTATAAAGATATGGACTGGGCTTCTATGCCCGGCCCGTGCAATAATGGGTCGTCGTTTCGGCCCAAGGCCCGTATCCTTTGGGCTTCCAGCCCACGATGGCTGAAAGCCCAATCCAACCCTTGTCCTTTGGGCTTCCAACCCACTGTGGCTGACAGCCCACCCAAAAAAAAAAATAAAAAAAATACAAATTGACAAAAAGGGTATTTTTTATATTTTTTTACTACTACTATTATTATTACAAAAATATTCAAAAAAGAAAATATAAAAAATGTATTTGTATTTGTGCATACGACCAGATTCCAAAATTTTTCTCATTGTAGTTTTTTTGTAAAAATATGTTGCATATTTTTCCATATATATTTCTTAAAAAAACGAAAATTTGGATATCGTAACCAGTTTGCGATTATCCTTTGGAATTTGGCCAAAATGTCAAAAATAATTATAAATATTTTTGTTTCATCCATTAGGGTGTAAATTTACATTGTAAAATACACTCGCGGATAAAAAAATTAAATAAATTTTACTACGGTGTAAATTTACATTGTAAAGTACACCAGTAAATAAAATAGAGGATTTTTAATACGGTGTAAAATTACATTGTAAAGTACACCCGTAGATAAAACTTGCTATGATGTAAAATTACATTGTAAGTACACTAAACATAAAAATGTTTTTTAAATGCAGTGTAAAAATTTCAACTTAGAAAAACAATCAAACAACAATGCAGCTTACCTTAGGTAGGGTGCACTGGGGGTGATGCATCTTCCCCTTGCACAACAAGTCCCCTTACCCTAGACTCTCGCAGACCAATAGTTTCTTAGTAACTTTAATACTAGGTGGCGACTCCTTAGAATTATAATCGTAAATTTTACAATTATAACAACTCCATTTTCACCGCGCATCGTTGTTCCCTCTTTAATCATTGGGAAACTGCGGGGCGCGAAGCACGTCCCAAAATCGTCGTCGCGACAATTATTATCACAAATTCCTGTAAGTGTAAAGCTTCATTAAGTATTCATGAATGGGGGTGGTTAGTTTTTATATTTGTTCATGTGGAAGATAAGATTGCAGCTCTTAGTGGAGGTCCTTATCTTGTGTATGGATGACCCTTGATATTGAAAGCTATATCAGAATACTTTGATTTTTCATATGCAGGTATTACCACCGTCCTGGTTTGGGTTAAGTTTCCCAATCTCCCTCTTAAATGTTGGTCTTTGGTATATCTATCAAATATTGGTAGCATTATTGGTAAGCCTATTCAGAGTGATATGTTAAACATCTTCTATGTCTTGGTTATCATATGATAGAATCCTTGTGGAAATAGACTTGCTTGTAGATCTTCCCCATACACTATCTATTGATCTACCCAATCGTGCATCTCTGAAGCAACCTATTATCTATAAGACATTGCCCAAATTTTGTAAACACTACAAGGTTATTGTCCAAAATACTTCCCTTTGTTCCCATGCTTTGGATTAGGAGCCGAAGGCCTCAGAGGCCGGTCAAGGAAGTCTCGACAACTAAAAAGTTAATGTCGAAATGGTGGGTTCCGGTTAAGGAGGTGATTCCTGAACAACAAATGCCAATTGTGCAAAACTTGAATGTAGTGCCCTCTCAGTCAGATTCTAATGAAGTGCAGGGTTCCTCTATTAATGAGTCTTTGGATGAGTAATAGTTTGACCCTATGCAAATGGAATCTAATGTCGGTGAATGGACGGTGGTTAAAAAGAGGAATGGTAAGCCAAGGATGACTAATGACCCAAACTGAACCAATGGCCTACTTCTAGTTGTTGACAAAGGAATGGGTAATACTGCTAGTATGGTTGGGATGGATGAGGATACCTTACATGGTGTGATCACAAGGAGTGATATTCGGTGGGCTACTATTCTTGAAAAGAGCAAAGGGTTGAAGTTTGTAGCTCCGACTGAATGCTTATGTTAATCTATTGCTAGAATATCAAGGGTTTTAACAGACCTTTAAAGCAGCATGAGGTGGTTGACCTCATCAGGAAGAAAGGTGTGGATGTGTTTGGGTTGTTGGAGTATAAGTTGTCTGCTGCTAAGGTAGCTAGCATGTAGAAGTTTCGGCTAAAGAATTAGATGTTCATGTACAATGTGAAGGCTATAGCTAATAATGCATGTGTTATTGTCTTTTGGAACCCCTCATCTATTTCAGTAGACTTGATTTCATTCTCAGTGCAGGGCCTTCATGTTAACATTAGCAGTCTTGTCAATCAAATCAGTTTCAAAGCTACTTTTGTATGAGTATAACACAGTGGGCACTAGGAGGGCCCTTTGGAATGATCTTAGAGGATGGGAATTTAATTCTCCTTGGTTGATTCTTAGTGACCTCTATGCTATGAAACCTCAGACATTTTTCACTGTTGTACATATTTGAGTCTCAATGATGTTAATTAATCAGGTTGCCATCTCAATGATGTTAATTAATCAGGTTGCCATTTCACATGGTCTAATGGAAGAATCTGGACAAAAATTGACAGAGTTTGGATGAATTATGTGTGGTCTTCTATACATAGTACATTTAGATCCATTGTGATACGCCAAGTCCTTTTTCAGACCATTCCCCGACAACGATTATTTCAGATCCCGAGGGGATAAAGTTAATTGGGTGCGAGTTGTATAGGACTCATGGTCTATGCCTCATTACAACTTTATTCTTTGGCTAGTTGCCTTGGGCAAGCTATAAACAAAGGATCGTCTTCAATTCATGTCCCCAAATCTAGTTTTGTCCCCTTTATTCACAGGCTCCAAGTTCTTCATCATACGGGCCTCGCATGATCATTTTTTAGACCTTATCTCTAATAACTGGTGTGTAGAGGTTCACGGTCCCCCAATGTTTACCTTTTACAAAAAGCTTAAGCATATAAAGAAGCCTCTAAAGGAGTTAAACAAGCTTCATTTCAATCACATCTCAGAGCAGGTAATTCGAGTAGAGGGGGATTTAAATACTGCCCAATCGGCCCTACATTCTAATCTATACAATGTCAATCTTCTTGACAAGGACAAGAAGCTTCGTCTTCACCTGATGAACCTCAAAGCGACTAAGAAAATGTTCCTCGGATAAAAGATAAAGTGCAACTAATTTAAAGATAGTGACCACGGGTCTAGTTTTTTTCATGCTATTATGAGACAAAATTACTGGAAAGGTTTCATTTCAGCCATTCAGAAGAGAGATGGATCCCTCATTGCTTCCGAGTCTGAGGTGGGTTATGAATTTGTTAGTTATTATCATCAGTTGCTTGGCACTTCCAAGGAAACTATTCCTTTGAATATTGACGTCATTCAAAGTGGTCCTTACCTCAATGCCAGCATGAATGACTTTCATCTGGCTCCCATATCCAATGATGATATTAAGTCTCCTTTTTTCAACATTGGAAACGACAAAGCCCCTATCCCTGATGACTGCTCTTCATTTTTCTTCAAAACATCTTGGGACATTATTGGTTGTGACTTTTTCTCTACAATGTAGAATTTCTTCTCTATAGGAATGCTTCTTAAGCAGATTAATCACTATGTTATCTGCTTGATTCCTAAGTCTCCTAATATGATCTTGGCAAATGACTTCTATCCAATATCTTGTTGCAATGTTATCTACAAAATTATTTCTAAGCATTTTATAGGGAAGCTAGCTCATGCTTTAACTATTATTGTTAGCCCAATGCAAAATTCTTTCCTTGGAGGTAGACAGATGGAAAATAATATTAATGTGATTCAGAGCTCTTTCATCACTATCGTAGAAAAAGGGCATCACCAAGTTGTCTTATGAAAATTGATTTCAAAAATCTTTCGACTCAATTCAATGGGGTTTCCTCGGAGATCTTCTTGGTATGGTTGGGTTCCCCCTTAGATTTGTCCATTTGGTCATGACTTGTGTTGAGACAACCTCTTTCTCAGTGGCTATTAATGGTAATCTTTATGGCTATTAATGGTACCACCCGCCTTTCTTCCGTTGATGATGTCCTCCTTTTCCCAAGGTGGCTCGGCCTTAGTGTTAACCTTGTACCACCAGTTGTTGCTCTTTCGTCAAACTTTAGGCTTAGTCTTCAATCCCTCCAAATCATCCATTTATTTTGGGGGTGGGGGGGTGGGGGTGGAGATGCCCTGAAGCAATCACTCTTATAGGTCTCTAGCTTCCAAAAAGGCTCCTTTTCTTTTAAATATCTTGGGGTCCCTCTTAGTCCTCACAAATTGCTAGCAAGTCATTTTTCACCCCTTCTCCAAAAGCTAGAATTGTCAATCCAAGGTTGGATGAGAAAGTATCTCACTTATGCTAGGAGGCTTGAACTAGTGAGATCAGTCTTATATAGGGTGGTGGTTGCTTGGAATTTTGTTTCTCTTCCCAAATCCCAAAGTGAGAAGCACGAGCTTCTTTGCAAAGCATTTCTAGAACATCCATCAAAAACACAAATTCTATTTGGATTCAATGTCTTCACCATTTCTACTTGCGTAATCATTCTCTTTGGAACTCTCATGCTCGTAAAGACTCCCCCGCCATGGAAATCTATCATCTCGTTGAAAGATAATCTTCTTGAGGTGAGTGGAGGCCAATCTGAAGCTTTAAGTCTGATTCGCTCTTGGGATAATAGAGACAAAATTTTCTCAACAAATGCTTACGAGTTTTTTAGAGGCCATGGTTCCAAGGTCAATTGGGAGAGAGTGGTTTGGGAGTCTTGTTCAATGCCAAGATATAATTTCATCTTGTGCTATTCATCTTGGGGAATCTCAAAACTAGGGATCGTCTTCACTTCATCACTTCAGATATAACTTATGTTCTATGTATGCAGGATGCAGAGACGCACAATCACGTGTTCTTCACATGTATCTAGTCATCAAGATTGTGGACCCTTATCAAATCTTGGTTGAGGATAACTAATAACATGCTCACTCTTAATAGCACAATCCGTGGTCTACGCTATGATAAGCCTAATGTGGATTCTAGAATGCAAAAAGTTTCTCTTGGTATCACGGTTTATTTGATGCGGGAAGAGAGGAATCACAAGATTTTTAGTGTCACCAAATATACGGCTGCGTGTATTTTTTGGAAATTCCATGTCATATTTTTCACTGTCTTTCACTTCCGGGGATGTAACGATTTTGCCCTAAATGTTGGTTAGTTATTCGTGGTAGTCAGCTTTGATGGTCTCTTTAGTGTTGCATCTTGTTGCTCTCGGTTGGCAGTGTTTCTGGTCCAGCTACCTCGGTAGGGGTGACTTGGCCTCTCCTGCTTGGTTCTTCTCTTTGTCTCTCCTTGTCTTCTCTTGCTGCCAGTTGTTAAGGGGGTTTCAAGTTAAACAAGGTTGTTTCTCACTAGGCCATAGTTGTAAAATCCATTCCGGTTTTTTGTTTGGAACGAAACGTTCCGGTTTCGATGCATTCTGGCGTTTCTGTTCCGGTTTTGTACTGTTCATATTTATTTAATTATATATATGAAAAAAATAAAATATTAATTTAACAAGTATAATTTAAATTCAAGATAAATGAACTTTAAATTATACAATACAAACACAAAATCAAACAAACATAATCTCAAAATTAGAAATATCTCTCAAAATTCTAAAATATTATGAAATTAAAATGTTCTAAAATAAAAAAAAATATCACTCAAAATATCTACTATTTTATTAGCATCAATTGTTTTTAGAAAAAAGAATCTATATTCCTGTGGAGGCAGTAATTGAGACGTGTTGTGTCGCGGTTGGAACTCGAATTCTCATCACCCAAACTTTGTTGTTTGCTTAAATTTGCACTATCAGAACTTTTCTTTTTTGAGCATCAATTTCTCTCTCTCTCCCCCTTCCTTTTTCTTTCTCATATACTTCCTTTGCGTTGCAACCTTAAGAATCTCTTTTCCAGGTAAATATATTGCCCACCCTTGTGATCTTAGAGCTTATACATCCATCTTTACAATCATGGAAAACAATCACAGTGATGGGGGTGGTGTGCACGAAAGAAGAGCAACAAAAATTGCCAAAACCAAGAAAAAGCCTATAAAATTAGTGTACATATCAAACCCCATGAAGTTCAAGATTAGTGCATCTGGATTTAGGGCTTTGGTTCAAGAACTCACTGGCCAAGATTCTGAATAGCCAGACCCTGCTAAGATCGTGGACGATGATGCTCATGGTGTTGGTGGAAATTATCGAACGGTTTCAAATGGTACAAAAACAGTTGTTGATGATGACTGTTGAGATTTGAGGTGAGCTGATGGAATTATGGAAAATTGATTTGGGAATTTTGGGGTGTCGGGGTTGTATGTGTGTGTTTTAATTCTAGTGTAAACTGTAAATGACGTCGTTGGCTGACACCGGAACGGAACCCCCGGAAACAAACCGGGGCGTTTCGGTCGGAATTCAGGCGGAATTGCCGGATCGGTCTGGAATTCTACCCAGGACAAAAACGTCGCCGTTTTTTCCCGGATTTTTCAGTGGAACGGAACGGGATTTACATCTATGCTCTAGGCACGTGTTTATCCAATGGTTTCTGCCCTCGTTCTTCTTTTCTTCCGGGTTCTAGAGGATTTGTCCTTGGTAGTAGCCCCCTAGTTGGAGCGCTCCCATTGGTTGTGTGTGGCTAACTGGCTTTGTCTCTGCCCATCTCCTGCTATTTCCTTAACTAGAGTGTTCCCTAGGTTTCAGCTTTAAGGTCAGCCTCTTTGCTCGCCAGGTTTCTACCTTCTCTTTTGTGGTGATTCCCTCTTTGTCTACTGGGTAATGGTTTGCCTCCATCTTTTTGGGAGCTTGCTTGTTTATTTTGCCGCTGCTCAGGTGTCCTTTTTTTTTGACTATGTTTTGGTAGATCTTCGAGTGGCGAGAGTTGAAGGGGATTTTGCTCTGCATCAGCTTCGGCTTCATGATGATCGGGATAACCATATCTTCTTTTGCAGGATAAGCTACTTCGTTTTTGTCTAAAAGCTTGTCCTATTTCCTCAAAGACATTGATAAGGCATCAAATTCTTCCATATTATGATGAGTTAGGTATCGTTAGAACATCAGCCCTGATATCCGTTGTAGTGATGGCCTTTTGACTACCTCATTGTAGGAAGTAGTTGTGGAGTTTGTTAGTTTTTTTTAGCATTCTTTTGGCTCCTCCAAGGCTACCATTGCTGTGGAGGCCTCGGTGGTTAAAAGTGGAAGATGTCTTGATGCAGGCGCTCACTCTCTCCTTCTTACCTTGGTTACTAACGAGGAGATTCGTTCCACCCTTTTTAGTATTGGTTACGATAAAGCTCCGGGGCAATGGTTAGTGATGATTTTTGCTTCGTTATTAGGGACTTTTTCTACTCTGAAAAGTTCCTGAAGCAAGTGAACCACTCTATTATTGCTCCATCTAATTTTCGACCTATCTCTTGTTGCAATATCATCTACAAGGTTATAACAAAAATTCTAGTAGGCAGAATAGACAGAATGTCTATTGCTCTCTGTTGTGATGTTGTGGTCGTACAAATTAATTACCCTAGATTAAAACAAATCAAATAAGATAGTATAGAGCAAGGGGTCGATCCCCATGAGAACGATTTAGTTCAGATTTTCGTGCTATATGTTATGCAATTGGGGGGTTGGAAGTTGTCTAGGCTAGGCTAAAACAAGCGAGCGAAAATTATATAAAATTGAAATTTATCAATAAAGCAGACCTTGATCGCAAATCAACATCCACTTACAGAAATAGGAATTGGTCATGGAAATGACACATCAATTCATATTATGAATATTTATCTCTTCTTAAAATTGGTTCTGTGAAATCCGAGAATAAAGTATACATAGAGGTAAGAGATTAAGATGAAACAAAGGAAAAAAAATGATAGATATCATTAAGATGATATTATTATACAAAATTTAGGGAAAAAAAATAGGACTATAAATACCCCTCTCTTTTCAGCCATGTCCAGCTGAAAAAAAGTAGAGAGGAGAAGGAAAATTTCGAAATTCACCCCATAAAAATCAAGAGCAAACACCCCAAAATTTATAAACCCATACAAGCCTTGTATTTCTAAAGTGAAAGAGCACAATTGGGTGGAGAAGTAACAAGAGAAAGTGAAGAAATTGGAGAAGAAAGGAGGAAGAGTGGCTGGATATTTTGAAGGAGAAGAAGGCTAGGATTCTTCCAAAAATTGTTAGATCCCATCCAAGTAAGGAGTTCTAACTTCAATTTCTAAGAAATTAACTTCAATTTAGAAGTTCTTGATTGTTTTTGAATTGGGAATTAGGGTTTCTAGCACAAAATGTTAGGGAAATGCATAAATGAGTAGGATTTCATGATTAAAGGAAGGACATGGCTGTTATTGATGAGAAATCAAAGATTGAAGATGAATTGGAGATATTTTCTTTTTCTCAAAAACAGGACAGTTTTCGTTGCCCTTTTTCTTAGGGATATTTGGACCTGAAAAACACATAATTAGGGTATGATCCCTTCATAGAAGTTGTATCTGGGAGTGTTAGCTTTCCAGCAAATCCAACCCCATCTAATTTGGAGTTTAGGAACTCCAGATATGGATAAAACTCTAAGGAGAGGTCAAGCTGTCACATGTGTTGACAATTTTCGGCCAAGTTGAGAAAATATCAAAGATTTAGCCATGTTAAGGAGAGAAACAAATTGTCCCTTTCCCTTCATAAAGTGTGTATTTATTTTCTGAAAAATAAAAGAAGAAAATAAAGGGTGATAAGAATTTGAATTCATGATGTCCTATTTGGACTACAAATGAGCTAAAAAATTGAAGGATGATAATGAGTAATATAAGTGAGAAAGAGAAGAATTGGAAAAAGGTAAATGAATAATATTATCATTTTTATTGTTGTTGTGTGTGATATGGGGATTAAGATAAATAAATAAATAAATGGTGGGTAATTGTGGTTTCAGGAAGAACCGCAGGTGAAGGGCAACAACAACAACAACAACAGGGTAACGCAAGTTGAACATTCACAGCAGGTGGGTACTTGGTACCTATATTCTCTTATTATATAATATTACTTACTTTGCCGGTTATGATATAATTTCGGTGCTTATTGGGAGGAAAAGGAAATGGGTAAAGGAAAGTTTAGGGGATGGAAAAAAACATATCTACTTATATATTTATATATATGTGTGTTTGTGTGGTTGTGTGTAAAAGAAACAAGCTAGTCGGTATGAATTATAAACTTGATTAACTATTCAATTTTGGAATAGTTAATGATATCGGCAGGTGTCGTCGATATCGGCATAATGTATAAACTTGATTAACTATTCAATTTTGGAATAGTTAATGATATCGGCAGGTGGCGTCGATATCGGCATAATGTGTAAACTTGATTAACTATTCAATTTTGGAATAGTTAATGATATCGGCAGGTGGCGTCGATATCGGCATACTGTATAAACTTGATTAACTATTCAATTTTAGAATAGTTAATGATATCGGCAGGTGGCGTCGATATCGGCATAATGTATAAGCTTGATTAACTATTCAATTTTAGAATAGTTAATGATATCGGCAGGTGGCGTCGATATCGACAAAAAAATTTATTAGCCTTCTGAGATGAAAGCTCCTAATGAAATAACGGGACAAGGATGAATTACTTTGGTTTTGTTTTAAAATATAATATAAATAATGATAACCACGGTTAGATTCATGTTAATATTATCATGAAATTGATTAGTTGATTTCAGGACGGATAACTAGAGACACTATTGGAGGTCATTAGTGTTGGCTATAGTCTCTTCGAAGTGAAAGAAAAAAAAAGGGTAGTCAAAAAGAA
Source organism: Salix exigua (assembly GCA_032356905.1). Lineage (NCBI taxonomy): Eukaryota > Viridiplantae > Streptophyta > Magnoliopsida > Malpighiales > Salicaceae > Salix > Salix exigua. Next base: position 12,875,328 of record CM063606.1, on the reverse strand, counting down.
ATAAATCTTCTTTTTGTTATAACCTTAAAAGAGTGCATATGGTTGTGTTTCGAATCTCACATGATTTAAGCAAATTGATGGATAGATTATTCAAATTCTTCTGAAACTACTAGTATTTACTAAATTGTTTCACTCATATGAAAAAATGTATATTTTGCAGGTTCTTCTCATTCTCGTCAGGAATAGATTTTTAAGTCTTATTTCCTTATCGTAAAATAGAGACTTAGAAAGTGATGTGACATGTTGTAAATTGTATGGAATAGTATATTTGTGAATTTCGTTTCTGTAATATTAAATTGTGTTATGTTCGATGTATATGTATATGTATATGTATATGTATATGTGTATTTATAGGTGAAACTGTCATGTATGAATTGACTCTTTCAATTTTTATCTTCTATGTGTGATGTAAGTTGGAGATCTGAAATGAATATGGACTTGAGCATATTCTGGAATGAATAATGTTTTTTTGGATTGTATTAAAATGGATGTGAATAATTTGGAATCTCCCGGTATAGGGGAGACTATGCCGAAATTTCGTTAGAAATTTCGAAGAAAAAAAAATTCATGCTTTATCCACTCTGTTTAGAGGGGGAAAAATGTGGGTTGTTACAGGTTCGTTAACGAATCCGCCGTATAACTTACCCTAACCATCAAACCACCACAGTGTCCGCACTAGTAAAAAGAAACATAATTGTCCGCAATATATATTTAGTTCCATTGAATGTCCTCCCTGAGATTAATAACATAGATCCGTTACAATTATTAACTTAGTTGCTTCATAAGTAAATATACTAAAACTCCGATCTTGATATCAAACTCAGCAATCGATTGTCTACAATAATAACTTTGAGTCCGCTCTTAGCAATTAAATAAACAATCATAGGAAAATAAGCATAGGAAAACAATCATATTCATTCATAACATAAATTGAAAATAGAAGGAAGAATAAATCTCACGGTTCTTGAAATCCGAAGGTTTTTGTGTCCTTGCAACCAAGAAAAGAGCTTAGCCTTGCATAACTATTGAAAAACTACTTACAAAGATGGAAGAAAACATGATTTAGGGTTTGGAAGAGGAAGATTTGTGTTTTATTTGGTGTTGGCCGCCACTTCCTTGCTCCTCTCCTCCTTTATATATGCTTAGAAACCCTAGTGTCTATTTTATAAAATAGTCCTTAAGTTGGAAGAATTTAGTTGTATCTTGTAAAATTCATATCTCCTTCATATCACATTTTTTGGAGCTACGATTTGGAGAGTTTATAGGTCTTTTAGTCTTGAATCCATGACAATTGAGTTTGCATCAATCAGACGTTTGTAGCTCAACATATTGAAGTTGGAATGGACAAAGGTCGATATCGGCAAATTGCAAGATTTGACTTTGAAGGCTGTGATTTTGATGATCTTCCTTATTTTATTTATTTTTCCTTAGCTTTCCATAAATTTATGGATGTTATATTTTGAATGTCACTGGAATCTCTTCATTTTGATCTGTAGAGCTTCCACTCTGCATAAAACACCGACTGAATGTCAAATCTGTCAATCAGCTCCAATTACCTCTTTTTTGCATCTTTCATCCAAAATGCCTTCAAAACATAAAACAAAGATTATCAAGACATTTTATACACAAAACATATGCAAAACACTAGGTAACTATGGATGAAAGTATCAAATAATATGGTCGCGTCACTCTCTAGGATATCATCAACCCGATGCATAATTCTTTCCTTAGTGGCATGTGTATGACTGATAATATCAACCTTATGTAGGAGTTTCTTATGCATTATGGTCAGAAGCGGTCTTTGCTGAGATGTGTGACAAAAATTTGACTTTAAGAAAGTCTTTGACTCGGTGCAGTAGCCCTTCCTAAAACAGCTTCTTCTACTTCTTGGTTTCCTAGACCACTTGGTTCAGCTAGTCATGGGATGTGTTGAAACTACTTTCTTCTTTGTATCGTTTGATGGTAATATTCATGGTTTCTTCCCAGGGAAAAGCGGGGTCCAGTAAGGTGATCCTGTTTCTCCCTATCTATTTATCTCTTGTATGGAGTACCTAACCAGATTGTTGAAGTTTGGTTCCCAAAATCCTGAATTTCGCTACCACCTTAATTGTAGCTTTCATGATATCTTCCACCTTGCTTTTGCAGATGACATCCTCCTCTCGTGTAGAGGCGATAGGCCCTCAGTCAATATTCTTCATCAGTAGTTATAGGTTTCTGACAAAACATCAAGTTTGGATATTAATGTTAGTAAATCCTCCATCTACTTTGGCGCAGTGGATGATGGGTATAAAACTAAAATCATCCAGGATACTGGACTTTTGAAGGGCTCCTTCCCTTTCAGATATTTGGATGTTCCTTTGAGTCCTCACAGACTCCTAGCTAGTTAGTTTTCCCCTGTACTCCTTAGCCTTGAAGCTCCTTTCCAAAGATGGATGGGGACGCACCTCTCCTGTGCTAGTCGGCTTTCCTCGGGCCCCCTCCTTCTGCTCGGTAGCTGCAGTTATTTCCATGGCATGCGGGCTGGGGTTGCCCTTAGCACTAGGTTGCTTTACCCCTTGGGTCGTGTCTTCTCTTGGGATTTATTTGGGCTGAATATGGGTTGCCTAAATCGGCCTTTTTTGATTGAGCCCATGTTTGGGGTTCCTCTTTCATGAGCTGAGTTTTGGGTTTGTTGTTGTTTTTCTTAGGCCTTCGGTATCGATTACGGACTTGGTTTAGTTAATTCTATTTTTGTTTTCTCCAAGATCACTCGGTTACATTCCCCTTCTTGCTAGTTTATAGCTTGTTTGTCTTTAATATTTATTATACTTACAGTTAATAAAAAAAAGAAAAAAAGAGAGTTCTGAGTAGTAAGCCGATTAGAGAGACAAAGTTGAGAGAGATGCTTCCCCACCCTAAATCGGTTTCTCCTCATGTCAATAGCCAGTTGCATCGTTCTCCTCCCGGTGAAGACTGCCACTTGGCTCTGCACTGCTGACTGTCGTCTTCCCCATTGTTCTTTCTTCCCACGGCAAAACATAAAAGTTAAAAGAAATTTCAGACCCCTTCCACCCAATCCCACCATCTGCCTTTCTCTAGTAACAAGGTTGTGTTAGGTTTATCCACATGCAGTAGCCGACAAAGCCCCCTAACCTCCCCCTTAGATCTAGATCTACTACAATCAGTAAGAGAAAACCCACATAAAACCAGCCTTCTCCCGTGCTTGGGTAATGCCTCATTGGCTCACGATGAAACTGGGCACTCTCATGCAAGTCATAAACATGCTCCCCCTGAGAAATCCTCCAGTGCAAAGGAAATGGAAGAAGAAGAATCATCCTCAGGTGATTCTGAATCTGGATCTAATGGCAGCACTTCAGACTCGGATCCTAGCGGCCACTAATGGTGCTCCATCTCATGCAACTCAACAGGATACAACGAAGGTTACAGGTAGCCCCCGTCATCTCTACTAGGGCAATGCTGAAACTTATTTGCCTCTAATCATAACTCTTTTGGTTGTTTTAAACTTATCTATGAAATTACTTCTACTAGAAAGTGTAATTTATTAGATGAATATGGCATTATTACAAACTCTTGGCATTGTGATGTTTTCTTGAACATCCATGAATCCGGAAGTTGATAAACTTGCAGTGTTAAGAGCAGATCCCTACCTTATCTATGGCCGACCCTTAATCTTAATGGAAATGCCAGACATTACTATCATATGCCAGGATTTTAGTTGGGTCCTTCTGAACAAATCAGAACCTGCTCAAAGTCCCCAAATTCAAATGTTACTGGGGAGTAAGGGTCAAAAGAAGGATGTTAACGAGGCTAAAGAGACAATAGTCCTGGAAACTTTAAAGAGTAACAAGTGCAGTAAAGGGCTCCAGCATAGGGCACGGGATGTGCAGCCTTCAATTCATGTTGATGACATTTCATTTGGGGCTGATGTTAAGAAGTGACAAGGAAACCTATGCACACTGAAGCTACAATAGCTGCTTGTGAATGGGAAACAGTGAAGAGGAAAACCCATAACAACAGACACCCTAAGCAGACAATAGCTATGGGTGGGGTGACTGAAGAGGTAATTTTGGTTGAATCTCTCCCTGGGGGTGGTGACAAGACATACGAGTAATGCAAGTACTCCAAACAGTATAGTCACAAGAAGTAAGGGGCAGGATAGCGAAGGAATCTTTCATGGAGTCACCATAAGAAAAGGAGCTAAAGCTATTATCAATGGCCCGAGCGGCAATGGTAGGACACCTACTAGCATTGCCCACTAATGATTATTCATTGCTAGAATGTTAGAGAATTTAATAGTTCTCTAAAACAGCATGAGGTAATTAGTCTCGTGATGAAAAACAAGGTGGATGTTTGTGGTTTGCTTTAAACAAAAATGCATTCCTCTAAGGTTGATTCTATGCATAAGTTTTGGCTTAAGCATCGGAAAATCTTGACGAATGCAACTATGAACAGGAAAGCCTGAATTGCTATCTTTTGGAACCCTTCCACGATTATGGTGGATTTAATTGATTGTTCTTCTCAAGGTATTCATGTAAACATTAGCACCCTCGTGAGTTAATTCAATTTTGTTGCAACTTTTGTGTATGGTTTTGCATGCTATTGTTGTAAGGAGAGATCCATGGGATAGTCTACAAATATGGTGCCCTACTAGTCCTTGGATGTTTTTGGGGGGATTTTAATTCGATTTTATCTCAAGGTGACACACGTAAGGTTAGTGCCGTATCTAATTACGAAATTGATGATTTTAATGATTGTTGCCTAGACTTGGGTCTATGTGATCTTAACTATAATGGATTTCACTTCACTTGGTATAATGGAAACATTTGGAGCAAGATAGACAAAGTTCTTGTTAGCCCAACTTGGTCAGCTCTCCAGAAAACAACTCATGTTTAGTAGTTCGGTTTGATCATCAAAATAAGGGGCATCATATCTTTAAATTCTTCATGTGGTCCTCACATGCTGATTTCTTTTCCACTATCTCCAAGAGCTGGCTTTTTGAAATTATGGGTTCTCCAATGTATTCTTTGCATAAGAGGCTAAAATTGCTAAAGAAACCCCATAAAGATCTCAATCAGTTGCATTTTAGTTACATTTTAGAAAGGGTGTCCAAAGCAGAATTGGCCTTAGATCTCCTACAAATTGCTCTCCATGATGATAAAACTAATCCCTAGCTTGTTCTTGATGACAAACAACTTTCTCTTTAGTTGATGAATCTCAAGCTTGCTAAAAAAATGTTCTTTGGTCAAAAGCTTAAATTTTTTCAAGGTCAGCGATAGAGGCAGCTATTTCTTCCATGCCATGATGAGTCAGAAGCATAACATAAACCTTATCCTAGTTATTCAGAAAAATAATGGTCTCCTTACCGGTTCCGAAGATGAAGTTGGAGAAGAGTTTGTGAGATTCTTCCAGAACCTCTACGGTACTTTCAAACCTACTTTACCTCTGGATAGTGCTATTTTTCACAGTGGCCCTTGTATTTCATATGGTGATTGCGATATCCTCCTAGCTCCTGTCTCTAATGATGATATCAAAAAAGCTTTGTTTGATATTGGTGATGACAAAGCCAAGGTCTTGATGGTTATACTTCTTACTTTAAATCTACTTGGTCGATTATAGGAGATGATTTTTGCATTGTGGTTCAGGATTTTTATTACTAGGAAGTTGCTTAAGCAGATTAACCACTCGGTTATATCCCTAATCCCAAAATTAGCTCTTGCCACCATTGCTAACGACTTTTGGCCAATCTCATGCTGTAATGTGGTTTACAAGGTTATCTAAAAAATCCTTGTAGACTTTTTGGTTCTTGTGTTTGGGGATATCATTAGCCCCATGTAGAATGCCTTAGTGCATAGCAATTGCTTGTAACATTAATCTAGTTCAAGATCTTTTGACTTATCCAGTGGAGCTTTCTTAGAGATCTTTTGAGGCTTCTTTGCTTCTCAGTGAAGTTTAATGACTTAGTTATGCAATATGTAGAGTCGACTTCCTTTTCTGTAGTGATTAATGGGAATCTTTATGGTTTCTTCCGAGGAAAAAATGGTATAAGGCAAGGAGACCCTTCATCTCCATAACTTTTTATTGCTTGCATGGAATAATTCTCTTGAATGCTTAAGGGAGCATCTCGGTAGCCAGACTTTTACTACCACCCATAGTGCAAGATTAATATTATTTGCACCTTGTTTTTGCAGATGATGTTCTCTGCAAAAACAAGGCAAGGAGGTCTCTGCAAAAACAGATGATGCTTAAGGGAGCATCTCAGAAACTTTTTATTTCTTGCATGAAATAATTCTCTTGAATGCTCAAGGGAGAATCTTGTTAGCTAGACTTTCACTTCCACCACCAGTGAAAGATTCATAACATTTGTTGCCTTGTTTTTGCAGATGATGTTCTCTTGCTTGCCAAAGGAGATATAAATCATTAATGCTTTAGCTTTTTCATTAGTTAATTTTTGTTAAGACTTCAAGGTTGGAGGTTAATGCTTCCAAATCCTCCATTTATTTTGAAGGGATTGGTGATAGTTTGAAGCAAGATATTATGCAAGCTACAGGGTTCACTAAAGGATCTTTTCCTTTCAAATATCTAGGAGTGCCTCTAAATCCTCATCGACTCCTAGTTTGCAAGTGTTTTCTTCTCCACAAGCTTGAGGTTGCAGTTCAAAGTTGGGTAAGAAATCACCTCCCCTACGCTGGAAGGTTTGAGATGCTGTGATCTGTTCTTTATGGAATAGTTGGCTTTGGGTAGTGATGCGGCAAAATCGGCAACGGGTATGGGATGTGTGCATTTGATTGGAAGGCCCGTAGGAGTTGATCCGCAAACTTCAAGAGCAGCAAATTTGGGTCCGGTTCTTAGGCTAGTTTCGAAGAGTGTCTTGGGTGCTCCGCAGCATGTTATTGGCAGGATGCATCCTTTGCAGGGCATGGGGAAAGTAGGTCACACAGGAAAGGGTTTGCAATCTCATTCTAATCCCACGCGCGGACAGGGTAGGAACCTTCCTACCACTACTGCTCGATGATGATTGTGAAATGCTGGAATGTTAGGGGCCTCAATAGTCCTCTAAAGCAACATGAGGTGGTCAACCTCATGAAGAAATCTTCAGTTGATGTATGTGGGTTGTTGGAGTCCAAGCTTTCCTTGGCTAAGGTTTTGGTTCTTCAGAAGTTTCGGCTTAAAAAGTGGAATCTTCTGACGAATGTTGTTCAGTCTTCTGCAGCTCGCATTGTTGTGTTTTGGAACCCCTCTACAGTTTTAGTGGATATGGTTAGCAGCTCCTCTTAGGGTCTCCATGTCCGCGTCAGAAGTCTTGTGAGTCAAATCACTTTTCACATTACTTTTGTTTATGGTTTACATACCATAGTAGCTAGAAGATCTCTTAAGGAAAGCCTGTGTGATTGGTGTCCCCCGGGCCCTTGGATGGTTTTAGGGGATTTCAATTCTATTTTGACTCAAGATGACAAGTTGAATGGTAGTGTTGTTTCCATGTATGAGACTGTCGACTTTCATAAATGTTATCTTGATCTAGGGTTGTATGAGCTCAATTACACTGGTTGTCATTTCACTTGGAGTAACGGTTCGGTTTGGAGCAAACTGGACAGGGTCCTTGTTAATCCTTATTGGTCTTCTCTGCACCGCATTGCTCATGTTCATTTTGGTAATCAAGGGGTTTTCTCGAATCATTCTCCAGTTTTGGTTCGGCTCGACCCGCAAGCCACAGGGCGACGCAGTTTTAAATTTTTTAACATGTGGACCTCTCATTTCAACTTTCTCCACACTATTTCTGAGAGTTGGCAGCATACAATTCGGAGAGCTGCTGAATAGGCTTCATTTTAGTCACATTTCTGAACGGGTCTCCCGGGTTGAATCGGATTTGGACCAGTTGCAATCTGCTCTTCACTTGGACCCCTCAAATTCTCAGTTTGTCCAAGAAGACAAGAAAATGCGCATTCAACTCATTCACCTTAAATCCTCGGAGAAAATGTTCTTTGGGCAGAAGCTGAAATGTGATTTTCTTAAGGAGAGTGATAGAGGCTCTCGGTTTTTTCATGCTTTGTTGAGCCAAAAGAACGACAAAAACTTCCTCTCAGCTATCCAGAAGTCTGATGGTTCTCTTTCTGTCTCGGAAAAGGAAGTTGGAGTGGAATTTGTGGACTTCTTTATGAAGCTCTATGGTTCCTCGAAGCCTACTATGCCTTTGGATAGAAACATTGTCGGCCTTGGCTCTTGTCTCTCAGCTTCCGATTGTGAGCTCCTCTCTACGCCTTTTTCCAATGATGATATTAAGGTTGCCTTATTTGGGATTGATAATAATCACAAGTTTTTGGAGCTTAAATGAATTATTTCAGGAAATTTAAACGTCAAAATTTGGAAGAAAGAATTGGAGAAGAAATCTATGGAGAGCTGGAGGGAAGATTGTTACTTTATCTTGAGTCAAAAAGAAGAAAGATTCAGCTAAAAATGAGGAAGAAAATCGGGCACAAAAATCTTCTCCAAGTTGCCGAAATAATAAGTTTTCCAGAACATCTTTCGGAGTTTCAGTCATAACTTTTGACTCTGAGCTCCAAATTATATGGTTTTTAATGTTTTGAAAAGCTAACAGAAAGGCCTACACATGTGTCTAATAGATGTCTCTAGAAAACGCTCAGAAATAGGGTTAAATGACAGTTCCAAGTTAGCATCAGATCTGTCTTGCAATATTTTCCGAGATTGTGTTTTGCTCTTCTTGTTTTAGATTTCAGATTTATTTGAGTTGTAAAACTTATTATTTCAGTTTCATTCAAGTTATTTCATGTTTATTAGAGTGTTATTATATATAATTATGGTTGACTAATCTCTTTCTTGGATCCAAATCAAGGATGATGGTGATTGAGGTGAGTTCTTTAAGATATGAATGAATCTTAATGTCTATCTTCACATTTTCTTCATGAATGTTTTATTATTGCAAAGTAATTTTAGAAATCATCTAAGTAATGTTATAATCTTGAATTTTTATGAACAAAACTTAGTTTTGGTATAGAGATTGTTTGATTTAATTTCTTACTTAATATGAAAACACTCGTTTATTCTTAGGCAATAATCAATCTTCATGTTTTTAAACTTTATTGTAATATCTTCTGATCTACTATCACCATCGTTGATATTAGGTTGAGTTATCTTATATATGTTGAAGGAATCACCAATACATCACCATTAAAATTGATTTGGAACTAAGACTTACATTTTCTTGTCATTTAAAATTTATTTACTCTCTTTCATCTTAGAAAACAAATCCATTAATTATTCTCCTAAGATATTTTTTTTGTTACCTAGCTTAATTTCTAAATTTAGCTCTCTGTGGATATGACCTCGATTTTACCGAGTTAATTGCTACATCGCACACTCATACTTGTGAGTTAAGACAAGTCGATCATAAATAGCGGTCAAGCAATTTTGGCGTCTTTACCAAAGAGCTAGCAAGCAAAGGTAATAAATTTAGATTTGATTATTGGAAAAAAAAATATATAAAAATACAGCATAAAAAAATAAAAAGTAAAAAACAATTGACCTCAGCATTTTGGATATTGGACTGTGGACTGACTACTAATTGTTTGATTATGGTTGGTTCAACCGACTCTTGTTTATTTTATTTTATTTTGTTATGCTTTTTTATCTAATATTTATTGTGTTTAAGTTTTTGGTCGGTATTACCGCCTTTTTATTCATGCTTGTTATAATTATCTTTTAATGTTTATTATTGTTAATATTGCTTATTAGTTAGAGTATATATTTCCTAATTTGTTGTATTTTTTTCTTTTAGCTATTACTTTATCTTTTACATTTCATTTACTTTTATTTGCAATATTGTTTTTCTTTCTTCTTTCCTTTCATATTCATATAACTGTTATATTATATTCCATCATGGCTAACGTTGAAGATATAGAGGGATTCTGAAAATCCATACATACACATTGAGTTTGAAGAGGTATGCAATACCTTTATTGATAGAACATGCATGGAGGAAACCATTCAGCTTAAATTGTTCCCATTCTCTCTAAAGAATAAAGTCAAGCTTTGGTAAACTCCTTGCGTCCTAGGTCTATAGGTACATGGAGGGAAATGCAAGCTGAATTTTTGAAAAAATACTTCCCCACTCATAGGACAGCAGCCTTACAACGTCAAATAATGAATTTTTCTTGTAGTCCAAATGAGTCATTTCACCAAGCTTGGAAAAAGTTTAAAGACTTCTTAAATGCTTGTTCCCACCATGGTTTTGAGATGTGGAGGATAGTGAGTTTCTTCTATGACTCTCTTACTGTAGATTTTAAAAAGCTAGTGTCAACCATGTGTAATGGTGAGTTTTATGACAAAAAACCAAGTGAAGCCTTTGATTTTTTTTATCAATTAGCTTAAAACACAAAGCAATGGGAAACTTCTCTCCCACTTCAAGTTGAATCTAGAAACACCATTTCTCATTCAAGTGGGAGGTTCCAATTGAAAGAGACTGATGACCTTAATGCTAGATTAGCCTCATTGGCTAGAAAAGTAGAGTCTCTTGAGATTAAAAAAGTGCATGTCATTAGTGAACAACAAGAGGAAAGTTATATTGTTTGTGAGGGTAAAGGGCATAGGACAACTGAGTGCCCTACTATTCCAGCTTTCAAAGAGGTGTTATATGGCCAAACTTCTGATTCAAGTAATGTTAGAAAGTCATTTTCAAACCAAGCAGGCAATCCCTACTCTGATACTTATAATCCTGGATGGAGGAACCACCCAAATTTTGGATGGAGAAATGAGGGCTCTTCAGTACCCCCAACCATTTCAACCTCCACCCAAACCATTTCATGCTCCCACACATAACACATACCAACCACCTCATAAGAGATCCTTAGAGGATACTCTTCAACAATTCATGCAAACACAAGGAAGAATCAACAACCAAGTTAACAAATTTCAAGATCATACCAATAGGACCTTAGATAACATTCGAAGTGTACTAACCAAGTTGACTCAATCACTAAGAATTCAAGAGAAGGGAAAAATCCCAGCTCAATCATTGCCAAATCCTAGAGGTCAGATGCATATAAGTGAATCCTCACCTGGTGAACCCTCAAACCATGAACAAATCCAAGCCATCACCACCCTTAGAAGTGGAAAGATTATTGACAAAGCTATAGGTTGTGGGATTCCTAAAGGAATTGTAGAGGATAAATCTAGGGAAAGTGAAGAGGGAATCAAAACACAAGAGACAAATGAGAGCTTGAGTGAGAAAGAAGGTGAGATAAATGAGAGAGAGAAGAGTGACAAAGGAGATGATTCAACAAAAAATGGAGGCTAATTGAGTGATTTAGAATTTGTTCCTAGACCACCATTTTCACAAAGATTAGGAAAATCTATGAATTGTTCAAACAAGTAAAAATAAACATTTCACTTCTTGATGCAATTAAACAAGTCCCATCTTATGCAAAGTTCTTTAAGGACTTATGCACAGTCAAAAGGAGATTGAATGTGAAAGAAAGAGCCTTTCTAACTGAATATGCTAGTGCCATCATCCAGTTTAAGACCCCTCCCAAATACAAAGATCCTGGTTGTCCCACCATTTTATGCATTATTAGAAGTCATAAGATAGACCAAGCTTTGTTGGATTTAGGAGCAAGTGTGAATTTAATACCCTACACTGTTTACAAACAATTAGGTCTAGGGGAAATCAAGCCTACTCGAATCACCCTTCAATTAGTTGATAGGTCAATCAAGATTCCTCGGGGTGTTGTTGAGGATATATTGATCCAAGTAGATAAATTCTACTTTCCTATTGATTTTATAGTGTTAGACACCTCACCTATTCAAGGTTCTAATGCTCCCATCCCAGTCATCTTAGGTAGACCTTTTCTAGCGACATCCAATGCTTTAATTAACAGTAGGAATGGGGTGATGAAATTGTCTTTTAGGAATATGACATTGGAGATGAATATTTTCAATATCTCCAAACAAATTGGTGAACATGAGGACATATTGCGATGTCGCGGTCACACAAATTAATTACCCTAGCTTAAAACACACAAGATAGTATAGATTGGTCAAATTCTTGAAAGAACATATTTTCTCTCATTTTGGCATGCCCAGGGCTATGATTAGTGATGAGGGAAAACATTTTTGTAACAAGCCCGTTGGTACTTTGATGAGAAAATATGGTGTGATTCACAAGGTCAGTACCCCTTATCACCCACAGACTAGTGGCCAAGCTGAGTTGACAAATAGGGAAATCAAGAACATTTTAGAGAAAACAGTCAACCCAAACCGTAAAGATTGGTCCTTATGACTAGTCGATGCTTTGTGGGCATATCGCACTGCTTACAAGACCTCTTTAGGAATGTCTCCTTATAGGCTAGTTTATGGAAAGCCTTGTCATCTCCCTGTTGAGATTGAGCACCGTGTATATTGGGTCATTTGACAATTAAATGACAATGAAAATGAGATTGAAAAAAATAGAAAACTTCAATTGGATGAATTAGAGGAATTGGGAATTGATGCATTCGAAAATGCAAAAAATTCAAAACATAAGATGAAAACTTTGCATGATAAACATATACTTAGAAAATCCTTTCATGTTGGTCAAAAGGTTCTCTTGTATAATTCACGATTACATCTCTTTCCTGGGAAGTTGAGAACAAAATGGATTGGTCCATTTGTGATTAAATCCATCTCTGAGCATGGTGCTGTTGAGGTAGAAAATCATAAGAATGGAAATGTTTTCACAGTAAATGGTCATCGATTGAAACCTTATCTTGAAAACTTTGTGGCTGAAGTTGAGACATTGGATCTTGAAGATTCAATGTCATTGCAGTATCAGAAGTAATGTGTTTTTATTAATTTTGTTTTTTCTCTCTCTCTTATTCTTCTAACTCTTATTTACTTGTTCATGCATTAGGGACAATGTATTATTTTAAGTTGGGGGGTATGAGGTTTTGTTTATTTTAAAAAAAATGGTTTGATATTTTCTTTTCGTTGTGATATGCAGGTTAAAAAAAAGAAGAAGAAGAAAGCTCAAGCAAGAAGTCAGCGCATGTCCAATTCAATCAGACATTTATCCTTGAAAAAAAGGGAGTAACAATTTTCTAATCTTTATTCTTATCTTTTCTTTTTTTTTTTTACATGAAGGATAATGTAAAACTTGAGATGGTGAGGTGGCCATGCTTGTTTGAAAGAAAAAAAATGCATTTGTATGTGAGTGAGACTTAATTAGGATCAGTATTACATTTTTGGATCCATTATTGTGTTGAACATTGCAAGCTTTAATTTGGGATAGATAATATCTTATAAAGCAAGATATAACATATTTTGTTTTTCTTTAAGATTAATGAAGTACATCTTTCCTTAAAAAATTATGTGAGTTGTGTGATCATGCATAAAAGATGAGTGTGATGCTTTACTTGTGATCATCCCTTTTAATCTAGTTCTCAAAAAGGTTTAAGTAAATAGAATAATAATTAAATAAATAGATGTGTGTAAAGTTCTACCTACTCCAATGTTTTGAGTTGCTCAGTAACTAGGGGTATTCATCACAAATGTTTATCTTTACATCAAACGGCAGCTTGAAATATGAGTATGCAAAACACTTTAAGTTTGTGACTTTGTGAGTAACCAGGTGCATTCATCACAAATGTTTTTATTCGCGTCAAAAGGAAAGTGACCACTTAAAGAAAAAGAACAAATGATGTTCACAAAGAAAAAGAAAAAAAAATATAGATAGATAGTTATTTCTCTAGTTTGCTACCTTGTTTGTAGTGTAAAGAAGGGAAGATTACAAGTGGAGTTTTCACGTGAATTAATTATGTTGGTTGCATGATAAATATGATTGAATTTGGAATTGCGTATGGATATTTGATTTAGAGAATGTGAGTATGTTTATTTTTCTTTATTCGCTATTGTGTATACACCAAGTTGAAGATACCAATGTTTGCATGATAGGTTCTTCAAGTATGATGAGTCGAACCTAATTATGGTTATTATTATTTTTATTTCAAAGGTTTCATGTTTTGTTTTGCTTGAGGACTAGAAAAATCTAAGTTGGGGGGTGTGATTGTGCATCAAAAGTATCGTTAAGTCTCTTATTTTACATATGTGTTTATTGTTTTTTATTTGGGATTTTATAATAATTGATGTGCTTTTTAGTAATGAATTTCTTTTAATGTTTGACAAGTTTTTGAAGCTTAAATGAATTATTTCAGGAAATTTAAACGTCGAAATTTGGAAGAAAGAATTGGAGGAGAAATCTATGGAAAGCTGGAGGGAAGATTGATACTTTATCTTGAGTCAAAAAGAAGAAAGATTCAGCTAAAAATGAGGAAGAAAATCGGGCACAAAAATCTTCTCCAAGCTGCCGAAATAATAAGTTTTTCAGAACATCTTTCGGCGTTTCAGTCATAACTTTTGACTCCGAGCTCCAAATTATATGGTTTTTAATGTTCAAAGTTAGTTGTCTCTAGAAAACGCTACGAAAGTGGGGTAAAGTGCAGTCCAAAGTTAGCATCAAATCAAGGATGATGGTGATTGAGGTGAGTTCTTTAAGATATGAATGAATTGTAATGTCTATCTTCACATTTTCTTCATGAATGTTTTATTATTGCAAAGAAATTTTAGAAATCATTAAGGTAATGTTATAATCTTGAATTTTTATGAATAAAACTTAGTTTTGGTATAGAGATTGCTTGATTCAATGTCTTACTTAATATGAAAACACTCGTTTATTCTTAAGCAATAATCAATCTTAATATGAAAACACTCGTTCCGGAGACTTCCTCAACACGGGAATTCCTGCGCCACCACCCTACACACATGGAAGCTAAGCATGCGAAGTTGCCTGGAAAATAGTTTTCCATGACTTTTTCAAGCGTGCAAAGCTGCCGCAAAAAGCGGCAGCCCGGGGGGCAGTGGCAGTGAATCTGGGGGCTTGGGGCTGTGGCGGAGAATTTAGCTAAGGCAGTGCCAGTGAATTCCATGACCGCATGTGCTTCAGCGTCTTGGTTGTGGTTCCGAATGTCGCCATGATGACGGGAAGCTTTATACACCCAATCAGACCAGTAAAATCCATCATATTTTTGTGGGTCTTCCCTCAAAATTTGGACCC
>CM063606.1:12852231-12859731 GCA_032356905.1 Salix exigua | reverse complement strand
CTCAAACTCTCTACTTGTCCAAGAAGACAAGAAAATGCGCATTCAGCTCATTCATCTCAAATCCTCGGAGAAAATGTTCTTCGGGCAGAAGCTGAAGTGTGATTTTCTTAAAAAGAGTGATAGAGGCTCTCGGTTTTATCATGCTTTGTTGAGCCAAAAAAACAACAGAAGTTTCCTCGCGGCTATCCAGAAGTTTGATGGTTCCCTTTCTGTCTCGGAAATGGAAGTTGGTCAGGAATTTGTGGACTTCTTTATGAAGTTTTATGGTTCCTCGAAGCCTACTATGCCTTTGGATAGAAACATTATCGGCCTTGCCCCTTGTCTCTCAGCTATGGATTGTGAGCTCCTATCTGCGCCTTTTTCCAATGATGATATTAAGGCTGCTGTTTTCGGGATTGATAATAATCACAAGTTTTTGGAGCTTAAATGAATTATTTCAGGAAATTTAAACGTCAAAATTTGGAAGAAAGAATTGGAGAAGAAATCTATGGAGAGCTGGAGGGAAGATTGTTACTTTATCTTGAGTCAAAAAGAAGAAAGATTCAGCTAAAAATGAGGAAGAAAATCGGGCACAAAAATCTTCTCCAAGTTGCCGAAATAATAAGTTTTCCAGAACATCTTTCGGAGTTTCAGTCATAACTTTTGACTCTGAGCTCCAAATTATATGGTTTTTAATGTTTTGAAAAGCTAACAGAAAGGCCTACACATGTGTCTAATAGATGTCTCTAGAAAACGCTCAGAAATAGGGTTAAATGACAGTTCCAAGTTAGCATCAGATCTGTCTTGCAATATTTTCCGAGATTGTGTTTTGCTCTTCTTGTTTTAGATTTCAGATTTATTTGAGTTGTAAAACTTATTATTTCAGTTTCATTCAAGTTATTTCATGTTTATTAGAGTGTTATTATATATAATTATGGTTGACTAATCTCTTTCTTGGATCCAAATCAAGGATGATGGTGATTGAGGTGAGTTCTTTAAGATATGAATGAATCTTAATGTCTATCTTCACATTTTCTTCATGAATGTTTTATTATTGCAAAGAAATTTTAGAAATCATCTAAGTAATGTTATAATCTTGAATTTTTATGAACAAAACTTAGTTTTGGTATAGAGATTGTTTGATTTAATGTCTTACTTAATATGAAAACACTCGTTTATTCTTAGGCAATAATCAATCTTCATGTTTTTAAACTTTATTGTAATATCTTCTGATCTACTATCACCATCGTTGATATTAGGTTGAGTTATCTTATATATGTTGAAGGAATCACCAATACATCACCATTAAAATTGATTTGGAACTAAGACTTACATTTTCTTGTCATTTAAAATTTATTTACTCTCTTTCATCTTAGAAAACAAATCCATTAATTATTCTCCTAAGATATTTTTTTGTTACCTAGCTTAATTTCTAAATTTAGCTCTCTGTGGATATGACCTCGATTTTACCGAGTTAATTGCTACATCGCACACTCATACTTGTGAGTTAAGACAAGTCGATCATAAATAGCGGTCAAGCAATTTTGGCGTCTTTACCAAAGAGCTAGCAAGCAAAGGTAATAAATTTAGATTTGATTATTGGAAAAAATATATATAAAAATAAAAATAAAACTCAAATGGTTGGTCTCACCGCATAAAAAAATAAAAAGTAAAAAACAATTGACCTCAGCATTTTGGATATTGGACTGTGGACTGACTACTAATTGTTTGATTATGGTTGGTTCAACCGACTCTTGTTTATTTTATTTTATTTTGTTATGCTTTTTTATCTAATATTTATTGTGTTTAAGTTTTTGGTCGGTATTACCGCCTTTTTATTCATGCTTGTTATAATTATCTTTTAATGTTTATTATTGTTAATATTGCTTATTAGTTAGAGTATATATTTCCTAATTTGTTGTATTTTTTTCTTTTAGCTATTACTTTATCTTTTACATTTCATTTACTTTTATTTGCAATATTGTTTTTCTTTCTTCTTTCCTTTCATATTCATATAACTGTTATATTATATTCCATCATGGCTAACGTTGAAGATATAGAGGGATTCTGAAAATCCATACATACACATTGAGTTTGAAGAGGTATGCAATACCTTTATTGATAGAACATGCATGGAGGAAACCATTCAGCTTAAATTGTTCTCATTCTCTCTAAAGAATAAAGTCAAGCTTTGGTAAACTCCTTGCGTCCTAGGTCTATAGGTACATGGAGGGAAATGCAAGCTGAATTTTTGAAAAAATACTTCCCCACTCATAGGACAGCAGCCTTACAACGTCAAATAATGAATTTTTCTTGTAGTCCAAATGAGTCATTTCACCAAGCTTGGAAAAAGTTTAAAGACTTCTTAAATGCTTGTTCCCACCATGGTTTTGAGATGTGGAGGATAGTGAGTTTCTTCTATGACTCTCTTACTGTAGATTTTAAAAAGCTAGTGTCAACCATGTGTAATGGTGAGTTTTATGACAAAAAACCAAGTGAAGCCTTTGATTTTTTTTATCAATTAGCTTAAAACACAAAGCAATGGGAAACTTCTCTCCCACTTCAAGTTGAATCTAGAAACACCATTTCTCATTCAAGTGGGAGGTTCCAATTGAAAGAGACTGATGACCTTAATGCTAGATTAGCCTCATTGGCTAGAAAAGTAGAGTCTCTTGAGATTAAAAAAGTGCATGTCATTAGTGAACAACAAGAGGAAAGTTATATTGTTTGTGAGGGTAAAGGGCATAGGACAACTGAGTGCCCTACTATTCCAGCTTTCAAAGAGGTGTTATATGGCCAAACTTCTGATTCAAGTAATGTTAGAAAGTCATTTTCAAACCAAGCAGGCAATCCCTACTCTGATACTTATAATCCTGGATGGAGGAACCACCCAAATTTTGGATGGAGAAATGAGGGCTCTTCAGTACCCCCAACCATTTCAACCTCCACCCAAACCATTTCATGCTCCCACACATAACACATACCAACCACCTCATAAGAGATCCTTAGAGGATACTCTTCAACAATTCATGCAAACACAAGGAAGAATCAACAACCAAGTTAACAAATTTCAAGATCATACCAATAGGACCTTAGATAACATTCGAAGTGTACTAACCAAGTTGACTCAATCACTAAGAATTCAAGAGAAGGGAAAAATCCCAGCTCAATCATTGCCAAATCCTAGAGGTCAGATGCATATAAGTGAATCCTCACCTGGTGAACCCTCAAACCATGAACAAATCCAAGCCATCACCACCCTTAGAAGTGGAAAGATTATTGACAAAGCTATAGGTTGTGGGATTCCTAAAGGAATTGTAGAGGATAAATCTAGGGAAAGTGAAGAGGGAATCAAAACACAAGAGACAAATGAGAGCTTGAGTGAGAAAGAAGGTGAGATAAATGAGAGAGAGAAGAGTGACAAAGGAGATGATTCAACAAAAAATGGAGGCTAATTGAGTGATTTAGAATTTGTTCCTAGACCACCATTTTCACAAAGATTAGGAAAATCTATGAATTGTTCAAACAAGTAAAAATAAACATTTCACTTCTTGATGCAATTAAACAAGTCCCATCTTATGCAAAGTTCTTTAAGGACTTATGCACAGTCAAAAGGAGATTGAATGTGAAAGAAAGAGCCTTTCTAACTGAATATGCTAGTGCCATCATCCAGTTTAAGACCCTCCCAAATACAAAGATCCTGGTTGTCCCACCATTTTATGCATTATTAGAAGTCATAAGATAGACCAAGCTTTGTTGGATTTAGGAGCAAGTGTGAATTTAATACCCTACACTGTTTACAAACAATTAGGTCTAGGGGAATCAAGCCTACTCGAATCACCCTTCAATTAGTTGATAGGTCAATCAAGATTCCTCGGGGTGTTGTTGAGGATATATTGATCCAAGTAGATAAATTCTACTTTCCTATTGATTTTATAGTGTTAGACACCTCACCTATTCAAGGTTCTAATGCTCCCATCCCAGTCATCTTAGGTAGACCTTTTCTAGCGACATCCAATGCTTTAATTAACAGTAGGAATGGGGTGATGAAATTGTCTTTTAGGAATATGACATTGGAGATGAATATTTTCAATATCTCCAAACAAATTGGTGAACATGAGGACATATTGCGATGTCGCGGTAACACAAATTAATTACCCTAGCTTAAAACACACAAGATAGTATAGATTGGTCAAATTCTTGAAAGAACATATGTTCTCTCATTTTGGCATGCCCAGGGCTATGATTAGTGATGAGGGAAAACATTTTTGTAACAAGCCCGTTGGTACTTTGATGAGAAAATATGGTGTGATTCACAAGGTCAGTACCCCTTATCACCCACAGACTAGTGGCCAAGCTGAGTTGACAAATAGGGAAATCAAGAACATTTTAGAGAAAACAGTCAACCCAAACCAGTAAAGATTGGTCCTTATGACTAGTCGATGCTTTGTGGGCATATCGCACTTGCTTACAAGACCTCTTTAGGCATGTCTCCTTATAGGCTAGTTTATGGAAAGCCTTGTCATCTCCCTGTTGAGATTGAGCACCGTGTATATTGGGTCATTTGACAATTAAATGACAATGAAAATGAGATTGAAAAAAATAGAAAACTTCAATTGGATGAATTAGAGGAATTGGGAATTGATGCATTCGAAAATGCAAAAAATTCAAAACATAAGATGAAAACTTTGCATGATAAACATATACTTAGAAAATCCTTTCATGTTGGTCAAAAGGTTCTCTTGTATAATTCACGATTACATCTCTTTCCTGGGAAGTTGAGAACAAAATGGATTGGTCCATTTGTGATTAAATCCATCTCTGAGCATGGTGCTGTTGAGGTAGAAAATCATAAGAATGGAAATGTTTTCACAGTAAATGGTCATCGATTGAAACCTTATCTTGAAAACTTTGTGGCTGAAGTTGAGACATTGGATCTTGAAGATTCAATGTCATTGCAGTATCAGAAGTAATGTGTTTTTATTAATTTTGTTTTTTCTCTCTCTCTTATTCTTCTAACTCTTATTTACTTGTTCATGCATTAGGGACAATGTATTATTTTAAGTTGGGGGGTATGAGGTTTTGTTTATTTTAAAAAAAATGGTTTGATATTTTCTTTTCGTTGTGATATGCAGGTTAAAAAAAAGAAGAAGAAGAAATATCAAGCAAGAAGTCAGCGCATGTCCAATTCAATCAGACATTTATCCTTGAAAAAAAGGGAGTAACAATTTTCTAATCTTTATTCTTATCTTTTCTTTTTTTTTTTTACATGAAGGATAATGTAAAACTTGAGATGGTGAGGTGGCCATGCTTGTTTGAAAGAAAAAAAATGCATTTGTATGTGAGTGAGACTTAATTAGGATCAGTATTACATTTTTGGATCCATTATTGTGTTGAACATTGCAAGCTTTAATTTGGGATAGATAATATCTTATAAAGCAAGATATAACATATTTTGTTTTTCTTTAAGATTATTGAAGTACATCTTTCCTTAAAAATTATGAGTTGTGTGATCATGCATAAAAGATGAGTGTGATGCTTTACTTGTGATCATCCCTTTTAATCTAGTTCTCAAAAAGGTTTAAGTAAATAGAATAATAATTAAATAAATAGATGTGTGTAAAGTTCTACCTACTCCAATGTTTTGAGTTGCTCAGTAACTAGGGGTATTCATCACAAATGTTTATCTTTACATCAAACGGCAGCTTGAAATATGAGTATGCAAAACACTTTAAGTTTGTGACTTTGTGAGTAACCAGGTGCATTCATCACAAATGTTTTTATTCGCGTCAAAAGGAAAGTGACCACTTAAAGAAAAAGAACAAATGATGTTCACAAAGAAAAAGAAAAAAAAATATAGATAGATAGTTATTTCTCTAGTTTGCTACCTTGTTTGTAGTGTAAAGAAGGGAAGATTACAAGTGGAGTTTTCACGTGAATTAATTATGTTGGTTGCATGATAAATATGATTGAATTTGGAATTGCGTATGGATATTTGATTTAGAGAATGTGAGTATGTTTATTTTTCTTTATTCGCTATTGTGTATACACCAAGTTGAAGATACCAATGTTTGCATGATAGGTTCTTCAAGTATGATGAGTCGAACCTAATTATGGTTATTATTATTTTTATTTCAAAGGTTTCATGTTTTGTTTTGCTTGAGGACTAGAAAAATCTAAGTTGGGGGGTGTGATTGTGCATCAAAAGTATCGTTAAGTCTCTTATTTTACATATGTGTTTATTGTTTTTTATTTGGGATTTTATAATAATTGATGTGCTTTTTAGTAATGAATTTCTTTTAATGTTTGACAAGTTTTTGAAGCTTAAATGAATTATTTCAGGAAATTTAAACGTCGAAATTTGGAAGAAAGAATTGGAGGAGAAATCTATGGAAAGCTGGAGGGAAGATTGATACTTTATCTTGAGTCAAAAAGAAGAAAGATTCAGCTAAAAATGAGGAAGAAAATCGGGCACAAAAATCTTCTCCAAGCTGCCGAAATAATAAGTTTTTCAGAACATCTTTCGGCGTTTCAGTCATAACTTTTGACTCCGAGCTCCAAATTATATGGTTTTTAATGTTCAAAGTTAGTTGTCTCTAGAAAACGCTACGAAAGTGGGGTAAAGTGCAGTCCAAAGTTAGCATCAAATCAAGGATGATGGTGATTGAGGTGAGTTCTTTAAGATATGAATGAATTGTAATGTCTATCTTCACATTTTCTTCATGAATGTTTTATTATTGCAAAGAAATTTTAGAAATCATTAAGGTAATGTTATAATCTTGAATTTTTATGAATAAAACTTAGTTTTGGTATAGAGATTGCTTGATTCAATGTCTTACTTAATATGAAAACACTCGTTTATTCTTAAGCAATAATCAATCTTAATATGAAAACACTCGTTCCGGAGACTTCCTCAACACGGGAATTCCTGCGCCACCACCCTACACACATGGAAGCTAAGCATGCGAAGTTGCCTGGAAAATAGTTTTCCATGACTTTTTCAAGCGTGCAAAGTCGCCACTAAAGCGGCGACCAGGGCGATGGCAGTGAATCTGGGGGCTTGGGGCTGTGGCGGAGAATTTAGCTAAGGCAGTGCCAGTGAATTCCACAGCCCCGCGCTGCTCGCGTGCGGCTGTGGTTCCCGAATGTCGCCATGATGACGGGAAGCTTTATACACCCAATCAGACCAGTAAAATCCATCATATTTTTGTGCGTCTTCCCTCAAAATTTGGACCCATTTCGACCCGGTTCCTATTTTATATGAATTTTTAATGGGAGGAAAATACAAATAAATAACTCCCGATTTTTAAAAATTTTGAAACAAATATTACAGTTACATTGGATTTTTACAAGCCTCTGTGCCAAATTTCAGCTTCAAATAATTTTTTTTGAAGGTTTTAGAGGGGGGGCAGCTGGGACCTTGGAGCGCCCCCCCTACAAGAGCTGCAAAAATACATTTTGCTCTCCAGGGGAGCATTCTCCTCCCCCACCTCTCAACGCCCGGGCACTGCCCGCTCGGTG
>CM063606.1:12827231-12847231 GCA_032356905.1 Salix exigua | reverse complement strand
ATTAAGGGTGTGTTTGATATTGATTTTGCTTTTGTGGTTGAAATTTTAAATAAACAGTTTCATGAAAAGTACTTTAACTACGGTTCAAAATAAATTTTGAATTTTTTGGTTAAAACTGTGGTTGAGTTTGAGATTAATGAAATTTGTTTTTATGTGTTTGGTTACCAAACAGTTTTACGTGTTTGGTTATCAATAATAATCTTTTGAAAATAATTTCAATTAGTTTATAAAGATTACATTCCACCAAACGAGAGTTCTTCCTTAATTATAAAATAATTATTATTATTTAATTATAAATAGCAAAATATAGTATTTTGATCTCATCATAGATTTTTTTCTCAATAAGTTACGTAAATGTGAGTTTGTATTTTATTTTTTTCTCAATGTGGATGTCATTTTTTATTTAACGGGCCACTTTTTTTTCTACTTAAAGAACATTATAATAAAATACAATTAAATTTAGATGAGTCAATTTATTATATATTTAACCCAAGTAAAATACAAGCAGGATTTAATAAAGTTAGTTTTTGTTTAAAATGATATTGTTTAAACCGGACTAGACATTAACAATTAACAAAAGAGCTAAAAGAGCTCGGTTTTGTTCCTCGTAGCCCATGACCCATTTGCACTCGTGGATCGGTTTTTATCCTCTGCATGCGTCGTGTGATTTCGTCCATCTTTTTTTCAGCCTATGAACAGTGAAGATGCGATTTTATCCCCGGTAATAGGACAAAATAATGTTTTGGTTGAGGGGTAAATAACGTTTTGGCTGAGAGGTGCGGGCTTAATTGCACGCGTACGGACTGGTCCGGTCAGGTCCACCGCACCCTTTTTTTAATATTTTTAAATGGATAAAGACGGTTATAACCCCTAATAAGACAAAATCGATTAATTAAGGGCGAGGACATAACTGATAATCGACCATTACTATTTATATATTTTTCAAAATCGTCAGACGCGTCGCGAGTGGCTGGTTAAAGCCTCGTTGTACTGCTTTCTCTCTCGCTGCGTAAAAGTGCGGAAGAGCCCTTGGTTTTGTATACTTTCACTTTGATCCCTTGACTGGTAATTGTGTCTATGGTCTTGATTTCAGTTATATAAGTTTTGAATTTGTTCGATTGGGTCCTTCGATTGCAATTAATTAAATGTTAATGTGTCACTTCGGTCATCCTTCTTTTAATTTCCGGATTGGGTTGAAAAAGCTTAATATATTTGGTACAAAAGTTTCCATTGTTGCAAATTTGTCCTTGAATTGAAAATGTTAATAAATTTGATTTTCATTTCATCCCTTAAACATTTAATTTGTTAATTTCATCCATTTATATTTTATTTTCATTTCAACCCTTATACTTTTATTTTTTAAAATTTCTAATATAACCCCTACTTTTGTCCATATGTATATAAGTGTGTTTAACACAATAATAATAATAATAATAATAATAATAATAATTTAATTGTTTTTCTTACTTGCTTCTTTGATAAAAAATTTACTCTTCGGATAATTTGATAATTTTTAATTTTTGGCGGATATAAAATGATAATTTTTATTTTTATTTGTATTTTATTTCTTTGTTTTATCTTTTGTTCAAGTTTCTATCAAATTTTTTAGTATTTCATTAATTTTTATTTCTTTCATAATAATAATAATAATAATAATAATTTAATTGTTTCTCTTACTTACTCTTTTGTTAATGTTTTTGAGTGTTTTGTTTAGGATAATTTGATAATTTTTATTATTTTAATATTAAGAGCAATGATAATTTTAGATTTTCAAACTTTGATTTTGATATTTTTATACTAAGGGGTTTTGAGCTATTTTATTATATTAAATTTTACATAAATAAATATTATATTTTTATTTGGATCCACCAAATCCTATAAAAATTGTTTCATCGAGTCCATAACGTAGAACATATATTTTTAAAATTTTCACATTAAATGATTTTTTCAGCTAATAAATGTTTTTTTCTTTGATCATCTATTATATTTTTTTATGTGCTCTTTCTTTTATTTTTTATTGGTTTAATTGTTATTATTTTCAAGTTAGATGAATTTTTCCCCTATAATTATGTTTTTTTTCTTTTATTTTTCTGTTCTTTATTCACCATTAACACAACAATAATAATAATAATAATAATAATAATAATAATAATAATAATAATAATAATAATAATAATAATATATTCTTTTTCTTGCTAACTCTTTTGTTAATGTTTTTGAGTGTTTTTTCTTTCGTGAAAATTTTATAAGTTTAATAGTTTTTACAATAATAGCAATAGTCATTTTGTATCTAATATTACTGGAGATAAAAGACAACTCAAAATCAAAAAATAGATAAATTTACCTAGGTTATCTACAATTAAAAAAAGATACAAGTCACTTTTGTCTCGATTACACTGTTCCTTTTAAACGGCAAACAAGTCATTATTATATGTTTTAATATTTATTGCATATTATCACCTAAAAATATATAAAGAGAAAAAAAAAATGACCTTGGATTATTTGCAGGAAAAAAATTAATATCATCATTCTTACATACATTTAATATAATAATATGATAAATAAATCTTATAAAATAAAAAAAAATTGGCTTTTAATTTTAATTTTAATTTTGTGCTCTTTTGTTCAAGTTTATTTCTTAAAAAAATAAAAAAAGATTTTTAATATTTAAGATCTAATATTACCCGTAAAAATACAACTCAAAAAACAAAAGATAAACAAATTTTCCTAGATTATCTACAATTAAAAATATACTGAGGCACTTTCCGTTTCGACTACACTTGTTCTTTTAGACAACAAATAAGTAATTATAGCACGTAAAAAATTATATTTCTTTTTTTCTAAAAAAATTGCAATATTTTTATTTATAATGTGTCAAATCTAATATTACTAGGAAAAAAAGGCAACTCATATTTGTTTTTTACAAGTTTACCTAGGTTATCTACAATTTAAAAAATATAAAAATCACTTTCCATTTCGATTACACTATATAGTATGTGAGACTAAGTATATGTGTTTAATATTTATTGAATATTATCTTCTAAAAATATATATAGAGAGAAAAAATGACCTACAATTTCTTGCAAAAATAATAATATCGGTATTCTTAAATATATTTAATATAATAATATGATGAATAAATCTTATAAAAAAATTTGGCTTTGAATTTAAATTTATATTTTAGACCTTTTTTTCCTTTTAAGAAACGATAATTTTTTTTTCGCATGTATTTTTGATTTTTCAGTATCCAAGTCAGTTCTTCTCTTTTAACCGGTTTTTTTTTAAACAAGAGTATCCATGACAACAAATTTCTTATAAATCATTTCACATTCTTAACAAATTTTCTAACAAATTTTATCAAAAGTTTTTTAGCAATAGCAATATTAAATCATATTTTGGTTGAAAAAAATCATTTTTAACAGATTTTATCAATTACAATTATATTAATTAAATATTAAAATAAAAAATACAACATTTATAAAATCAATCAATTTTCTACATAGATAAAAAGCTCAGCTAAGCGAGCAAATCTACTAGCTCTAAATCCTAAGTAAGATCAACCCTTAAGAACTAATACCTATTTGTTTTTATGTTTCTAAATTTTATTTATCTTAAATTACTTTTTAATATTTTTATATAATTTTAATATTACAAATTATTATTTTTAAATATATTATTACAATGTATTTATATATAAAAATCAATTTTAAAAATATCTACTATTCCGCTTATAAATAGTTTGTTAGCACACTATCATAGTTTAGAGCTTGTTTGGTAGGGTAGTTATGGTTACTTTTGAAAGTGCTTATTGTTTAGAAATACATCAAAATAATATTTTTTTAAAAAAAAAATATTTTTGACATCAACACATCAAAATGATTTAAAAACACAAAAAAAATCATTTAAAATAAACAAAAAAATATTTGAATGTTGGTCAAACGCCGGTTTAGCCGCAATGCGTAAATACATAGTAGCGGACATGATTTTCTTATTTTAAAATTATATGTATGTAAGAAAAATGAAATAAGAAAACGGTTTCTATATTTAGAGGAAAAACAAAAAAACTAGAAAGGAAAATTGAAATCAAATCGTGCTATGCTAATCATAGTTGTAAAATCCGTTTCGAGTACCGTTCGGTTTTGTTGGGAACGGAACGTTCGGTTACGGTGCATTCAGCGTTCGCTTCGGTTTTGTACTTGTTCATATTTATTTAATTATATAGATGAAAAAAAATAAAATATTAATTGAACAAGTATAATTTAAATTCAAGTTACATGAAATTTAAATTATACAATACAAACATAATCTCAAAATTAGAAACATCTTTGAAATTCCAAAACCCACATGAAGAAGCTGAGTGACCTTCAGTGTTGCACAACTGACACACCATAGAATTTGAAGCAATTGGTGCAGAATATGACAAAGCAGAAGCAGACCCAAACATATTCGAAGCCATGGAAGATGCTTTCCTGGGAAAAGAAGCTCTCGGATTGAAAACTCGTTGGGTATAATTAGGCCTACCCCTGCCCCTATTCCGATTAAAAGACTTGTAACCCACAATATCATAAGACTGATGGTGCTGTTGTCCACGAGATGAATGGAACAATTGAGGTGCAATGGAGTGAGGTTTGACAGTAGTATTCATAACAGAGAGGTATGTAGAATTGTGAGGAGTAGTATTTTCAACAATCAACTCCTCTGCAAGTAATTGAGAAAGAAATTCCTTCAAATTAATGACACTTTCTCTGCCTCTAACTACACACCGAAACGTATTATACTCAAGAGGTAACCCATTTAAAGCCAAAATGACTATATCTTCATTAGCAAAGAAGACACCAACAACAACTAAGTAATCTCGTGCCTCTTTAATTTTCAGCATATATTGACTGATAGTATCCATTCCCTTTCTAACATTTTGCAAATTAGACTTCATTTGGAATATGCTAGTCTTAGAACTGTAGAGAATTGTTCTTTTAACCTTAGCCAAAGCTCCTTAGAACTACCACTACCAATTGCATACGAAATTGCAACAGGAGACAAGGTTGTTGTGATTAATTGCATAACAACCCTATCATGCATTTTCCATATCATCACATCATCACATTCAATATCAGACGAAGGAGAAGTAGGGTTAGAGACATTTGTACCAAAATCATCCATGTGAGCAGGACATGGACGAGTGCCATCAACAAAACCATTGATGTCGTTGCTTTCCAACAGTAGCTTCATTTGAAAATTCCAATTCAAGTAGTTATGGTGGAGATGAGGTTCGTAATTGGGGATTGGAGAATCTGCAACTGTGCAGTCGTGACCATTGTAAAATTGGAGGTAAATGTCGTAGAAATTTGAAATCAATTACTACGATGAGGACATAATCAACTCAGTGAATCAACGCACGAGCTCAGAAAGAAGAAGATAAGAAAAAAAAATCTGCAGGTCTTTTCAAGATTGAATCGATATTTGTCGATTGAGTGAAAATTTTGGGTTTATTGGGATACGAACAAAAACTTGAAATTTATTGATTGTAATTTTGTAGAAGCGTGAATGAATCATTCAACTCTGATACCATGTAAAGACAGTGAATAATCACTAATAAAATGTATTGAATCAAAGGAAGAAGATGATGATCCTGCAGATTGTAAAACTAAAGAGAGAAAGGAGGGAAAGAGAGATTTTGAATTTGGTCTATTGTATTCTATATTTTTCACTGAACAAAACACATGAGTTATTGTTATTATTTATAACAGTTTTCTCACAGCAACTTTATGTATTATACACCACACATACCCATAGCATTTACATGTATTTTAGTATACCATACGTATACTCTAACATATTAATCCAAAAGTGCTTAATTATATATAAAATAAAATAAAACCCTAATCTGATGAGAAATTATCTCGTGGTGCGGTGCCCTACAAATGCCATTTATTTGGGTCAAACTTGAAATTAGCATGTACGTCCACTTAGTGACTAAAAATAAATAAATTTAATCATAGTTACTATGGAAATTGGATCTGCTGTAATTCAAGTTATAGTCCTTGATCCATGTTTAAAGTTGAATCAGTGACTACATAAACTGAATACAGCAAATCGTTGCAACACGTACGGTTGTTCGCATCCCAAGTCCTGGAGCCAAAGCTGCTAGCAAAACTTGATTTTAATTAAGAATAAACCTACAATACTTTATTTTATGGATTAAGACGAAATCCTGAAGAGAGAGAGTTGATAAAACAAGAGGGCTTTCTGGAAACCTTAGCTAGACCTCATTAATTAAAGAAACAAAGAACAACTTGAATTTCAAAACGTGGAAGGTAGTTTGGGAATTCGTTTGTAATTGTTTCTTTGGACTGGCTACTTGTATTACAAGTTGTATATATAGAATGGGTTTGGTATTATAGTACATAATATTTTTTTTTTTTAAAAAAATATATATATATATATATATATTAAGATATTTTTATTTTTAATATTAACATGTTAAAATTATTATAAAAAATATCAATTTAATAACTCTTGAAACTACACACCCAAATAAAATTTAAAAGATGAAAATAAAGTGTGATTGCACAATCCAAAAATCATTTTCTTAGCAACAAATTACTTTATTATCTGCAACGGATTAAATGATTGATGATGTACCCTATTTTTCATAGTGTATGTACACAAGTTGAAATAAAGTCCTAAAAATAGAGAAAAAGGATGAGGATTAGGACAAAACCTGAAATACAAAAAGGGCTTGTTTATGTTTCTTAAATAGGAATCCTTATTATCTATACAACTAAAAGAGATCAAGGTTTTAAACAATGAGTTTATACTTTATACTATTCATGTAGACTTAGATTACTGTGGACTGGAATAGTAATATACATAATAATATTATTATTAATTGTAGACTAGACTCGAATGAAAAGGTTCACTTGGTCGATCGGCAAAGACAAGTTCTGTCGGTGTGCTCTACGAGAGTTCGAATCTCTCCAGGCACGTTATTGATTTTGATTAAAATCATTTTATTGCTAAATGATTTTGATTATTATTATATTATATTATTATTCAATTATTATTATATTAAATTATATTTTAAAAGGTTTAAGAGATTGGAAATTAAACAATCGTATAATATTATATTATTATTATATTTTCACTTGTTCATCTAGACTCAGAAACATTATGGATTGGAATAGTAAAATTATTATTGCCCCTCTATTTACTGCAATTTTAGCCTTGGATCCAGGGTTATTTTCAATTTTTTACCTTCCTATGCACAATACAATAACCAAAAAACCCATTAATAAGACAAAAAAAACACATGAACCATCGGAGGCATTAAGGTTATTGCACAATTTTTTTAAATAACTAAATACAAATTTACTCTCATATAAGACAAAATAGAATAGTAAACTACGAGGTCAATAAGGTCATTACACACTTTTTAAAAAGGCCAAATAAATAAATACTCCAATATAAGAAAAAAAATCCAAGAGTTTGGTGTAGGTGTGTGGCGGTAATTTATAAAAGCTAAAAGAGCTCGGAATCTCAATAGTGTTTTGGATCTGCTCACCTAGACAGAGACAACAATAGACAGGAGCACTCAAATTACTCAATAATATTTTTATTATTTGTACACTACAACTAAACAAATAAATCGCTTGGCCTGGAGGTTAGACCGCGCTCCGGAATCTCTATAGCTACGATTTTTTGGGGTAATTAAAATACCATATTATATTATTCTTATTCGTATCCTACAACCGACTAAAGAAGTTGCTTGGTCGAGTGGTCGAGTGCGCCCATTCAAAGCGAGCGCGGAGTTCGAATCTCTGTCCCAACGACTTTTTGGGATAGTTAAAAATATAATATATTATAATTCTTTGGATCCTACAATTGATGTAAGAAGTCACTTGGCCGAGTGGTAACGGTGGCATGTTCGGGCGTGGGAGTTCGAATCTCCCTGCCAGCGAAAATGATTTTTGATTAAAGAACGGTGTTTTTACTTTTCATTAGTGTTTGACATTCTTTTTTCGAGTTTTTTATAATTGATGCGGCCATATTATTTGATAAGTTCATCCATATTTACGTAGTGTTTTGCACATGTTTTGTGTATAAAATGCCTTGATATTCTTTGTTTTATGTTTTGAAGGCATTTTTGGATGAAAGATGCAAAAGGAGTAAATTGGAGGTAATTGACAGATTTGACGTTCGATCAATGTTTTGTGCAGAGCGTGAGTTCTAGAGATCAAAATGAAGTGATTCCAGTGACATTCAAAAGCTAACATCCATACCTTTCTGGAAATGTGTTGCAAGAAAAATAAAAGGAGAAAGATCATGGAAATCGCATCCTGCAAAGTCAAATCTCGCATTCTGCTAGTGTTGACCTTTGTCCATTCTAAATTCAATATCTTGAGCTACAGAAGTCCAATTGATGCAAACTCAATTGGAGTGGATTCAGGACTCAAAGAACTATAAACTCTCAAAGGTTCAGCTCAAAAAAATGTCATATGAAGGAGATATGGATTTTACAAGGGACAACTAAATTCTGCCAACTTAAGGAAGGACTATTTGGTAAAATAAACATTAGGGTTTCTAAGCTTATATAAAGGAGAAGTGGAGCAAGGAAGTGGCGGCCAGCACAAGAGAAAACACAAAATCTTCATCCTCCAAACCCAAAATCATGTGTTCTTCCATCTATTTATCTAGTTGTTCAATAAACATGCAAGGCTAGACTCTTTTTCTTGGTTGCAAGGACACAAACACCTTCAGATTTCAAGAACCGTGAGATTTATTCTTCCTTCTATTTTCACTTTATGTTATGAATGAATATATTTATTTTCCTATGCATATTTCCTATGATTGTTGTTGATGATTGCTAGAGCGGACTCTAAGTTATTGTTGTGAACAATCTATTGCTAAGTTTAATATCAAAACCGGAGTTGTGATATATGAACTTGTGAAGCAACTAAGCTTGATAATTGTGGCGGAACTATATTATTGAACTTAGGGAGAACATTTGAATAAATTGACACAAGTTGCGGACAACTTGTATGTTAATCTTGATGAAATTATCTAGTTCTTAAAGCTACCATTAAATTGAATCATTAGTGCGGACACTTTGATTGTTTGGTGGTGAGGATTAGTTATATGGCAGATCCATTAATTAATCAGGTTAAGAAAAGATAAAATTTCAGAACATAAACTGCAATTTTTGTTTCAAGGATCGGTTCTAATTTCCGTAGGTGGATGTATGCTTGCGACCAAGGTTTGTTTTCTTGATAAGTTTCGGTTTTAATTGATTTTGTTTGTTAGTTTAATTGCTGCCATAGTTTAGATAATCACAAACCAAATCCCCCCAATCACATAACGTACAACATAAAAATCAGACTTGAAACTTCCTCGTGGGATCGCCCCCTTGCTTGCTCTATACTATCTTGTGTGTTTTAAGCTAGGGTAATTAATTTGTGCGACCGCGACATTGCAACAAATTTTGGCGCCGTTGCCGGGGAGGTAATTTTAGTTGATTTTTGTGCTTGTACTGTTATTTTTATTTGCTGTGATTCAAAAAAAAAATTGCTTGCGACGGTATTGTTCATATGTGCACGGTACTGTTCAAAACAGATTTTGTGGTGGAATTAGGTATCGATATTTTGTTTCCTGAAGGAAAAGGACGTTTTGAACAAGACTAGTGGTAAATCACTAGCCCCACCCTATTGAGGCCAAATTCCGCTTTGTCCCGGTGTTTTTAGGCAGTTTTAGTTTTCTACCGTAAAATTTTTGTACAATTTGCATTGTTTTTGATCTCTTGTGTGGTTATTTTATTTTGAGTTTTCTTAAGAGTTTATGCCTGTGACCCGTTCTACTAATCAAATTCAAGTGCAGATTGATCTTGAAATAGAAAGCACTTTACGTAGGTTGAGAAAGGAAGCTCGTCTCAACACCATGGCTATTGCACGACAACAAACACTCAAGGAGCTTGCTACTCCTAACGTGGAAAATCAACCATTGTGCATAAACATTGACAATAATGTAAATCTTGAGCTCAAATCTGGTTTTATACATTTGTTACCAACATTTAATTGTCTTGTAGGAGAAGATCCTCATACTCATCTCAAGGAGTTCCATATGGTTTGTGTTGGCATGAAACCAAATGGAGTTGATGAAAAACAAGTTAAGTTGAAAGCTTTCCCTTACTCTTTGAAGGGGGCAGCAAAGACATGGCTTTTCTCTATTCTCCCAGGATCTATTGGAACTTGGAATGCTATGAAGAAGATTTTCCTGGAGAAATATTTCCCAGCATCTCGAGTTGCCAATATAAGGAAAGAAATATGTGGGATTCGACAATCTCATGGAGAGCCACTTTCTGAGTATTGGGAAAGATTTGAGCAACTATGTATTCAATGCCCTCATCATCAAATACCCGATCAGCTGCTCATTCAATATTTCTATGAAGGATTGATGCCTACTGACCGTAGTATCATTGATGCTGCAAGTGGAGGCGCATTGGTGGATAAGACACCCGAGGCTGCACGCCAATTGATCTCAAACATGGCAGCCAATTCAAAACAGTTTGGCACTCGTGGAGACCTCTCCAACAAACGAGTAAATGAGGTAAGTATTTCTAACCTTGAAAATAAAGTTAATGATCTTACTTCTCTTGTGCGTTCTTTGGCTTGTGGAAATGTGCAGCAGGTGAAAGTTTGTAGCATATGCTCCTTACAAGGACATGCTTCGGATATGTGCCCAACAATGCAAGAAGATTACATTGAACAAGCTCATGCAATTGATGGAGCATTCAACGGACAATCCCAGCGTAAATATGATCCCTTTTCCAACACGTACAATCCTAGATGGAGAGATCATCCCAATTTACGCTACAGCAACCCATCCCAACAAGGCAATCCAGGCCGACAGTTCCATCCACAAGGATTTCAGCCCCAACAAAATTATCAAGCAAGACAACCCGCTCCATTCACAAACTCCAATGTTATGGGGTCGTCATCCAATGATGAACTTCGTGAGATGATGAAAACTTTGGCTTCTAATCTCGTTACCTTGCAAAAAAATATCATGTCTTTTCAACAGGAAACAAGGTCAAGTATTCACAACTTGGAGAAGCAAATGGGGCAAGTAGCTTCAAGTGTAGGGAAATTGGAAGCACAAATAAATGGAAAATTGCCCTCCCAAGCATTGAATCCAAAAGAGAATGTTAGTGCTATCATGCTGCGAAGTGGGAAAGAACTTGAAGAGAAAAAGTTGAAACAAATTGAGATGGAGGAGGAAGAAGAGATAGAAACTGAATTGAGTACAAAGAAAGAACATCCTCCTCCTCCACAAACAGAATCAAAGACAAACACTCCAAAGGTAAATTTTCACTCAATTAATTCCATTTTTAAAACAAATCCACCCTTTCCTGTGAGTTCTTCTAGGTCAAAGAAAGGAGACAAAGAAAAAGAGATCTTAGAGGTTTTCAAGAAAGTGGAACTGAACATTCCTTTGCTTGATGCTATCAAGCAAATTCCCAAGTATGAAAAATTCTTGAAGGAGTTGCGTATTACAAAGAGAGTTTTCACACTGAAAGGTCATGAAACGGTA
This sequence comes from Salix exigua, assembly GCA_032356905.1. Taxonomy (NCBI): domain Eukaryota; kingdom Viridiplantae; phylum Streptophyta; class Magnoliopsida; order Malpighiales; family Salicaceae; genus Salix; species Salix exigua. Next base: position 12,835,648 of record CM063606.1, on the reverse strand, counting down.
AGTATGGGTGAAGTTTTAACTGTCGTTGTTCAAAAGAATTTGCCTTTGAAACAAAAAAAACCAGGTGCGTTACTATCCCATGTGTTATTGGTAATGCTAGTTTTAAAAGAGCTTTATGCAATTTAGGTGCATCCATTAGTGTTATGCACAAACATGTTTATGATTCTCTTAGTCTTGAGCCTTTGAATAAAACTAGCATTGTAATATAACTTGTGGATCGTAGTTTTGTTTACCCACTTGGTGTGATAGAAGATGTCCTAGTCAAGATTGATAGTTTGGTTATTCCATGTGATTTTTATATTCTTGATATGGAATATGATTCTTGTGATTCATCAACCAGCACTCCTATATCGTTTGGGAGGCCATTCTTGAAAACCGCCAACACAAAGATTGATTGTGGTGGATACCTTGTCTATAGAGGTAGGAGATGAAAAAATTGAATTAAATTTTCATGATGCAATGAAATATCCTTATAGCAGTGTTTATTCTATCACATGCTATGATCAAATTGATAAATGTGTGCAGCAACTTTGTGATTTTGATTGCGAAGACGGATTAAGCATAGTTTTGAGTTATGGCTATGATTTCACCAAGATAGAAGAGATGGAGAGGCACGTGTGTGATTTGAACTGTGGTTTTCGTTGCTCATTACTGTTATAAAAAATGAATTGAATTGTGGTTCTGGTAAGAGACGACATGAGTGTTTGGGAATGCGTCTGTAAATCGATTTTGAATAAATTTTAAATTTTTAAAATTTTAAAATTAAAAAAAAGTGTTTCTAAATGATTTTGATGTGTTGATGTCAAAAATAATTTTTTAAAAATTAAAAAAAAATACTAATTACAACACGTAAAAAATCAATTAGTTATATACATAAAAAAGCTCAGCACAATGCGCAGGCAAGTTAGCTCATGCTTTTGCCAGAAACCCAAAATGTCTTTATATTAAGAAACTGAACACTTTATATACTTAATTCCAAACGCATTTTAATTCTAGCACTTTCAAACCATGAGGTATAAAAAAAATATTTATTATACTATAATAATTTATCTTATCAGTCAATAAATTAACTAATTGTTCCATAATTTTAATAGTTCCTAATACAAAAATAATTGTCACCTTGAAAAACAAAGATCGGTTGATAACACTAGCAAAATAATAATTTTTAAAAAAAAATTTAAAGTGACAGAATTAATGTATTTTAATAGAAAATAAAAGATTTTTTTTATCACTTGAAATTTTAAAAGTTTAAGAGTTGAAAAAACTTTATTCAAATGACACTAACAAACAGAGATGCATACAAGAGTTTATTATCTATTTGATATTGAGTTTTCAACAACTGTATTCAAGAGTATTTTAGAAATGTATTTATCCTGAAAAAATATTAAGTTTATGATTTTTAGTGATTTCTAATCATTTTAATTAGGGGTGATCATTTTTTGTTCGGTTTAGTTTTTATAAAAAAAGTAACCAAACCGATTTAAAAAAAAAATAACCGAACCGAACCTAGTAAAAAACAATCATTTTCGGTTCGGTTCAGTTTTTATGATTAAAAAATTAGAAAAACCGGATTTGTTTTTTGGGCTTTTAATGGTTCATCTGATAGGCTTTCTGATGGACTTAAAATTAATATTAAAAAACTGATTTTCTTATAAGATCCCAAAGTATTTTATCTAAAGAGCTAAAACAACTAGGGGTGGTTATTGTTGCTTCATATTCAATGGCATTGTGGACTGAATATTTTTGTTCGTGCTTGCTGCGAGTTCGTTTATCCTTTTTTCCTCCGATGAACATTGTAGTAGCAATTTTAGCCCAGATAATAAGACAAAATAACTTTTTAGCTGAGGGCTACGGTTGTAATTGTGCATGTACGGACCGGTCCGGTTGAGTCCGGTCCGCCACAACCTTTTTTTTTAAATGGCTAAAGACTATTGTAGCCCCTAATAAGACAAAATTTATTAATTAGGGACAAGGCTATAATGGTAACTCACCATTAATATTTATTTATTTTCCAAAATATTGTCGGCGCGTGCGGTTCACGCGATCGACAGTATTCCGCCTCACGCCCCTTTCAGGTGGCGCGTGCAGGCTCATAGAGTGGTCGGAAATGTCCAACCGTCGTCTATTCCGGTGCGCCTCCGTGTGCTCTTCCTCTACACGCGACGTGTTTTACCCAAAAACGGTCGTGGACGCGCCGACGGCCGGTTAAAGCGGCTAGCCATATTTCTCTCTCCTCCTGCACGTACAAGTGCATGAAAGTCCCCCTTATGTGCACCTTTTCACTTCAGTCCCTTAATTTTCAATTTCGTTTCTGGTCCTAATTTCTGATATATAAGTTTTGAATGAGTTCGATTGGGTCCTCCGATTGGAATTGATTCAATGTCCATTTTTCAATTCGGTCCTCCTTTTAATTTCCGGATTGGATTGAAAAAGATGAATTTATTTGGTACAAAAGTTTCAATTTTTGCAAATTTGTCCTTTAATTGAAAATGTTAATAAATATGATTTTTATTTCAGCCCTTAAACTTTTAATTTTTGATTTTAATCTCTTTATATTGGATTTTCATTTTAGTCCTTATACTTTGATTTTTTTAAATTTCTAAAATAACCCCTACTTTTGTCCATGTATATATAAGTGTGTTTAACACAATAATAATAATAATAATAATAATAATAATAATAATAATAATAATAATAATAATTTAATTATTTTTCTTACTTGCTTTTTTGATAATGTTTTTTTCTTCGGATAATTTGATAATTTTTATTTTTTTTGGCAGTAATAGCAAGGATAATTTTTATTTTTATCTTATTTCTTTGTTTTATCTTTTGTTCAAGTTTCTAGCATTTTTTTAGTCTTTCATATATTTTTTTTAAATTTTCAAATTAAATGATGTTTTTCAGCAAATAATTTTTTTTTGGTTTTATCATCAATTATATTTATTTATGTGCTCTTTATTTTATTTTATTATTGGTTTTATTGTTATTATTTTCAAGTCAGATGATTTTTTTTTCCTGATATTTTTCCTGATAATAATAATAATAATAATATATTTTGCTTACTCTTTTGTTAATGTTTTTGAGTGTTTTTTCTTTCGGGATAATTTGATAATTTTAATTGTTTTTGCAATAATAGCAATAATAATTTTATATCTAATATTACTGGGGATAAAAGACAACTCAAGAACAAAAAATAGACAAATTTACCTAGGTTATCTACAATTAAAAAATGATACAAGTCATTTTTATCTCGATTACACTGTTCCTTTTAAATGACAAACAAGTCATTATTATATGTTTTAATATTAATTGCATATTATCGCTTAAAAATATATAAAAAGATAAAAAAAATGACCTCGGATTTTTTGCAGGAAAAAAAATTAATATTAGCATTCTTAAATACATTTAATATAATAATATGATGAATAAATCTTATAAAATAAAAAAATTTGGCTATGAATTTTAATTTTATGCTCTTTTGTTCAAGTTTATTTCTTAATAAAAAATAAAAAAATTGGATTTTTAATATTTAAAATCTAATATTACAGGGGAAAAAATACAACTCAGAAAAACAAAAGGTAAACAAATTTGCCTATATTATCTACAATTAAAAATTATACAAGGCACTTTCCGTTTCGACTACACTGTTCTTTTTAGACAGCAAATAAGTAATTATAGCACGCAAAAAATTTATAATTCTTTTTTTTTAAAAAATGCAATATTTTTATTTATAATGTGTCAAATCTAATATTACTGGGGGAAAAAGGAAACTCATCATTTTCTTTTTATAAATTTACCTAGGTTATCTACAATTAAAAAAATATAAGAATCACTTTCCATTTCGATCACATTATATAGTATGTGAGACTAAGTATATGTGTTTAATATTTATTGAATATTATCGCCTAAAAATATATAGAGAGAGAAAAAAAAAGACCTACGATTTCCTGCAAAAAGAAATTAATTTCGGTATTTTTAAATATATTTAATATAATAATATGATGAATAAATCTTATAAAAAAACTTTGAGAAGACCAAGAAGTTCAAAAATCTAAGGCTAATACCCATTGAAATCGGGTCAGTTGTGTCAGGATCAATATGTCCCAAAATCCAAGGCTAATAACCCCTCAAACAAGCTAGTTCAATCATGCTTGAGGGAAAAGACAATTACCCATAAAATTTAAGCCTAATACCAACTAAAATAGGCTTGAATATGAGAAGACCAACACGGTCAAAAATTAAGGATAATACCCATTGAAATCGGGCTAGTCGAGTCAGGATCAATATGTATCAAAATCCAAGGATAATAGCCCCTCAAACAAGCCAGTTCAATCATGCTTGAGGGAAAATGCTATTACCCATAAAATTTAAAGCTCATACCAACTAAAATGGGCTTGGATATGACAAGACCAACCAGGTAACAGATGTAAGCTAATACCCATTGAAATGGGGCTAGTCGAGTAAGGATCAATGTGTCCCAAAATCCAAGGCTAATACCCCCTAAAACAACCCAGTTCAATCATTCTAGAGGAAAAATGATATTACCCATAAAATTTAAAGCTAATACAAACTAAAATGGGCTTTGATATGACAAGACCAACCAGGTCAAAAATCTAAGGCTAATACCCATTGAAATGGGGTAAGGAGAGTGCCCTCCTGGAGAGCAAAAAGTGTTATCTCAGCTCCTGCAGGGGGAGACGCTCCCACGTCCCAGCTGGCCCCCCCCCTCTAAAACCTTCAAAAAAAAATATTTGAAGCTGAAATTTGGCACAGAGGCTTGTAAAAATCCAATGTAGCTGTAATATTTTTTTCAGAATTTTTAAAAATCGGGAGTTATTTATTTGTATTTTCCTCCCATTAAAAATCCAGAAAATCATATAAAATAGGAACCGGGTCGGAATGGGTCCAAATTTTGAGGGAAGACGCGGGTCCATGCAGGTCATGGCTCGGGCGCGGGGCTTGGACAATGCACTCTTAAGGGGGGGGAAACACGGCTATCTCGGGAGAGGGATGTGCATGGCCCACGCGTTGATGCTTGCACGGATTACTTGCCGCGAGTTTTAATCATGGCTGCGATTTCCCCGTGGTGCGGCACCGTGTATTGGTTAAGGAACAATCATGGGTTCTAACACAGGCACGGGCACGGGGCTTGGATGATGGACTTTCAGAGGTGGTGAAGCAAAACTATTATGCCAGGAGAGGGCTGGCATTCAGACAAGCAGAGTGGTGGCGGGCTGTTACGAGCATGGCTCGCGGGAAATGGGTGTCCGGATCGCGAGGCGTGGTGAGGATCGCTTCCGAGGCACTAAGTTCAACGGGCTGGAGAGTGCCCTCATCGCTATGGATGGCCGGCGGCGACGGCCACTGCGGCGCACGACCATCAAGCCCGCGCGCTCGGAGCTCAGCTCTCTGCCCCATGAACTTCACTCTGGACGGCGGGACTAGACGCCTGTTGTAACAGCGTTGAACACGCCATATCCATATCTTTGTTGCGTCAAGTGCACTGGGCGGCGGCAGACCGATAGGCATGGTCAGGCCGCGACAAGGTGTGGCAGCCCGCAAGGCAGCGAATGTGGCAGGCGTGACAGTCCATGTAAAGTTCGGCAACCCCTTTCCCCGGGTGTCCGAATCGGTGGCCGAGCAACCCACGAGGCGGGGAGGGTTCCGGGACTTCCTCAACACGGGAATTCCTGCGCAACCACCCTACACACATGAAAGCTAAGCATGCAAAGCTGCCCGGAATTAGTTTTCCATGACTTTTTTAAGCGTGCAAAGTTGCCACAAAAGCGGCGGCGCGGTGAATCTGGGGCCCGGGGCTATGGCGGAGAAATCAGCGCCCGCGGCACAATTCAGCAGACCAAGGCATTGCCGATGAATTCGCGACCCGCAGCGACACGCGTCTGCTTTGTGGTTCCCGAATGTCGCCATGATAACCGGAAGCTTTCCACACCCAATAAGACCAGTAAAATCCATCATATTTTTGTGCGTCTTCTCTCAAAATTTGGACCCATTCCGAGCCGGTTCCTATTTTATATGATTTTCTGGATTTTTAATGGGAGGAAAATACAGATAAATAACTCCTGATTTTTAAAAATTATGAAAAAAATATTACAGCTACATTGGATTTTTACAAGCCTCTGTGCCAAATTTCAGCTTCAAATAATTTTTATGAAGGTTTTAGAGGGGGGGCAGCTGGGACGTAGGAGCGTCTCCCCCTGCAGGAGCTGAGAAAATACATTTTGCTCTCCAGGGGAGCACTCTCCTCCCCAGCTCAGCGCCTCGGCGCGCCGCTCAACGCCCGAGCACTGCCGCTCGGCGCTCGAGCACTCGCCCTCTCGGCGCCCCAAAAATGAAACACGCGAGGATGGCTCACGACGCCTCGCATGGCAGCTCGAGGCGAGCTCCGAGCGGCGAGCCCCACGCGGAATGCCTCGCACGCCCCATGCGAGGCGAGCCTGAGGCGAAGCTCCCACGCGGGATGGCCTGCACGCCCACGCGGGTGAGGCTCGGGCGAGCCCTCGCGACGGATGGCCTCGCACGCCCCACGCGAGCTCCGCGCGAGCGAGCCCCACGCGAGGATGTTTGACTTGCGTTACCCTGTTGTTGTTGTTGCCGTCACCCGCGGTTCTTCCCGAAACCACAATTACCCACCATTTATTTAATCATTTATATTACTCCCTATATCACCCACAACAACAATAAAAATGGTAATATTATTCATTTTCCCTTTTACCAATTCTTCTCTTTCTCACTTATTTTCCTCATTATCATCCTTTAATTTTTCAGCTCATTTGTATTCCCAATAGAACATCATGAATTCAATTTCTTATCACCCTTTGATTTCTTCTTTTATTTTTTTTTTCAGAAAATCAATACACACTTTATGAAGGAAAAGGGACAATTTTTTTTCTCTCCTTAACATGGCTAAATCTTTGATATTTTCTCAACTTGGCCGAAATTGTCAACATATGTGACAGCTTGACCTCTCCTCAGAGTTTTACTCATATCTGGAGTTCCAGAACTCCAAATTAGATGAGGTTTGATTTTCTGGAAAGCTAACACTCCCAGCTACAACTTCTATGAAGGGATCATACGCTAATTAGGTGTTTTTCAGGTCCAAATATCCCCAAGAAATAGGGTGACGAAACTGTCCTGTTTTTGAGGAAAAGAAAATATCTCCAATTCATCTTCAATCTTTGATTTCTCATCAATAACAGCCATGTCTTTCCTTGAATCATGAAATACTACTCATTTATGCATTTCTCTAACATTTTGTGCTAGAAACCCTAATTCCCAATTCAAAAACAATCAAGAACTTCTAAATTGAAGTTAATTTCTTAGAAATTGAAGTTAGAACTCCTTACTTGGATGGGATCTAACAATTTTTGGAAAGATCCTAGCCTTCTTCTTCTTCAAAATATCCAGCCACTCTTCCTCCTTTCTTCTCCAATTTCTTCACTTTCTCTTGTTATTTCTTCACCAAATTGTGCTCTTTCACTTTAGAAATCCAAGGCTTGTATGGGTTTACAAATTTTGGGGTGTTTGCTCTTGATTCTTATAGCATGAATTTTCGAAATTCCCTTCTCCTCTCTACTTGGTTTCAGCTGAACATGGCTGAAAAGAGAGGGCTATTTATAGTCCCGTTTTTTTTTTTTTTTTTTTTTTGCTTTTCCTAAATTTTATGTAATAATATCATCTTATATAATAATATCATCTTATCATTTTATTTTTCTTTGTTTCATCTTAATCTCTTACCTCCATGTATACTTTATCCTCGGGTTTCACAGTCATGGTCGGGGATCGCGTGCAGGCCGTAGCCGGCGTGGGCGTGGCATTAAATTGCCGGGCTTGCGCCCCTGCGTCGGCCCTCCCCGCGATCCCCGACGTCATGGCGTGGCGCGCCTGCTGCCGTGTCCTGGCCTGCGGTTTCCGAGCTGAGCCCCCCGGTGTATTGCTGCCTTCGATAACGACCCGTTTTCGGTCACTGCCTCCGTGATGCCCACATGCTGCCGGGCGTGCCGGGGCTGCTTCTCCGTGGCGAGGGCCTGGCATTCATTTGCCGAGCTCGCGCCGAGGTGATGGCAGCCCCGGCGCGCTGTCGGCTGACGGGTCGCTCCGACAGCAGCGTGCCTCGCTTCGCTCGCAATGCCGAGGCCTGGCTGACGTGCCAGGCGCGGAGTGCCATGGTCGGGGATCGCGTGGAGGGCCGTAGCCGGACAAGCCCGCGAGGCTGGGGGAGGGTTCCGGGGACTTCCTCAACACGGGAATTCCTGCGCAACAACCCTACACACATGAAAGCCAAGCATGCAAAGTTGCCCGGAAATTAGTTTTCCATGACTTTTTTAAAGCGTGCAAAGTTGCCGAAAACAGCGGCAGCGGCGGTGAATCTGGGGCCGGGTCGTGGCGGAGAATTCAGC
>CM063606.1:12766537-12824231 GCA_032356905.1 Salix exigua | reverse complement strand
TATGCATATTTCCTATGATTGTTTATTTAATTGCTAAGAGCGGACTCAAAGTTATTATTGTAGACAATCGATTGCTGAGTTTGATATCAAGATCGGAGTTTTAGTATATTTACTTATGAAGCAACTAAGTTAATAATTGTAACGGATCTATGTTATTAATCTCAGGGAGGACATTCAATGGAACTAAATATATATTGCGGACAATTATGTTTCTTTTTACTAGTGCGGACACTGTGGTGGTTTGATGGTTAGGGTAAGTTATACGGCGGATTCGTTAACGAACCTGTAACAACCCACATTCCCCCCCCTCTAAACAGAGTGGATAAAGCATGAATTTTTTTTTTCTTCGAAATTTCGTTAGAAATTTCGGCATAGTCTCCCCTATACCGGGAGATTCCAAATTATTCACATCCATTTTAATACAATCCAAAAAACATGATTCATTCCAGAATATGCTCAAGTCCATATTCATTTCAGATCTCCAACTTACATCACACATAGAAGATAAAAATTGAAAGAGCCAATTCATACATGAAAGTTTCACCTATAAATACACATATACATATACATATACATCGAACATAACACAATTTAATATTACAGAAACGAAATTCACAAATATACTATTCCATACAATTTACAACATGTCACATCACTTTCTAAGTTTCTATTTTACAATAAGGAAATAAGACTTAAAAATCTATTCCTGACGAGAATGAGAAGAACCTGCAAAATATACATTTTTTTCATATGAGTGAAACAATTTAGTAAATACTACTAGTTTCAGAAGAATTTGAATAATCTATCCATCAATTTGCTTAAATCATGTGAGATTCGAAACACAACCATATGCACTCTTTTAAGGTTATAACAAAAAGAAGATTTATTTCTTTTTGACTACCCCTTTTTTTTTCTTTCACTTTGAAGAGACTATAACCAACACTAATGACCTCCAATAGTGTCTCTAGTTATTCGTCCCGAAATCAACTAATCAATTTCATGATAATATTAACATGAATCTAACCGTGGTTATCATTATTGGTATGATATTTTAAAACATAACCAAAGTAATTCATCCTTGTACCGTTATTTCCTTAGGAGCTTTCATCTCAGAAGGCTAATAATTTTTTTTTTCAATACCGACGCCACCTGTCGATATCATTAACTATTCCAAAATTGAATAGTTAATCAAGTTTATACATTATGCCGATATCGACGCCACCTGCCGATATCATTAACTATTCTAAAATTGAATAGTTAATCAAGTTTATACAGTATGCCGATATCGACGCCACCTGCCGATATCATTAACTATTCCAAAATTGAATAGTTAATCAAGTTTATACATTATGCCGATATCGACGCCACCTGCCGATATCATTAACTATTCCAAAATTGAATAGTTAATCAAGTTTATACATTATGCCGATATCATTAACTATTCCAAAATTGAATAGTTAATCAAGTTTATAATTCATACCGACTAGCTTGTTTCTTTTACACACAACCACACAAACACACATATATATAAATATATAAGTAGATATGTTTTTTTTCCATCCCCTAAACTTTCCTTTACCCATTTCCTTTTCCTCCCAATAAGCACCAAAATTATATCATAACCAGCAAAGTAAGTAATATTATATAATAAGAGAATATAGGTACCAAGTACCCACCTGCTGTGAATGTTCGACTTGCGTTACCCTGTTGTTGTTGTTGTTGTTGCCCTTCACCCGCGGTTCTTCCTGAAACCACAATTACCCGCCATTTATTTATTTATATTAAACCCCATATCACACACAACAACAATAAAAATGATAATATTATTCATTTACCTTTTTCCAATTCTTCTCTTTCTCACTTATATTACTCATTATCATCCTTCAATTTTTTAGCTCATTTGTAGTCCAAATAGGACATCATGAATTCAAATTCTTATCACCCTTTATTTTCTTCTTTTATTTTTCAGAAAATAAATACACACTTTATGAAGGGAAAGGGACAATTTGTTTCTCTCCTTAACATGGCTAAATCTTTGATATTTTCTCAACTTGGCCGAAAATTGTCAACACATGTGACAGCTTGACCTCTCCTCAGTGTTTTAACCATATCTGGAGTTCCAGAACTCCAAATTAGATGGGGTTGGATTTGCTGGAAAGCTAACACTCCCCGCTACAACTTATATGAAGGGATCATACCCTAATTATGTGTTTTTCAGGTCCAAATATCCCTAAGAAAAAGGGCAACGAAAACTGTCCTGTTTTTGAGAAAAAGAAAATATCTCCAATTCATCTTCAATCTTTGATTTCTCATCAATAACAGCCATGTCCTTCCTTTAATCATGAAATCCTACTCATTTATGCATTTCCCTAACATTTTGTGCTAGAAACCCTAATTCCCAATTCAAAAACAATCAAGAACTTCTAAATTGAAGTTAATTTCTTAGAAATTGAAGTTAGAACTCCTTACTTGGATGGGATCTAACAATTTTTGGAAGAATCCTAGCCTTCTTCTCCTTCAAAATATCCAGCCACTCTTCCTCCTTTCTTCTCCAATTTCTTCACTTTCTCTTGTTACTTCTCCACCCAATTGTGCTCTTTCACTTTAGAAATACAAGGCTTGTATGGGTTTACAAATTTTGGGGTGTTTGCTCTTGATTTTTATGGGGTGAATTTCGAAATTTTCCTTCTCCTCTCTACTTTGTTTCAGCTGGACATGGCTGAAAAGAGAGGGGTATTTATAGTCCTATTTTTTTTCCCTAAATTTTGTATAATAATATCATCTTAATGATATCTATCATTTTTTTTCCTTTGTTTCATCTTAATCTCTTACCTCTATGTATACTTTATTCTCGGATTTCACAGAACCAATTTTAAGAAGAGATAAATATTCATAATATGAATTGATGTGTCATTTCCATGACCAATTCCTATTTCTGTAAGTGGATGTTGATTTGCGATCAAGGTCTGCTTTATTGATAAATTTCAATTTTATATAATTTTCGCTTCGTTTGTTTTAGCCTAGCCTAGACAACTTCCAACCCCCCAATTGCATAACATATAGCACGAAAATCTGAACTAAATCGTTCTCATGGGGATCGACCCCTTGCTCTATACTATCTTATTTGATTTGTTTTAATCTAGGGTAATTAATTTGTACGACCACAACATCACAACAGAGAGCAATAGACATTCTGTCTATTCTGCCTACTAGAATTTTTGTTATAACCTTGTAGATGATATTGCAACAAGAGATAGGTCGAAAATTAGATGGAGCAATAATAGAGTGGTTCACTTGCTTCAGGAACTTTTCAGAGTAGAAAAAGTCCCTAATAACGAAGCAAAAATCATCACTAACCATTGCCCCGGAGCTTTATCGTAACCAATACTAAAAAGGGTGGAACGAATCTCCTCGTTAGTAACCAAGGTAAGAAGGAGAGAGTGAGCGCCTGCATCAAGACATCTTCCACTTTTAACCACCGAGGCCTCCACAGCAATGGTAGCCTTGGAGGAGCCAAAAGAATGCTAAAAAAAACTAACAAACTCCACAACTACTTCCTACAATGAGGTAGTCAAAAGGCCATCACTACAACGGATATCAGGGCTGATGTTCTAACGATACCTAACTCATCATAATATGGAAGAATTTGATGCCTTATCAATGTCTTTGAGGAAATAGGACAAGCTTTTAGACAAAAACGAAGTAGCTTATCCTGCAAAAGAAGATATGGTTATCCCGATCATCATGAAGCCGAAGCTGATGCAGAGCAAAATCCCCTTCAACTCTCGCCACTCGAAGATCTACCAAAACATAGTCAAAAAAAAAGGACACCTGAGCAGCGGCAAAATAAACAAGCAAGCTCCCAAAAAGATGGAGGCAAACCATTACCCAGTAGACAAAGAGGGAATCACCACAAAAGAGAAGGTAGAAACCTGGCGAGCAAAGAGGCTGACCTTAAAGCTGAAACCTAGGGAACACTCTAGTTAAGGAAATAGCAGGAGATGGGCAGAGACAAAGCCAGTTAGCCACACACAACCAATGGGAGCGCTCCAACTAGGGGGCTACTACCAAGGACAAATCCTCTAGAACCCGGAAGAAAAGAAGAACGAGGGCAGAAACCATTGGATAAACACGTGCCTAGAGCATAGATGTAAATCCTGTTCGTCTACGAACGGTCTGTCCATCGAAAATCCGGAAAAAACGGCGACGTTTTTGTCCTGGGTAGAATTCCAGACCGATCCGGCAATTCCGCCTGAATTCCGACCGAAACGCCCCGGTTTGTTTCCGGGGGTTCCGTTCCGGTGTCAGCCAACGACGTCATTTACAGTTTACACTAGAATTAAAACACACACATACAACCCCGACACCCCAAAATTCCCAAATCAATTTTCCATAATTCCATCAGCTCACCTCAAATCTCAACAGTCATCATCAACAACTGTTTTTGTACCATTTGAAACCGTTCGATAATTTCCACCAACACCATGAGCATCATCGTCCACGATCTTAGCGAGGTCTGGCTATTCAGAATCTTGGCCAGTGAGTTCTTGAACCAAAGCCCTAAATCCAGATGCACTAATCTTGAACTTCATGGGGTTTGATATGTACACTAATTTTATAGGCTTTTTCTTGGTTTTGGCAATTTTTGTTGCTCTTCTTTCGTGCACACCACCCCCATCACTGTGATTGTTTTCCATGATTGTAAAGATGGATGTATAAGCTCTAAGATCACAAGGGTGGGCAATATATTTACCTGGAAAAGAGATTCTTAAGGTTGCAACGCAAAGGAAGTATATGAGAAAGAAAAAGGAAGGGGGAGAGAGAGAAATTGATGCTCAAAAAGAAAAGTTCGATAGTGCAAATTTAAGCAAACAACAAAGTTTGGGTGATGAGAATTCGAGTTCCAACCGCGACACAACACGTCTCAATTACTGCCTCCACAGGAATATAGATTCTTTTTTCTAAAAACAATTGATGCTAATAAAATAGTAGATATTTTGAGTGATATTTTTTTTTATTTTAGAACATTTTAATTTCATAATATTTTAGAATTTTGAGAGATATTTCTAATTTTGAGATTATGTTTGTTTGATTTTGTGTTTGTATTGTATAATTTAAAGTTCATTTATCTTGAATTTAAATTATACTTGTTAAATTAATATTTTATTTTTTTCATATATATAATTAAATAAATATGAACAGTACAAAACCGGAACAGAAACGCCAGAATGCATCGAAACCGGAACGTTTCGTTCCAAACAAAAAACCGGAATGGATTTTACAACTATGGCCTAGTGAGAAACAACCTTGTTTAACTTGAAACCCCCTTAACAACTGGCAGCAAGAGAAGACAAGGAGAGACAAAGAGAAGAACCAAGCAGGAGAGGCCAAGTCACCCCTACCGAGGTAGCTGGACCAGAAACACTGCCAACCGAGAGCAACAAGATGCAACACTAAAGAGACCATCAAAGCTGACTACCACGAATAACTAACCAACATTTAGGGCAAAATCGTTACATCCCCGGAAGTGAAAGACAGTGAAAAATATGACATGGAATTTCCAAAAAATACACGCAGCCGTATATTTGGTGACACTAAAAATCTTGTGATTCCTCTCTTCCCGCATCAAATAAACCGTGATACCAAGAGAAACTTTTTGCATTCTAGAATCCACATTAGGCTTATCATAGCGTAGACCACTGGATTGTGCTATTAAGAGTGAGCATGTTATTAGTTATCCTCAACCAAGATTTGATAAGGGTCCACAATCTTGATGACTAGATACATGTGAAGAACACGTGATTGTGCGTCTCGCATCCTCGCATACATAGAACATAAGTTATATCTGAAGTGATGAAGTGAAGACGATCCCTAGTTTTGAGATTCCCCAAGATGAATAGCACAAGATGAAATTATATCTTGGCATTGAACAAGACTCCCAAACCACTCTCTCCCAATTGACCTTGGAACCATGGCCTCTAAAAACTCGTAAGCATTTGTTGAGAAAATTTTGTCTCTATTATCCCAAGAGCGAATCAGACTTAAAGCTTCAGATTGGCCTCCACTCACCTCAAGAAGATTATCTTTCAACGAGATGATAGATTTCCATGGCGGGGGAGTCTTTACGAGCATGAGAGTTCCAAAGAGAATGATTACGCAAGTAGAAATGGTGAAGACATTGAATCCAAATAGAATTTGTGTTTTTGATGGATGTTCTAGAAATGCTTTGCAAAGAAGCTCGTGCTTCTCACTTTGGGATTTGGGAAGAGAAACAAAATTCCAAGCAACCACCACCCTATATAAGACTGATCTCACTAGTTCAAGCCTCCTAGCATAAGTGAGATACTTTCTCATCCAACCTTGGATTGACAATTCTAGCTTTTGGAGAAGGGGTGAAAAATGACTTGCTAGCAATTTGTGAGGACTAAGAGGGACCCCAAGATATTTAAAAGAAAAGGAGCCTTTTTGGAAGCTAGAGACCTATAAGAGTGATTGCTTCAGGGCATCTCCACCCCCACCCCCCCACCCCCAAAATAAATGGATGATTTGGAGGGATTGAAGACTAAGCCTAAAGTTTGACGAAAGAGCAACAACTGGTGGTACAAGGTTAACACTAAGGCCGAGCCACCTTGGGAAAAGGAGGACATCATCAACAGAAGAAAGGCAGGTGGTACCATTAATAGCCATAAAGATTACCATTAATAGCCACTGAGAAAGAGGTTGTCTCAACACAAGTCATGACCAAATGGACAAATCTAAGGGGGAACCCAACCATACCAAGAAGATCTCCGAGGAAACCCCATTGAATTGAGTCGAAAGATTTTTTGAAATCAATTTTCATAAGACAACTTGGTGATGCCCTTTTTCTACGATAGTGATGAAAGAGCTCCTGAATCACATTAATATTATTTTCCATCTGTCTACCTCCAAGGAAAGAATTTTGCATTGGGCTAACAATAATAGTTAAAGCATGAGCTAGCTTCCCTATAAAATGCTTAGAAATAATTTTGTAGATAACATTGCAACAAGATATTGGATAGAAGTCATTTGCCAAGATCATATTAGGAGACTTAGGAATCAAGCAGATAACATAGTGATTAATCTGCTTAAGAAGCATTCCTATAGAGAAGAAATTCTACATTGTAGAGAAAAAGTCACAACCAATAATGTCCCAAGATGTTTTGAAGAAAAATGAAGAGCAGTCATCAGGGATAGGGGCTTTGTCGTTTCCAATGTTGAAAAAAGGAGACTTAATATCATCATTGGATATGGGAGCCAGATGAAAGTCATTCATGCTGGCATTGTGGTAAGGACCACTTTGAATGACGTCAATATTCAAAGGAATAGTTTCCTTGGAAGTGCCAAGCAACTGATGATAATAACTAACAAATTCATAACCCACCTCGGACTCTGAAGCAATGAGGGATCCATCTCTTCTCGAATGGCTGAAATGAAACCTTTCCAGTAATTTTGTCTCATAATAGCATGAAAAAAACTAGACCCGTGGTCACTATCTTTAAATTAGTTGCACTTTATCTTTTATCCGAGGAACATTTTCTTAGTCGCTTTGAGGTTCATCAGGTGAAGACGAAGCTTCTTGTCCTTGTCAAGAAGATTGACATTGTATAGATTAGAATGTAGGGCCGATTGGGCAGTATTTAAATCCCCCTCTACTCGAATTACCTGCTCTGAGATGTGATTGAAATGAAGCTTGTTTAACTCCTTTAGAGGCTTCTTTATATGCTTAAGCTTTTTGTAAAAGGTAAACATTGGGGGACCGTGAACCTCTACACACCAGTTATTAGAGATAAGGTCTAAAAAATGATCATGCGAGGCCCGTATGATGAAGAACTTGGAGCCTGTGAATAAAGGGGACAAAACTAGATTTGGGGACATGAATTGAAGACGATCCTTTGTTTATAGCTTGCCCAAGGCAACTAGCCAAAGAATAAAGTTGTAATGAGGCATAGACCATGAGTCCTATACAACTCGCACCCAATTAACTTTATCCCCTCGGGATCTGAAATAATCGTTGTCGGGGAATGGTCTGAAAAAGGACTTGGCGTATCACAATGGATCTAAATGTACTATGTATAGAAGACCACACATAATTCATCCAAACTCTGTCAATTTTTGTCCAGATTCTTCCATTAGACCATGTGAAATGGCAACCTGATTAATTAACATCATTGAGACTCAAATATGTACAACAGTGAAAAATGTCTGAGGTTTCATAGCATAGAGGTCACTAAGAATCAACCAAGGAGAATTAAATTCCCATCCTCTAAGATCATTCCAAAGGGCCCTCCTAGTGCCCACTGTGTTATACTCATACAAAAGTAGCTTTGAAACTGATTTGATTGACAAGACTGCTAATGTTAACATGAAGGCCCTGCACTGAGAATGAAATCAAGTCTACTGAAATAGATGAGGGGTTCCAAAAGACAATAACACATGCATTATTAGCTATAGCCTTCACATTGTACATGAACATCTAATTCTTTAGCCGAAACTTCTACATGCTAGCTACCTTAGCAGCAGACAACTTATACTCCAACAACCCAAACACATCCACACCTTTCTTCCTGATGAGGTCAACCACCTCATGCTGCTTTAAAGGTCTGTTAAAACCCTTGATATTCTAGCAATAGATTAACATAAGCATTCAGTCGGAGCTACAAACTTCAACCCTTTGCTCTTTTCAAGAATAGTAGCCCACCGAATATCACTCCTTGTGATCACACCATGTAAGGTATCCTCATCCATCCCAACCATACTAGCAGTATTACCCATTCCTTTGTCAACAACTAGAAGTAGGCCATTGGTTCGAGCTTTGGGTCATTAGTCATCCTTGGCTTACCATTCCTCTTTTAACCACCGTCCATTCACTCGACATTAGATTCCATTTGCATAGGGTCAAACTATTACTCATCCAAAGACTCATTAATAGAGGAACCTCGCACTTCATTAGAATCGATCGAGAGGGCACTACATTCAAGTTTTGCACAATTGGCATTTGTTGTTCAGGAATCACCTCCTTAACCGGAACCCACCATTTCGACATTAACTTTTTAGTTGTCGAGACCTCCTTGACTGGCCTCCGAGGCCTTCGGCTCCTAATCCAAAGCATGGGAACAAAGGGAAGTATTTTGGACAATAACCTTGTAGTGTTTACAAAATTTGGGCAATGTCTTATAGATAATATGTTGCTTCGGAGATGCACGATTGGGTAGATCAATAGATAGTGTATGGGGAAGATCTACAAGCAAGTCTATTTCCACAAGGATTCTATCATATGATAACCAAGACATAGAAGATGTTTAACATATCACTCTGAATAGGCTTACCAATAATGCTACCAATATTTGATAGATATACCAAAGACCAACATTTAAGAGGGAGATTGGGAAACTTAACCCAAACCAGGACTGGTGGTAATACTCGCATATGAAAAATCAAAGTATTCTCGATATAGCTTTCAATATCAAGGGTCATCCATACACAAGATAAGGACCTCCACTAAGAGCTGCAATCTTATCTTCCACATGAACAAATATAAAAACTAACCACCCCCATTCATGAATACTTAATGAAGCTTTACACTTACAGGAATTTGTGATAATAATTGTCGCGACGACGATTTTGGGACGTGCTTCGCGCCCCGCAGTTTCCCAATGATTAAAGAGGGAACAACGATGCGCGGTGAAAATGGAGTTGTTATAATTGTAAAATTTACGATTATAATTCTAAGGAGTCGCCACCTAGTATTAAAGTTACTAAGAAACTATTGGTCTGCGAGAGTCTAGGGTAAGGGGACTTGTTGTGCAAGGGGAAGATGCATCACCCCCAGTGCACCCTACCTAAGGTAAGCTGCATTGTTGTTTGATTGTTTTTCTAAGTTGAAATTTTTACACTGCATTTAAAAAAAAAACATTTTTTTTATGTTTGCGGGTGTACTTTACAATGTAATTTTACACCGCAGTTACAAGTTTTTTATCTACGGGTGTACTTTACAATGTAATTTTACACCGTATTAAAAATCCTCTATTTTATTTACTGGTGTACTTTACAATGTAAATTTACACCGTAGTAAAATTTATTTAATTTTTTTATCCGCGAGTGTATTTTACAATGTAAATTTACACCCTAATGGATGAAACAAAAATATTTATAATTATTTTTGACATTTTGGCCAAATTCCAAAGGATAATCGCAAACTGGTTACGATATCCAAATTTTCGTTTTTTTAAGAAATATATATGGAAAAATATGCAACATATTTTTACAAAAAAACTACAATGAGAAAAATTTTGGAATCTGGTCGTATGCACAAATACAAATACATTTTTTATATTTTCTTTTTTGAATATTTTTGTAATAATAATAGTAGTAGTAAAAAAATATAAAAAATACCCTTTTTGTCAATTTGTATTTTTTTTATTTTTTTTTTTGGGTGGGCTGTCAGCCACAGTGGGTTGGAAGCCCAAAGGACAAGGGTTGGATTGGGCTTGCGGCCATCGTGGGTCGGAAGCCCAAAGGATACTGAGCCTTGGGTCAAACGACGACCCATTATTGCACGCGGCGCATAGAAGCCCGATCCATATCTTTATACGTTCGGACCACGCACAAAAGCTCGCCTCACACACCTATGCCCAGCCCTGCATGAATAGTGGGACGATTACGTCCCACTGCATGCAGGGACAGAAGCTTGATGATAATGAATAGTAAAAAACTCAAATGTGGCGAAAGGCGCTCTTGTTGGTATGGTCTGGTAGCTAAGGTCTTGGTGGTTGTGGCGTCGTCAACGGTGGCCTTTGGTGGCCGGAGGTGGAGTTGGGAGTCGCCGGTCTGATACTGGTTTAGGCTTGACGTTGCTGGTGGTGCACTCGTTGGAGTTGGAGAAGGATCTGGACTTGAGGGTAGTCACGATGGTCTACAAATTGTAGTTTTCAGGGGGCGCAGGGACGTGGCTAGAATTGTTGTTTTAGAGAGAGAAACGGTGGTGGGAGCTGTAACGGGTTGTTTCATTCTTTCTCTTCTTTCCTCATCTTTTATGTGTTCTCCCCTCTTTTCTCTTCTCTGTTTCTTCTTTTCTTTTCACGTTATCCTTCTTCCCTTCAATCCCTTCAATTTTCTCTCGGTTTTGCTCCTCTCTGCGTAAAAACTCCCTCTCTTCTTTTTTCCTTTCCTCCTTCCTTGAGTTGGTTTCTTCCCCTTTATTTATAGAGGACTTATGCACTCCTCATGCACTTTGCAAGAGGTTGTGGCCTCAGTCTCAGTATTTGCAGAGGGCTGCTGCCTCTGCATTTGCAGAGGGAAAAAATGCATTCCTGCACTGTTCAGACATCGGAACAGTGCAGGAACATGCATTTATTATTATTTTATTTTTTTATATATATTTTTTTATTGTTTTTTTGTTTTTTTTTGAGAAATTGCAATTTGTTCCTTAACTTTAGACGCCCTTTTATTTTGGTCCTTCTCTTTTGATTTGTGCATTTTGACCCTCAATTGACAATTGAATTCTCAATTCGTTCAATTCGGTCCCTGATTTCGTATAATTGACTTAAAAATTCAAACCAGTCTCCCAAAATTCCATTCTCCTCAATTGAGCCTGAATTAAATTCAGGAAATTGATTTCTCATTGACTAAGCTCTTAATTAATTTCACCAATTTAAAGTATAATTAAATCCTTGCACTTAATTAAATCATTCGATTGGACCTTAAATTGATTCCCGATCATAATTAAATTTTAAATTAGTTGACGATTAAATCGAATCAACCCATAAAAAATATAATTATGTCATTTAACTTAGTTTTTACACAGATTCATCCAATGATCAATTATTTTGCCTTTAATCTGTATTTTTCTCTATTTTTGGAACCAAAGAGATACAAATGGACTTGCGAAAACAAACAAAATTTCCACATTTTTTTTAACCATGCCTACTTATTTTTGTTATTTTTATTTTATTTTGGGGAATAACCCAGAATTGGGTTATGATAGTTGTCTTCCTCTTTACAATACATATGACTAAAGTCTTGTAAAAAACTTTAGATAGTAAGTATTGTAAAGAAAAAAAAGAGTGGATTTACCAAATCAAAAAATTGTTGATTCATATGAACGAGGGTTATAAAGCGCATTCATAAGAGAAAGGTAGGATAGGGCTAGAAAGCGCATGACCTAAGAATTGAGACCTAATGAGGACACTTAAGGGACAAAAGATGATGATGATGGTAAGAGCGCAAAGATGGTATTGTGGTAATGGGTGACCTAACCCAGTGAATCATGTGAATGGTTGAGATTTCATTGGATAAAAAGTAGGGTTAGGAAGATCACTATTTAGGATCTATGGTTGAGGGCTGGAAAGCGCAATATTTGAATTGAAGGCTAAGAAACGCATTCAAAAAGGAGGATAAGGATGGAAAGCGTATTATCTTAATTGATGGTTGAGGATTGGAAAACACCATTGACGAGTGGAAGAAATGGCTAAGAAGCCCACTAACCTAAATGATGGTTAAGGGTTGGAAAACCCACTCACATGAGAGAAAAGGAATGGCTAAGAAGCACACTATTTGAGTTGGTTTATGGCTAATAAGCATACTTAAACCAAAAAAAGGAGATAGAGTTGGAAAAGACTTTGTTTTGATAAAAGGCTCGCCGGCACTTTTAGGGGAATGAAAGTGGTAAGGGCCCGAAGACGCACACAAAAATGATGAGTAGAGGTTTGGGAAGTTGCAATTCTTTCAAAACATTTCTTGGATTCCTAGTGAGATGCAATGCATGATGATATCTAAAGTCAAGAAAAAGATACAGCTGAAAAGCATGCACACAAAATGATGAATGAATGTTCGTAAATTATGATCCCTCTAAAGCATTTACTAGATTCTCAATGGGGATGTAATGCATGATGATGCATGTATACTTACCTGAAAGGTATAGGTGCCCCTTTTTTCTTCATGACCTTCCTTTCTTGGGGTTTGGATTTCGACTTTGACGACTTTTCGCTTCTACTTACTCGAGCCACAATTTATTTTTTCCATATCAATATGCCCCTGAGTTTGATCCAGATTCTTTAAAATGAATTATGGATCCAACTTCATGATTTTAACTATCGGAGATGATGGATTTTCATATCCGCATGGCCCCCTGAATTTGATCCAGATTCTTTGAAGAGAAATGATGGAGCCAACTTCAATTGCATTTGTAGATTGCCCCCAGTTAGGTCATGCCCCAAAAGTGTTTTAGAATTCAAGTATTTGCGAGGAAGAGTTGGTTATTCGCAAAGATGGTGTTTTCATGTGAGATTTTTTGAATTTTGAAATCATTCCAAGCACAAAACTATTTTGATTGCCCCTGTCGGGTCAAGTCACACAAGTGTTTTAGGCTTCCAGTGTTTGTAGGAAAGGGATGGTTATTTGCAAAAATTGTTTTCATTTAAAACCTTTGGAATTTCAAAGTCATTCCAGGCATAAAATCTATTTTGATATTTGTTTAACAAACTTGTTCTCGCTCTCTGCCCTATTCAAATCTCTATAGTCCACACACACACGGATCATCCTGTCCTTTTTTGAGACTACAACCGTATTGGCTACCCATTGAGGATAGTGAACGACATCTAGAAACCCTGCATCCCATTGCTTTTGTATCTCTGCTTTCACTTTTAGGAGCATATCTGGCAGCATTCTTCTGGTCTTTTGTTTGACTGGTACACTTCCTTCTATTAAAGGGATTTTGTGTACAACTATATCGGTATCTAGGCCAGGCATTTCGCATAAGTCCAGGCAAAAACATCTCAGTATATTCATGCAAAAGAGAAAACAATTTTCTCTTTCCTCAGCTGTTATAAGGGTACCGATTTTTAACTCCTTTTTCTCCTGCTCAATTCCTAGATTAGTAAATTCTTTTATATCTTCTTCTGCCCATTCCTCATCCTCAAGTGTAGTGACGTTATTGAAATTTGGCCAATTATTCTTAGTATAGTGGTTTTGTGAGCGGTTAGAACTTTCAAAGCTCCTGAAAGTGTAAGGTGTGCTTGTGTAAGAGTGCTTATTTGCAAATGACATGTCATAGATAAAAATGCATGATCTCATTAAAGAAAAGATGCTCATTTAACAAGGCAAAATATCGCGGTATCGTGAGCTAGATTACCACCATGATCAAAATAAAACACACGTTCATAACTAAACAAAAGCAATTACTTTTTAAACACAACATGAACGGGCTCCATCTTCCAGTTCTGGAACACTTCTCCTTTAGCTAATTTCCGCATGAAGGTCCTTTGCAGAAGGGGCATCGGCGTTATGGATGGAGAGCTGTGGGAAATATGTTTCTGCCTCCTGATACTTTAGAGTGTCGACATGCAGATCTCTCATTCCTGCTTTGATTATCCCTGTTGAGCTGCGGAAAGATTCTTGAAGCGACGGGATGGCAAGGTCTTCATATTTCGATTCTCTTCCTTCAATTTTTGCCATCCTGGCCTCCCTTCTAATCCGAGCAACTCGTTTGAAATCCTCTTCCTTTGGCTTATATCCAAGCCCGAACCTTTGCCGCACATTTCAATTTCATTATGTTAACTCGTTCCAGCATTCCACTAACAGGGTCAAACTGAAAAGGGATTCCATTTCGCAAGAAACATTTGGCGGCCATCTTTGCGGCTTCTGGGATCTTCGGCTTTTTCAATGTGGCACCTTCAAGGATCCATTCTGCATTTACTATTTCAAATGCATGGATGTTTCCGTCTTTACAATCCTCTGTTTCTATGAACGGTACAACCACATTTTTAATCATTGATATGGTTTCTTCAGCTTTTACAGTGACCAACATCCCGTTTGCAATATACTTTAAACACTGGTGTAGTGAAGAAGTTACTGCTCTTGCTGTATGAATCCATGGCCTTCCCAATAGTATGCTATAAGATGGATGGATATCCATCACTTGTAGTGTTACCAAGAACACTTGTGGTCCTATGCACAACTCTACCTCAATAATCCCTACTATCTGCCTAGGTGACCCATCATATGCTCTGGCCAACATGGTGCTTGGTTTCATGTGTGATTCATTGATGGGCATTTGTTTCAGCATGTGCCTTGGTAACACATTTAGAGTAGAGCCATTATCGACCAATACTTTTCCAATTAAAACATCCTTGCATTGTATCGTGATGTACAATGGCTTATTATGCCCTACACCATCTAGACCCAATTCATCATCAGAAAAATAAACATAATTTGAAGCCTGTATCCTCCCCACTAAATGCTCCATGGTCTCTGGGTTGATGTCTTAGGGTACATAGGCCTCGTTCAACACTTTTTGCAAAGCCTTCCGATGAGATTCGAAACTTAAAATCAAAGAAAGTAACGATATCTTAGCGGGGGTTCTCTTAAGCTGTTCCACAACACTATACTCGCTATGCTTCATTAACTTCAAGAATTCATTAGTTTCTTCTTCTGTCACAAGTTTATTTGTTTCCTCAGACAAGTCAACCACTTCTTTCCCCTTAATCTTCAACTCCTCTGGAGTAAAACATCTACCGCTTCGGGTCAAACCTCCAACCTTTGGTAAAAAGACAGGTGGTTGTCTTATGCCTTGGGACGAATGTCCATAGTTGTAAGGCATGACATTATAGTCCTTTGTATGTGTAGCGGAGGGCTTAGTCAAAACTAATCTGGGCGGCCCTCCTGGATTGAGCTGAACCCTACACATTTCTTTGACCTGTATTTCCGTTACAACCACTTTACCCTCTGTTACTGTCTCTACTCGGAGTAAGCCTCTATTTATCATTTGCATCACATTTTCATAGAAGCCTGGACATTGACTAATAAAATGACCTTTCTAGTCACGATGCTGGCAACATCTTATGCCATCATATTTTTCCTTTGTTAACATCTGATAAATTCTTTCCATTGGCACCTTTAAATTCTTCGGATACTCCACATCCAACACATTTACTGATCCGCTGCCTGAAGCATGACTAGGTAGTGGATTGGTGCTCACATTTGGGGGCTCATCAAACGTTACCCATCCAACTTTTATCAATTGCAGGAGTTTCCTTTTAAATGCATTGCATGTGTGGATGCTATGTCCTGCAATTCCTGCGTGGTATTCGCAGGTGAGATCCGGCTTATACCAACTAGGGTAAGGTGGTTGGAGGGGTATCAAAGGTACGGGAACTACGTGCCCAACACTTAACATCTTCTGATACATTTCATCCAAGGGTAAAGGTAATGGGGGTAATTGCTCTTGGGTTCTTGGATGATTGCTTCTTGGGAAGCCCTCAGTTTGGTTTTTTGATAAGTTCTCGAAATGATTTCCAGGTCCTTTAGTAGGGTATGGGGATTTGAAATTGACATTGGAAATTTGGGATGATGAGGCATTATGTTTTTGAAATTGGATGCTTCTACCCCTATAACCAGTCTCAATATAATCTATCTCTCTTTTTCTTCCGGCAAACCCTCTCTTTTCTACTGGTGCAGAGATTCTCCCATTCTTAATCCCCTGTTCTATTCGTTCTGCTACAGCTACAGCATCAGTGAACTGTTGAGCTGAGCTACCCATCACGTGTTCATAAAAGGGTGCTTTTAGCGTGTTGGCGAATAGGGTGACCATTTCCCTATCCAAGAGGGGAGGGTGCACCTGGGCGGCGAGGTCTCTCCACCTTTGAGCATATTCTCTTATACTCTCCTTTTCCGTCTTTTCTATGCTTGATAGGCTGGTTCTATTAGGGGCGATATCCATGTTATACTTGTATTGCTTAACGAAAGCATCCACTAAATCTTTCCAATTGTGAATCTTGGTGTTGTCGAGTCTCATATACCAACTTAAAGTCGACCCATTCAAACTATCCTGAAAAAAATGTGTTAGCAGCTTTTCGTCATGCACTACTTCAACCATTTTATTACAGTATGACTTCAAATGAGTGACAGGGCATTGTGTCCCTGTATATTTGGTGAAGTTAGGAATGCGAAACTTTTTCGGGACTACCACATTCGGGACTAAACACATCTCCACTGCTTTCACTGGATCATATAAGTCTGCTCCTTCAATGGCCCTTATCCTGGCTTCCAATACTACCATTTTGTCTTGATTTGCATCATCAGACAATTGGGTCTTATGAGATTCATTCGCAAATGTTTCCACTAATGGTACCGGAACGGGTGCTGGGGTTGCTGATTGTACAAATGCAGGATGTTGTTGAGGATCTTGTATTCTTTCTCCCATCACTTCGTCAAGGTTATTTGTTGTTTGTGCAGGCCTAGTCGAAGGACCTTCCCCTAAAGCACTTCTTAATGCTTACTCAAGTAGACTGGTAAGGCGAGCTACACTTTCCTTCAAGGCATTCAGTTCTCCTTGGAAATGGGTGTCCTAGTGTGCACGCTCTTCATTCTCCATGTTTCTCTGTCGGAGTCGAGTATTGTAAATTCGGGAAAGTGAGGTTCTTCGGGGACCTATATTTTGACCTGTTGGTAGTATGCATGTTATTTATGACCAATGAATGTATACATGATGATTTATTTATTTTAATATTTTTTTGAAAAACCCAATCCATGATTTCCTTGTCGGGTAGGATCCATAGTCTGATGCCTTAGGAAAGTTTTGCCCAAGTATTCGAATCAATTGAATAGTACATACTTGACAAAAGCAAAAGTTGGATCTTGTTCATTTCATTCATCAAAATAGAGTCATACAAAAACATTCACTCGAATGCTAACCCTATGTTGGCTACAAACCTAACAAAAGAGGAAAGTTCACCCAAGTAAGCTTCATATTTGTGGACACTCCCGCCAATTCTAGTAGCTTTTCCCCGTAGCTCATCTGCCTTCCTGAGCACTATGTTGATTAGCTTATCGGTTCGCTCTATTTTGTGATGGAATATAATATTATCTTGGCGCAGTGCTTCATTGCTGCAGTCAATGAGTCATTATTTTTTTCTAATATATGAACCATTTTCTCAAACTGTTGGTTTTGATCCTTAGCCTTTTGTAGCCCTGCATCGATTCTTGTTGTTTCGGAGTTTAACTGGGCTTTGATTTCAGCGGTGCATTCTTCCTATTCATTGCGCTGCTCTTGCACTATTTTTAGCTCTTCTTCTCGAGTTTCTAATTCAGCTTGTAGAGTGGAAATACAATTTCTTAGTTTGTTGGTTTGGGCTAAGTATCTTTTCATATTAGATTCTGCTTCTCTTCTTGCCTCAAACTCACTTTCCGCTTGAGCTTTGTACTGTGCTTTCAAATCTTTTTCCTCTTCAAGGACAAGGCTGGCCACTCTTCCTTTCTCCTTCTCAGCTTCCCATTTTATCTTGTAGTGTTCTCTTTCCTTTACTACCGAGGCTACCAACTATTGGTCTGCATGTTCCTTGTTTTCAGATGCCTTCTTCAAAGTGACCAATTCTTTTTCCATCATTTCATATTTACTCAACCGGTCATTATATTGAGAATTTATTTCTTCTAGCTGATTCTTTTCTTGGATCAACCTATTAACATACT
Source organism: Salix exigua (assembly GCA_032356905.1). Classification (NCBI taxonomy): domain Eukaryota; kingdom Viridiplantae; phylum Streptophyta; class Magnoliopsida; order Malpighiales; family Salicaceae; genus Salix; species Salix exigua. The sequence goes on along the minus strand of CM063606.1, from coordinate 12,805,748 downwards.
CTTCTTTTCCTTGCAATTGACGATCCAAAGAAAACATCATTTGTTCTTCTTCTAGTAGTTGCTTCTCGAGGAATTTCTGATTGCCTTTGTTGTTACTAAGCTCAATCCTTAGCTTATCCAAATCCTCTTGCAGGTCCCCTTCATCAACTCTCTTTCATTTAGTTTCATCAAAGACTGGTGTTTTATCTCGTACCGGGCTTTGTCTTACGATGTTCTGAGGTATCTCATAATTCCTCCACGCCAGGTTACCAAGGCTAATAGAAGGCTTCTTTGGGTGAGGCTCTCTATTAACTAAAACCGGTTGCCCCCAATCCTTTTTCATTACTTCGAGCTCAGCCAATGAATTGACTTCTCTAAAAGAACCCGCGTATTCAGTCAGTCCTTTAGTTCTCGGTACATACTGTTTTCCCCCAAACTGTTTGGTTACTAGAGAGGGACAATAACTTATATAACCGGTTAAGCCAATTAACAGGACCCACGGTTTACCATCACAACTCATTAGATAAGCTGAACTTCCTACCCATGAGGCTTTCCATCTGAATTTGCTTTCGGGAAGTGTCCGATATTTCTCCACCCAAGCTTTTTCATCCAGATCTTTCCATTCTTCACTCAGAACCAAACCAAGAGGCCTCATGTTGAACCACCAAAAATTATTGAAAACTTCTCTCGAGGTTTCCAGATGAGTAACAATCCACATGAATAATAAAGGGATACAACATCGCATTGCTCCCTTCCCATGCATCCTGCAGTGGTTCAAGGACAGGAAAGTCTCGGCCAATATAGTTGAGCGGGTTTATTCTTTCCTTGCTCGTATTCAACAAAGGCATTGACTGCTTCCATGCTAATTATCCCAGCGACTTCTGAAGGAAACAAAACTAAACCGAAAATGGCAAAGGCCACCGACTGGTATCCCTCTTCTCCAAGTCTCCCTTTATCTTTGCTTGCTTTCAACTTGCTCTCAATCGCCTTCCACTTGAAACCTCCAGAAGAAGTCATATACTGGCCTATTTGATCCAAGCATAGAAGCTTAGTGACCTCTTGGACTGTATTCTCGATTTTCTACCGGAAATAAACTTTGTGAGGGTTGTGAGGGAAACTCAGGATTTGAGCATATTCTTCTATGGTAGGAGTCATATCTACATTCCCAAAAGTAAAGCACCGGTAATTGGGATCCCAAAAGTACATAAGGGCTTTGACAACTGACATCTGAATCGGGATTTTTAATAGATGAGCAATTCTTCCATATTTGACTTCAAACAATGCCTCATCTATATACCCCAGGATGGGCACAAGTCTTTTCATACTTTTTGTAGAGCAGTGAATTTTGGTTATGGGTGGCAATTCATTGACTCTACCCCTCGAGCAATTTCCCTCAGTCAATTGCATCATCTCGAATCCTTCCCTGTATTCCGAAAAGGTCAAGGAAGTCATGGTCTTAGTTTGATAATTTCTGTTAAAAAAAATGACATGACTAATTGGAGAGTTTGTATCATAGGTTCCAAGTTATTGCATGAAGGGTAAGCTTTCTATCTGGTCTCAAAAGGTCTATGAAGCGCCCGATGACCACCTCACGTGAAGGTGGTGTAGGGGTTTACAAGAAATGGTTGGAGCACGAGTATGACCGCCATTATCAGGTAAACACTTAGTTCATAGTTGGACGTTTCACGAATCTGAACCCCGACTGAAAGTCATGAGGCAGACCGCTAATCCCTACCTAACTTAAATTTGGGTTTACTCAGAAAAATAAATTGCATGATGACATTAATTTGAATTTAATGTTATGCATGAATTGAACATAAAATGCATGCTAAAGCAGTAAAATGCATGTTAAAGCAGCTAAAGGGAGTGCAAAAATTAAATTGAAAAAATAAACAATCAAACAATCAAAGCTCAGTCTCATGTCCCAGTGGAGTCGCTGTCTGTCGCGACGGCGATTTTGGGACGCGCTTCACGCCCCATCTTTTCCCAATGATTAAAGAGGGAACAACGACGCGAGGTGAAAATGGAGTTCTTATAATTGTAAAATTCACGATTATAATTCTAAGGAGTCGCCACCTAGTATTAAGGTTACTAGGAAACTATTGGTCTGCGAGAGTCTAGGGTAAGGGAACTACGAATCACCCCCAGTGCACCCTACCTAAGGTAAGCTGCATTGTTGTTTGATTGTTTTTCTAAGTTAAAAATTTTTACACTGCATTTAAAAAAACATTTTTTATGTTTGCGAGTGTACTTTACAATGTAATTTTACACCGTAGTAAAAATCCTATTTTTTATCTACGAGTGTACTTTACAATGTAAATTTACACCGTAGTAAAATTTATTTAATTTTTTTTATCAGCGAGTGTACTTTACAATGTAAATTTACATCCTCATGGATGAAACAAAAATATTTATAATTATTTTTGACATTTTGGCCAAATTCTAAAGGATAATCGCAAACTGGTTACGATATCCAAATTTTTGTTTTTTTTTAAAAAACAAATATCGAAACATATGCAAAATATTTTTACAAAAAAATACAATGAGAAAAGTTTTGGAATCTGGCCGTATGCACAAACACAAATACATTTTTTTATATTTTCTTGTTTGAATATTTTTGTAATAATAATAGTAGTAGTAGTAGTAAAAAAATAATAAAAATACCCTTTTTGTCAATTTGTATTTTTTTATTTTTATTATTTTTTTTTTTCTTGTTTTTTTTTTTTTGGGGGGGGGGGCTGGGCTGTCAGCCCACCCCAAATTGCCTGGGCTTCCAACCCTCATGGCTGGAAGCCTAAAGGACAAGGGCTGGATTGGGCTTCCAGCCATCGTGGGTGGAAGCCCAAAGGATACGGGCCTTGGGCCGAAACGACGACCCATTATTGCATGGGCTGGGCATAGAAGCCCAGCTCATATCTTTATACATTCGGGCCAGGCACAAAAGCCTGGCCCAATACACCTCGCCCGGCCCTGCATAAACAGTGGGACGATTACGTCCCACTGCATGCAGGGACAGAAGCTTGATGATAATGAATACTAAAAAACTCAAAAGTGGTGAAAGGCGCACCTGTTGGTATGGTCTAGTAGCTGAGGTCGAGGTGGTTGTCTTGGTGGTTGTGGCGTCGTCAACGGTGGCATGTGGTGGTCAGAGGAGGAGTTGGAAGTCGCCGGTCTGTTACTGGTTTAGGCTTGCCATTGCTGCTGGTGCACTCGTTGGAGTTGTAGAAGGATCTGGACTTGATGGTAGTCATGGTGGTCTACAAATGGTAGTTTTCAGGCGGCTGATGGGGGCGCAGAGACGGTGGCTGAAATTACTGTTTTAGAGAGAGAAACGATGGTGGGAACTGTAACGGGTTGTTTCATTCTTTCTCTTCTTTCCTCATCTTTTCTGTTTTCTCCCCTCTTTTCTCTTCTCTGTTTCTTCTTTTCTTTTCACGTTATCCTTCTTCGCTTAAATCCCCTCAGTTTTATCTCGGTTCTGCTCCTCTCTGCGTAAAAACTCCCTCTCTTCTTTTTTCCTTTCCTCCTTCCTTGAGCTGGTTTCTTCCCCTCTATTTATAGAGGACTGAGGCACTCCTCATGCACTTTGCATGAGGCTGTAGCCTTAGCCTCTCCATTTGCAGAGGGTTACTGCCTCTATATTTGCAGAGCGCTGTAGCCTCTGCATTTGCAGAGGGCAAAAATGAATTCCTGCACTGTTCAGACATCGGAACAGTGCAGGAACATGCATTTTTTTATTATTATTATTATTTTGTTTTTTTTATATTTTTTATTATTTTATTATTTTTTTTGAGAAATTGCAATTTGGTCCTTAGCTTTATGTGCCCTTTTTATTTTGGTCCTTCTCTTTTGATTTGTGCATTTTGACCCTCAATTGACAATTGAATTCTCAATTCGTTCAATTCGGTCCCTGATTTCGTATAATTGACTTAAAAATTCAAACCAGTCTCCGAAAATCCCATTCTCCTTAATTGAGTCCGAATTAAATTCAGGAAATTGATTTCTCATTGACTAAGCTCTTAATTAATTTCACCAATTTAAAGTATAATTAAATCCTTGCACTTAATTAAATCATTCAATTGGACCTTAAATTGATTCCCGATCATAATTAAATTTTAAATTAGTCGACGATTAAATCGAATCAACCCATAAAAAATATAATTATGTTATTTAACTTAGTTTTTACACAGATTCATCCAATGATCAATTATTTTTCCTAAAATCTGTATTTTTTTCTATTTTTGGAACCAAAGATATAAATCTGTATTTTTTTCTATTTTTGGAACCTTGCGAAAACAAACAAAATTTCCACATTGATTTTTTTTTAACCATGCAAACTTATTTTTGTTATTTTTATTTTATTTTAGGGAGTAACCCAAAAATTGGGTTATGACAATATTGTTAAGAGATATGTATCCTATAAATTTTCCTGCTACGTACCCCACAACACAAGATTTCCAAACATCCTTAAGACTACCAAGATCATTCTCAAGCAAAGAACAAGATGCAACATCATTGACTTTAGAAAAGTGTACCAATTTAATCTTGCTTTCAACATTATGATTGGAAGAAAATAAATCTTTTTATTTATCATTCGTTGACTGGTCATCTTGCGGCTCGATCTTTTCATCCATGCTCCTCGAATCTTCCCTAACTTTGGAACCCCCATTTTCCTTAGCTTTGGAAGGAGGAGAAGAGATAACATCCTTGCCTTTGGGGGTCGGGGCCGCCGGCAACATGAGAAGGGGAACAACTCCTTCCTTCTCCTTGTCCTTAGCTACTACTGCTGCCACAACCATGCCTTTAGGGACAACATGATCCTTACCTTTGAAATTGGAAGAATAAAAAGAAGAAGAGATAACCATGGTGATTGTCACCACCGAGAGTATGAGGGAGAGACTATTGTTGCCACTACCTCTCCTTGCAAGATGCTTGGGGCATGGCTTTTGTGCAACACAAGACCATCTTCCAAAACCTTAGTTGACATGGGAGATGAAAAGAACTTGGAAGCATAATTTTCATCTTCCTTGCACATTTCAGAATCAAAACCATCATATTCTTCACCATTATCTTTAAAACTTGGACAAAATCTACCATGAGAGTAACTAGACTTGGTAGGACATGAACCACTATTATCATAAGTTGAATTCCTTTGCAAACTAGAGGAGGAAAGAGAGGCTAGAGTGGCTAGAATAGGGGCTACAAGCGCGCGAACAAGGTCTTGCCGCAACTCTTCATGCTTCCTTAACTTAGAAACAACTTTCTTATTCTTGTTTTTTGCCATGAATCCAAACAATAATCACTCAAGGAAGAACAAAAGATCATTTAGAAGATGTTGAGGAACTATAGATATTGATTAGCACCATCGGAGGGGAGAAATCTTCTCAATGGAAGGAGAGCATCTTTCTATATTTTCTCTCTCAAATCGGTGTTGTTGAGAGCTTTTTCTTACTAAGAGCTCTTTTTTTATATAAAATGTAAGAATATATTAAAAGATCAAAGAATAATATAAGTTGAGGATCAACAGAGTTAGAGATCATATATTAACAAAAAGGCACTGCAAAAGAACATGCTCCCGAGGTCAAACAACAAGCTAAATGGACAAGGAAAGACAATGTATCTGCCCACAACCCAACTAAATAGTTGGCTAGCTAGGATACAAGCAATAGGAAAAAGAAACTAGTGAAAATACAAAAAAGATTAAGCAAAATCCAGGAAACTAGCAAGAACTACAACAACCCAAGATGATGCTTGGAACCAAACTAACAACCTACGATCAAAACAGGTTAAGACATACAAGCACACTAATAAAGATCTGCAAAACTCTCAACCAACATTAATAGAGAGATGATCCTTTTCATAAAAATGGAAAACTGTGTAGAGCATGACTTGAAATCTCTAAAACACCTTCTCCACCGAGGTACAAGTATTATCAAAAGGCTTTTTGTTTCTCTCTTCCCATATTAGGTAAGCCAGAATACCCAAGGAGGCTCTTCGTATTCTAGATTCCATAGTGTTTCTTTTGGAGGTAAGGCCTCGAATTGCACTAGAGAGGGAGCTCATGTGACGATCAATATGAAGCCATACAACAACTTTTCCCAATAGACATGATGTCCAATGACATTTGAAGAACATATGACTATGTGTTTCCTGATCTTGATACCTGAACACACAACTAGTATCTATTGCAATGAAATGCAAATAATCTTTAGTTTTAAGTTTACCCAAGACTGCTAACAATAACATAAAATAGTATTTAGAGTCTTTAGGCATATACCAGTATTCACTCAAAAGTTATCATAAGCATTAGTTGAGAGACAACCTTAACCAACATTCCAGCAATTCATGGTATAGCAATAACCGATGAGCTACTGCCACAATCCTAAATGAAGTAGTCATTTAAGGAAAGTATGGTCTTCCAAAGCAGAGATGAAGTTTTTGCAGCTTGAGCATCCCAAATCGAGTGACGCAGAAGATAGAAGTTATGAATCCATTTGATTCAAACAGAGTCGGTTTTAGATGAATATTCCAAAGATGCTTGACAAGGAAGCTTTTATTTCTGGCTTTTATGTCAAAAAGCCCCACCCCACCTTCTTGTTTGGGCAAACAAACATTTTTCCAATAAACGAAACCAAAGAGGGATTTATTAACATTTCCTGCAAATGGGGATAATATTCATGATGACTTTATCCAGATGGGGGCAAATGCTTATCCAGAACTGAACCATTCCATAAAGAATAAATCATAATAGCTCAAGCCTTCCTGCGTACGATAGGTGATGCGACCATATTATTTGATACTTTCATCCATATTTACCTAGTGTTTTGCATATGTTTTGTGTATAAAATTCCTTGATATTCTTTGTTTTATGTTTTGAAGGAATTTTTGAAGAAATATGCAAAAAGGAGGTAATTGGAGCTGATTGACAAATTTGACCTTCAATCGGTGTTTTGTGTAGAGTGGAAGCTCTAGAGATCGAAATGAAGTGATTCTAGTGACATTCAAAATATAACATCCATAAATTTATGGAAATCTAAGGAAAAATAAGTAAAATAAGGAAGATCATGGAAATCTCAGCCTTCAAAGTCAAATCTTGCAATTTGCCAATATCGACCTTTGTCCATTCCAACTTCAATATCCCAAGCTATAGAAATCTGATTGATGCAAACTCAATTTTTGTGGATTCACCACTCATAGACCTATAAATGCTCTGAATTGAAACTAAAGCGTTCGACAATCTAATATCGGTTCCAACACAATAGGGTAATATTCATGATAAAGTATTTCATTATTCAACGTATGAAAAAGGAAGGTACAAGTCACCTACCCGCTCCACCTATGGGTGTTCTTGCTTGACGATGGTCCAATCCCGACCGCACCACCTACGACATCAATGGTCATAAATCAGTACATTTATATTTTTGAATCACATTCTTCACCACACTTATTTAAAGAGTTCATATGTTCACATTCAAGTGTTCCACATTTTACACCTTCAGACCATGAAATTGTTACTAGCATTTAAGTCTAGTGCGACCATATTATTTGATAGTTTCATCCATATTTACCTAGTATTTTGCATCCGTTTTACGTATAAAATGCCTTGATATTCTTTGTTTTATGTTTTGAAGGCATTTTTGGATGAAAGATGCAAAAAGGAGGTAATTGAGCTACTTGACAAATTTGACCTTCAGTTAGTGTTTTGTGGAGAGTGGAAGCTCTAGAGATCCAAATGAAGTGATTCCAGTGACATTCAAAAGGTAACATCCATAAATTTATGGAAACCTAAGGAAAAATAAATAAAATAAGGAAGATCATGGAAATCGCACCCTTCAAAGTCAAATATTGCAATCTGCCGATATCAACCTTTGTCCATTCCAACTTCAATATCTCGAGCCACAAACGTTCGATTGATGCGAAATCAATTGTAGTGGATTCAGGACAAAAAAACCTATAAAGGAGATATGAATTTTACAAGGGACAACTAAATTCTACCAACTTAAGGAAGGACTATTTTGTAAAATAGACACTAGGGTTTCTAAGCATATATAAAGGAGAAGAGGAGCAAGGAAGTGGCGGCCAACAGCAAAGAAAACACAAATCTTCCTCCTCCAAACCTTAAATCATGTTTTCTTCCATCTTTTTATTTAGTTGTTTAATAAAAATGCAAGGCCACACTCTTTTGCTTGGTTGCAAGGACACAGAAACCATCAGATTTCAAGAGTTGTGAGATCCATTTCTACCTCAGTTTTTCATTTTATATGATGAATATGTTTGTTCTCCTATGCTTATTTTCCTATGATTTTTTATTTAATTGCTAGGAGCGGACTGGAGGTTATTATTGTAGACAATCGATTGTTAAGATTGATATCAAAACCGGAGTTGTGGTATATGAACTTATGAAGCAACGAAGTTAATAATTGTAGCGGATCTATGTTATTAATCTTAGGGCGAACATTCAATTGAACTAACACATATATTAGGGACAATTATGTTTCTTAATTGATCAATTTATATAGATTTTAATGCTGCCAATGAATCAAATTACTAGTGCGGACACTGTGGTGGTTTGATGGTTAGGGTAAGTTATACGGCGGATCCGTTAACGAACCAATTTTAAGAAGAGATAAATATTCAGAATATAAATTGATGTCTCGTTTCCATGATCAGCTTTGATTTTTGTAAGTGGATGTTGATTTGCGACCAAGGTCTGCTTTATTGATAAATTTTAGTTTTATATAATTTTCGCTTAGTTTGCTTTAGCCTAGCCTAGACAACTTCCAATCCCTCAATTGCACAAAAAGCTGCATCCCATTCAACTTTGGTAGTGAATCGTAAGTTCGCTGCAGAACACGCCCCTCGGTAGGGAATTGTTAATGCGCTGCAGACGAAACAATTTCAATAGTGAATCATGGTTTCACTGAACATCACACAACTCGGCAGCGAATGCCAATTCACTGCAGATTACTCAGTTTCGATAGCGAATCACAAATTCACTACAGACAACTCAGTTTCGGAAGCGAAAGCTAATTCGCTGCAGCTGACATAGTTTCAGCAGGGAATCAAAGTTTTGCTGCATAACATAGTTCAAGTAGAACACACACATTCAAATCATCAATTTCAACACATAATCCTTCAACGAATCCCAACAGAAAACACACATGCATGCTGGCCAACCCCATAGTTAAAATCAACCCTCTACCATGATTTGTTATTTCCATTTTAGTCATTTTTCTTTGTTAGATGTTCTAAAATTGACTTCGTTTCATTTTTGTTTCCTTGTTCTCCTAGTTAATTTTAGTTTCCTTTACAGCTAGCTTAGGTCTTAACTCAATTTCCTTAGGGTTTTCTTCTTCATTTCCAGTTTTTGGGGAGAAGAGGAAGGGAGTTTCATGTCCCATACCTTTTATATCTAACTAAATTTAAGGAAGGTTTAACACTATTCTTTCTCTTCTCCTTCTAGTTCTCCTCCTTCTTCCTCTCACATTTTCCAGCCCTCGTTTTCCTTTCTTCTAGGCAGCTATCCAATCTTCTCTCAAGGTCTCATCTTTCCCTCACACGTTCACAAAGCACTCTACTTGATTGGTTTAGGTTTCTATTGTGAAAGAGGAAGGGAAGAACAACATGCAACTGCTGTTTTGGGAAGAGGATGAATCATCCTCTCTCTCCTCCTTATATTTATACTCCCCATGAAATAAGGTGGGTTGTTTGGGGGTTGGTTTAGATGTGTTCTTATCCTTATTTTGCTCTATCTAAAACTCTCCTTAAGTTAATTAATTTTTTTTTAAAAAAAAATAAAAATTGTGTCGTTGTCAATGCTGATCAAGAAATCAGCAGCCAAAATGCACCGTTGCTGATCATGAAATCGACATCGATTCATATATATATACATACTTTATCTTGGGTGTTTACATTAAAATGCTATTTAGATCTTTAAATCTAGTATTTGTGGAGACTTTTAGGTGGTGGAGCGATTTGTATAGTTAATTTCGTTAACGTACAAGACCCCAACCTACTAACTAGCTATGCAGAGGTGACTCTCCATGACTAGGTTCTTAGGAGTGGTGAAAACTTCATGATGTTCTTTGTATGTTTGACCGGAGTGGCAACTGGACCAAGAATCTATCTATGAGAATAGCTAAGGAAAAGTAAATAATTTTTTTATTAAATATAAAAAGAGAAAACAATAAAAGGAATCCAATGGAAAAGAAATCTTTATTAATTATGGTGCAATGCCATAGTTGGGTTGCCTCCCAAAAGCATCTTTTTTATTCTCTTTGACTAGACAGAGTCCTTCTACAGCATTAATCTTGGTAAATTGAATTGATCAATTGTATCTCATTCACGTTCGTACCATCAAAATCATTAATATAAGGCTTAATTATATGACCATTCACCTTAAAAATATTGTTAATTTCCAAATTCTGGAATTTGATAACATTATTTGGAAAATATTCACTACAACAAATGGCCCAATCCATCTAGATCTTAACTTGACATGAATTTCAACCTGGAGCTAAAAAGTAATACCTTCTGACCAATGGAAAATTGTTTTTGGAGTAGCAACTTATCATGAAGGTACTTTGTTCTCTCCTTGTACAACAGGGATGGATGACTTTACTCTGAAATAAGATCACCCCAAGAGAGAAGAATGTCATCTGCAAAAGCCAGGTAAGAAATACCAAGGGAGCTGCATTTCGAATGAAAGTGAAAACCAGATAAATTAGAAGACTGCTTTAGAAAAATATTCCATGTAGCAAATGAATAGATATGGCGATAAAGGATCACCCTGTCTGACACTGCTCAAACCTTTGAGAAAACTGTAAAGGTTACCATTAATGGCTATTGAAAAGAAGGTGGACATAACACATTGCATGATCTAATGGGCAAGCTTTGGAGGGTACCCAAGCATGCCGAGAAGACTCTGCAAGAAACTCCACTAAACCAAGTCAAAAGCTTTCCTGAAGTCAATTTTCATAAGACATTTCGACAAAGTCTATTTGCGACCATATTGTTGAAGCAACTCTTGAACCAAATAGATATTATCCACCATCCTTTGCCCCTCCTGAAAAAAACATTACTTATCAGAATGATAGTATTTGACAGGACACGAGCAAACCTGTTCGAAAACAACTTAGAAATCACTTTGTAAATTACATTACAATAAGAGATTGGGCGAAAGTCATTAAGAGAAGTAACATTATCAGATTTGGGAATAAACAAAATGATGGAATGATTTATTTACTTAGGGATCTTTCCAGAACTGAAAAAATCCTGAACAGCCAAAACAAAGTCTTTTTCCACAACAACCCAAGCTTTTTTGAAGAAAAAAGATGAGTGCCCATTGGGGCCCAGGGCTTTATCATTGTCAATGTTTAAGAGAGATGCTTTGACGTCCTCCCCGATACAGGAACAAGAAGAACATCATAAGTTGAGGAATCTAGACATGGCCCGAACTGAATAACATCCATATCCAATGGCAAAGTATCCCTAGACTTGCCTAGAAGGTTCTGATAAAAGTTAACAAATTTCGCCCCCCTTAGATTCTAAAAAAGTAAGGACTCAATTACTACCCATAATACATGCAATGAACCTCTTTCACTGCTTCTGACCCATGATAGCATGGAAAAAACTAGAGACCCTGTCGCAGTCTTTGAAATAGTACAGTTGAGCTTCTGGCTAAAAAATATATTCTCTACTGATTTGAGATTAACTAGATTTATGTGTATTTTCTTCTCATTTTCCAATAACCGAGTATTGTCCTTGTCAACCTACAAAACTTATTACAGATTAAGTCTGAAAAGCGCGCTTAAGGAAATGAAAAAGGTGAGAGCTTGAAGGAATACACAAAAATGATGGATGAAGGTTTGTAAATTACAATCCCTTGAAAACATTTCATAGATTCTCAATAGGGATGTAATGCATGATGATACATGTATACTTACTTGAGAAATATAGGTCCCCTTTCTTCTTCAGGGTCTTCTCTTTGGGGTTTGGATCTCTGACTTTAATAGCTTCTCGCTTCCGTTTACTCAAGCCATAACTTATGATTTGACCACTAGAGATAACAGATCTTCCATATCGACATGCCCCCTCAGTTTTGATCAATATCCTTTGAAAAGGAATGATGGAGCCAACTTCAATTGTATTTTATAATGCTCCCCTATCGGGTCATGCCATTTAAGTATTTTAGGCTTCAAGTGTTTGCATGAAAGCGGTGGTTATTTGCAAAGATTGTTTTCATGTAGTATTTTCAGAATTTCAAAGTCATTGCAAGCACAAAAACCATTTTGATTCCCCCCCAGCCAGGTCATGACACAAGTGTTTTAGGCTTCAAGTGTTTGCTGGAAAATGGTGGTTGTTTACAAAGACTTTTTCATGTAAGATTTTTGGAATTGCAAAGTTATTCCAAACAAAAAAAACCAAATTTGATGTTTGTTTAAACAAACTTGTTCTTGAAAGAATTCAAGAGATCCCATTTACATGTTTTGTTGCTTTTAATGAGAATGCTAAACGATGCTTGTTCACATGTTTTACATGTCAACAAGGCTTCGATCAAGTTGTGTGAAGCATTTGTAAGGTTTGTTTCGAGTGAAAAAGCATTTCCTATTGATCCAGATTAATCGTATTTGATCAAAAAGGTCTTTATCAGGCATGTAATGTAGACTTAGGTTACTGAGTACAAAAAAAAGATATTTGTAGGCTTAAAAAGTGTACTCTTAATGACCTGGCATGCCCCCCAACATTTTGTTTGGGTTTTTGTCTTGAAATGCCCCCAGTATTTTGTTTGGGCTTTCTATGTTGGGCTTTTAGTACTATCAAAATTTTGAATTACTTTGCTATAGTGTGCTAAAATCCTTTTTATGTTTATACCCCAGCTTTGTTCGGGCATCACTTGTCATTAAGGATATTTATGGATTAAAAGTGCTTTTTGATCTTTGCACTCCCCCCTAGTGTAGGGTGTCATCCTTAATAAGTTTTGCTTTTTCATGCAAAATGATTTTTTTGATTATTTGTTTAGTTAAGATCATAGCTTTATTATGTGGGTTTTTGGGGATATGAGATCAACTTTCAATTAAATCCATTGAATTTCCAAAGCACATCCATTAAACAAACATTAATTTGATATTTCTTTTTGTACTAGAATTTAATTTTCCAAAAATCTTTATGAAATCACATATTATGTTAATGAAAGGGTATAAGGTGTGCTTGTGTTATATAAATTGATGTGATCCAACCATCAAAGGATCCATTGGAGGTTCCAGTTGGTCTAGTTACTAGGCTTAGGGCTAAGAAGTTCAAAGAAGCTTTCAATGGACTTTTTCAAGATACATTGGCTAAGGTGGACTTCAAGAGGATTTGTAATAATAAAGAGCAAGCCTTGATTAATCTCATTCATGTTCAAGAAGGGCTTGTTGGTGGAGATAAGGCCATTAAGCAAGGATTGGGAGAAGAAAACTAGATTCGGATAGTTTGACCCGTGGTTACTCTTTTATTCATAACTCTAACTACATGTGATTCTAGTTGAGATGGAAACTAGACTTCCATACCTTTCGAACGATATATAGCATCCCTTCTAATTCTTTAAGAAGAGAGAGAACCATCTGTTTTAAGTTGGGTCTTGCTGCTTCCTGTTGCGATGTCGCGATCGCACAAATTAATTACCCTAGCTTATAACACACAAGATAGTATAGAGCAAGCAAGGGGTCGATCCCACGAGGAAGTCTCAAGTCAGATTTTTATGTTGTACGTTATGTGATTGGGGGGATTTGGTTTGTGATTAACAAAACTATGGCAACAATTAAACTATGGAAGCAATTAAACTAGCAAAAAAAATAAATTAAAACCAAAACTTATCAAGAAAACAAACCTTGATCACAAGCATACATCCACCTACGGAAATTAGAACCGATCCTTGAAACAAAAAATGCAGTTTATGTTCTGAAATTTTATCTTTTCTTAACGTGATTAATTAACGGATCCGCCATATAACTAATCCTAACCAACAAACAATCAAAGTGTCCGCACTAATGATTCAATTTAATGGTAGCTTTAAGAACTAGATAATTTCATGAAGATTAACATACAAGTTGTCCGCAACTTGTGTCAATTTTTTCTAATGTTCTCCCTAAGTTCAATAATGTAGTTCCGCCACAATTATCAAGCTTAGTTGTTTCACAAGTTCATATATCACAACTCCGGTTTTGATATTAAACTTAGCAATAGATTGTTCACAACAATAACTTAGAGTCCGCTCTAGCAATCATCAACAACAATCATAGGAAATATGCATAGGAAAACAAATATATTCATTCATAACATAAACTGAAAATAGAAGGAAGAATAAATCTCACGGTTCTTGAAATCCGAAGGTGTTTGTGTCCTTGCAACCAAGAAAAAGAGTCTAGGCTTGCATGTTTATTGAACAACTAAATAAAAAGATGGAAGAACACATGATTTTGGGTTTGGAGGATGAAGATTTTGTGTTTTCTCTTGTGGTGGCCGCCACTTCCTTGCTCCTCTTCTCCTTTATATAAGCTTAAAAACCCTAATGTCTATTTTACCAAATAGTCCTTCCTTAAGTTGGCAGAATTTAGTTGTCCCTTGTAAAATTCATATCTCCTTCATACGACATCGTTTTGAGCTGCAATTTGGAGCGTTTATAGGTATTGGAGTCCTGAATCCACTCCAATTGAGTTTGAATCAATTGAACTTCTTTAGCTCGAGATATTGAATTTGGAATGGACAAAGGTCAACAGTGGCAGAATGCGAGATTTGACTTTGCAGGATGCGATTTCCATGATCTTTCTCCTTTTATTTTTCTTGCATTACATTTCCAGAAAGGTATGGATGTTAGCTCTTGAATGTCACTGGAATCACTTCATTTCAATCTCTAGAACTCATGCTCTGCACAAAACATCGACTGAACGTCAAATCTGCCAATTACCTCCAATATACTCCTTTTTGCATCTTTCATCCAAAAATGCCTTCAAAACATAAAATAAAGAATATAAAAGAATTTTATACACAAAACATATGCAAAACACTACGTAAATATGGATGAACTTATCAAATAAAGTGTTTCAAGTGTCAAGGGTTGGGACACTATGCATCAAAATGTGCAAATCGTCGAGTTATGATTCTAAGGGATGATGAAGAGATTGTGTCCACTAGTGAGGAGTCTGATTGTGATGACATGCCCCCACTTAAGGTTGCTAGTGATTTAGAGTATGCTATTGGTGATAAAGTTTTTGTGGTTAGAAGGTCACTTAGTATTCAAACTAAGGAGGATGTGGAGCAACAAAGGGAGAAAATCTTCCATATTAGATGACTAATCAATGATAATGTATGTAGTATGATCATTGATAATGGTAGTTGTACTAATGTTGCTAGTGTTACTTTGGTTAGAAAGTTGGGATTGAATACCATAAAGCATGAGACGCCTTATCAACTTCAATGGTTGAATGAATGTGGTGTTGTTAGGGTGAATAGATAGGTGATGATTTCTTTTTCAATAGGAAAATATAAGGATGAAATGTTATGTAATGTTGTCCCTATGCATGCTACTCATTTGTTACTAGGGAGGCCTTGGCAATTTGATAGAAAAGCCAAGCACGATGGGTTTAAGAACAAGTATTCATTAGAGAAGAATGGAAGGATTTATACACTTTCCCCACTCTCACCAAAGCATGTGTATGAAGATCAAATTCAATTGAAGAAGGGTTATGAAGAAGAGCAACATGTTTCGGCCAAACTGGAGGAACAAAAAGATTTGGCCAAAATGGAAAAACAAGCTGAACAACATGGTGAGGATGTGAGGAAGAGAAAAAAAAGTGAGCCATGAGTTGAAAACTGATGCGACCATATTATTTGATAATTTCATCCATATTTACGTAGTGTTTTGCATATGTTTTGTGTATAAAATGCTTTGATATTCTTTATTTTATAGTTTGAAGGCATTTTTGGATGAAAGATGCAAAAAGGAGTATATTGGAGGTAATTGGCAGATTTGACGTTCAGTCGATGTTTTGTGCAGAGCGTGAGTTCTAGAGATCGAAATGAAGTGATTCGAGTGACATTCAAGAGCTAACATCCATACATTTCTAGAAATGTAATGCAAGAAAAATAAAAGGAGAAAGATCATGGAAATCGCATCCTGCAAAGTTAAATCTCGCATTCTGCCACTATTGACCTTTGTTCATTACAAATTCAATATCTCGAGCTACAGAAGTCTAATTGATACAAACTCAATTGGAGTGGATTCAGGACTCCAAGACCTATAAACTCTCCACATTTCAGCTCAAAACGATGTCGTATGAGGGAGATATGAATTTTACAAGGGACAACTAAATTCTGCCAACTTAAGGAAGGACTATTTGGTAAAATACACATTAGGGTTTCTAAGCATATATAAAGGAGAAGAGGAGCAAGGAAGTGGCAGCCACCAGAAGAGAAAACACAAAATTTTCATCCTCCAAACCCAAAAATCATGTGTTCTTCCATCTTTTTATTTAGTTGTTCAATAAACATGCAAGGCTAGATTCTTCTTCTTGGTTGCAAGGACACAAACACCTTCGGATTTCAAGAACCGTGAGATTTATTCTTTCTTATATTTTCAGTTTATGTTATGAATGAATATATTTGTTTTCCTATGCATATTTCCTATAATTATTGTTGATTATTGCTAGAGCGGACTCTAAGTTATTGTTGTGAACAATCTATTGCTAAGTTTAATATCAAAACCGGAGTTGTGATATATGAACTTGTGAACCAACTAAGCTTGATAATTGTGGCGGAACTACATTATTGAACTTAGGGAGAATATTTGAATAAATTGACATAAGTTGCGGACAACTTGTATGTTAATCTTGATGAAATTATCTAGTTCTTAAAGCTACCATTAAATTGAATCATTAGTGCGGACACTTTGATTGTTTGGTGGTGAGGATTAGTTATACAGCGGATCCGTTAATTAATCACGTTAAGAAAAGATAAAATTTCAGAACATAAACTGCATTTTTTTGTTTCAAGGATCGGTTCTAATTTCCGTAGGTGGATGTATGCTTGAGACCAAGGTTTGTTTTCTTGATAAGTTTCGGTTTTAATTGATTTTTTTTGCTAGTTTAATTGCTGCCATAGTTTAGTTAATCACAAACCAAATCCCCCCAATCACATAACGTACAACATAAAAATCTGACTTGAAACTTCCTCGTGGGATCGACCCCTTGCTTGCTCTATACTATCTTGTTTGTTTTAAGCTAGGGTAATTAATTTGTGTGACCGCGACATCGCAACAAAAACCAAAGGGAACAAAGTTTTGACCCTTAGGACATTAGGGGAGGGTCATGGCCAAGAACATAAAAAATGAAAAGAAGGTCGAGAGTGGATAGAAAATGAGTGGAGAGAAGAAAGAAAGGGTGAGAAAAGAAAAGTTTGTAAAAAAAGTGGGGAAACACCTTATTTTTTTTGCAAAATCTAATGATTTTAAACATGCCTATCTTTCTGACTTGCCTATGATTTTACTTGTGTATAAGGAGGCAATCTTTAACTCAGATGAGTTAGATTCTTGTGTTCCTAGTGTTGTTCAAGTTCTTTTGCAGGAATTTGAGGATGTCTTTTCGGATGACATTCCTAATGGTTTACCGCCAATTACAGGTATTGAGCATCAAATTGACTTTGTTCCAGGAGCATCTATACAAAATAGGCCAGCTTATAGGAGCAATCCTGAAGAGACTAAGGAACTTCAAAGGCAAGTGGAGGAGTTGAAAGGATATATTCAAGAAAGCATGAGTCCTTGTGCAATTCTTGTGCTTCTTGTTCCAAAAAAGGACAAAACTTGACGAATGTGTTTTGATTGTCGAGCCATCAATAACATCACTGTAAAGTATCGACATCCCATTCCTGAATTAGATGATACGTTGCATGAATTACATTGTTCTCAATTATTTTTGAAAATTGATTTAAAAAGTGGTTATCATCAAGTTAGGATGAAAGAAGGGGATGAATGGAAAACTGTTGTTAAAACTAAATATGGTTTGTCTGAGTGGTTGGTTATGCCTTTTGATTTACTAATGCCCCTAATACCTTTCTAAGATTGATGAATCATGTGTTGCATGCTTTTATTGGTAAGTTTATGGTCGTTTACTATGATGATATCTTGATTTATAGTAAGGAGATTGATGAGCATATAAGTCATTTGACACAAATTCTTGATGTGCTTAGAAAAGAGTCCTTGGATGCTAATTTGAAAATGTGTGATTTTTGCATGGATAGGATTGTTTTTCTTGGATATGTGATTAGTGCAAAAGGTATAGAAATGGATGAGGCTAAGGTTAAGGCTATTCAAGAATGGCCTACACCAAAATCCATAACAGACGTTACAAGTTTTCATGGTTTGGCTAGTTTTTATAGGAGATTTGTCAAAGACTTTAGTATGATTGCCTCTCCATTAACTGAAATTGTTAAGAAAACCATGGTTTTCAAGTGGGGAGAAGAACAAGAAAATGCTTTTAGCTTGTTAAAATGAAAGTTGATTTCGGCACCTTTATCTTTACCTAATTTTAATACAGCTTTTGAGATTGAATGTGATGCTTCGGGAATAGGTATTAGAGCCATTTTAATGCAAGAAAAATGACCCATAACTTATTTTAGTGAGAAACTCAATGATGCAACTCTTAACTATCCCACTTATGATAAGGAGTTGTATGCAGTCGTGCGGGCTTTGGAGACTTGGCAACATTATCTGTGGCCCCGGGAATTTGTCATACATACTGATCACCAATCGTTGAAACATTTGAAGGGTCAAGGTAGGTTAAGTAGGAGACATTCTAAGTGGGTTGAGTTTATTGAAATTTTTCCATATGTGATTAAATACAAGCAAGGTCAGGAAAATATGGTCGTCGATGCCTTGTCACGAAGGTATGTTCTTCTTAATACTCTTAATAATAAATTGCTAGGATTTGAGTATATTAAGTAATTGTATCTTGATGATCATGATTTTGGTGCTATATATGACACATGCAAGGTTTCGACCAAAGATAAATATTTTAGGCATGATGGATTTTTGCTTAAGGAAAATAAGTTATGTTTGGCTAATTGTTCTTTATGTGAATTGCTTGTGAGGGAAGCACATTGGGGAGGTTTAATGGGGCATTTTGGAATTACTAAAACCTTGGAGGTTCTGCATGAGCACTTTTATTGGCCTAATATAAAAAGAGATGTGCAAAGAATGTGTGATAGGTGCATACCATGTATACAAGCTAAATCTAGGGTAATGCCTCATGGATTATACACACCTTTCCCTGTTCGTAAGGAACCTTGGGTTGATATTTCTATGGATTTCATCTTAGGTCTACCTAGGTCTAAGAAAGAAAGAAATTCTATATTTATTGTTGTGGATAGATTTTCTAAAATGGCACATTTCATTGCTTGCCATAAAACAGATGATGCAATAAATATAGCTGGCCTATTCCTTAGAGAGGTCATTAGGCTACATGGTTTCCCTAGGAGCATTGTATTTGATCGAGATGTTAAGTTTTTAAGTTACTTTTGGAAGGTTTTGTGGGGTAAGTTAGGAACTAAACTTTTATATTCTACTACTTGTAATCCATAAATAGATGGCCAAACTAAATTTGTTAACCGGAGTTTGATTCAATTATTAAGGGCTAACTTAAAAATTGGGAAGATTGTTTGTCATTCATTGAATGTGCATATAATCATAGTGTGCATTCTACTACTGATCATTCCCCATTTAAGATTGTTTATGGTTTTCATCCTTTGACACTATTAGATTTGATTCCATTGCCTGTTTATGAAAGAGTTAGTTTTGATGGTAATCAAAAAACACAGGTGGTGAAAGACCTTCATGCAAAGATTCGACAATAAATAGAAAAGAATGAACAATATGCAAACAAAGCCAATAGGGGACGAAAATTAGTGATATTTGAACCAGGTGATTGGGTTTGGGTGCATATGAGGAAGGAAAGGTTTCCTGAACAAACAAGATCAAAGTTGATGCCTCGAGGAGATGGTCCTTACTAGATCATAGAAAGGTTTAATGATAATGCTTACAAAGTGGATCTACCAGGTGACTATGGTGTAAGTGCTACATTCATTGTTTCAAATCTTTCTTCATTTGATGTAGGCGATGATTTGAGGTAGAATCATTTTGAGGAGCGAGGGGATGATGCGATCCAACTATCAAAGGATCCATAGGAGGTTCTAGTTGGTCCAGTTACTAGGCTTAGGGCTAAGAAGTTCAAAGAAGCTTTAAATGGACTTCTTCAAGATACATGGGCTAATGTGGACTTCAAGAATATTTGTTATAATAAATATCAAGCCTTTATTAATCTCATTCATGTTCAAGAAGGGCTTGTTGGTGGAACCAAGGCCGTTACGCAAGGATTGGGAGAAGAAGAATAGATTCAGATAGTTTGATCTTTGGTTACTCTTTTAGTCATAACTGTATCTAACGATCGAATTTTGATGTGATTCTAGTTGTGATGGAAACTAGGCTGCAATACCTTTACAACGGTATAAGGAACACCTTCTACTTCTTTAAGAGGAGAGAGAACCATCTGTTTTAAGTTGGGTCTTATTGCTGCCCTACAAAATGCGGAAACAACGAACTTGTCTTATTTAATTAGTTGGGAAATCAAATTTTAATTATTTTGAGAGGAGAAAATTTGTTTGGGTTCTTAGACTTGTTTATTTGTTTATTTTAATTAGTTTGGGCTATTTTTAGCTTGGGTTGATTATTATTTAATTTGAGCTTATGTGAGATCTATTAGGGAAATAAGGGTTTTGGCTTGGAATATAAATACTCTTTAGGAATAATGTTAGGGAACTTTTTGAACAATATTTTCTAGCATTGTAATCGTCTTTAGTTGCTTCATCTTGGTTCTTGATTGAACATTCAACTCTTCAAAGAATTGACCATTATTTGTTGTGAATTTATACTTCCTCTGCACATCTCCAGGTGTAGGCGTTGTGATCGAGTTGGTTTATAGTCTTGTTGCCTTGGAGCAAGTCTTCCATCGTGATAAGCTCATTAAAATCTCAACAAACTTGGATTAGATTGATCTTGGGGTCGTGAATACCATTAAATTCCTCTAGGTTTCGCATCATAAACAAAAAGCAAGAGCACGCCATAAACACAAGAAAATTCATGATCTTATTGGAGAAAAAGTTTGTTTAACAAAAGGTCTTGTGGCATTACAAGCAAAATTGTCGATAAAACAAAGCCAAAACACCATGTGAGGACATGATCAAAATAGAAGGCATTTATGAAGCAAAGTTCATTTTCCAATGTTGGCGTACTCCCTTTTTCAAAAGCTTTTGTTAGGATCACTTTAATGATGCTGACACTTGGTACCTCATCTTTTTGAAGCTTAATTTCGCACAGCACCTGGATTTTCTTTGAATGTTATCCACCTTGGTTTAATCAATTACATGAGCCTCTTCTTGAAGGCACCACCAGTGTGAATGTTATGCCCTGTAGCATTAGCATGGTATTCACAAGTGAGGTCAGATTTGTACTGATCGGGGTAAGGCCGCTGCAAAGGTGCCTGAGATTCAGGAGCTACTTACCTAATGCTTACCAGCTTTTGATACATCTCATTTAAAGGTAATGGTAGCAGAGGTAGCTATTCTTCGATTTTCTAGTAAAAAAAATTTTGGGGAATTTTTAGGTGGATCTTTGGCTTGAAGATTAATGTTAGAATTTGAGATGAAGGGTTATGGTGTTTTGGAATTAGTTTTTGCTACCCTTATAGTCATCTTCAAAATGCTCGATTTCTTTTCTCTTGACTTCAAAGGCCTTTTTCTCCACATGTGCATAAATTCTACCACTTTTGATTCCTTGCTCTATTCGCTCCACCATGGCTACAACATCCATGAATTGCTATGCAGAACTGCCCATCACATGTTTGTAATAGGGCACTCTTAATGTGTTGGCGAATAATGTCACCATCTCTTTATCTAGAAGTAAGGGATGTACCTGTGCAACAAGATCTCTCTATCTCTTAGCATATTCCCTTATGCTTACGTTATCCTTCTTCTCTAGGGTGGGCAAACTTGTTTTGTCAGGAGCAATGTCCATGTTGTACTTATTTTGCTTGATGAAAGCATCTACCAGATCTTTCCAATTATGGATCCTAGTATTGTCTAATCTAATGTACCTATTCAAAGTTACCCCACTCAAACTATCTTGGAAAAAATGCTTTAGCAATTTTTCATCATGTATTACTTCTTCCATTTTATTACAATATGATTTTAGGTTAGTGACGAAGCATTTTGTCCTAGTGTACTTGATGAAGTCTGGAACACGAAACTTTTTTAATATCATAACATTTAGGATTAGAAATATTTTTGCAACCTGTACTGGGTCATATGAGTTCACCCCTTCAATAGCCGTTATCCTAGCATCCAACATCGCCATCTTATTTCGGTTGATATCCTCTGTTGCTTCTATAATTGTTTGGGTTGCCACAAGATTTGGCGTTGCTGATTGTACAAAAGCTAGTTTTTAATGTGGATCCTGAACACTTTCTCCTATCACCTCTCCATGGTGGTTCATTGCTTGTACTTGAGTAGCCGTTGTGGGTCTAGTTGAAGGACCCTCGCTAGAGGCATTTCTCAGTTCTTGCTCGAGTAGGCTGGTAAGACAAGTCATGTTGGCTTTCAGAGAATCCAGTTCTTCTTGGAAATGAGCATCATGGTGTGCATGCTCTTCATCCCCCATATTTCTCTTGCAAGGTCGAGTGTTGTAAATTCTAGGAGGTGGAGCTCTTTGGGGACATATATTTTGACTTTCGAATAATATGTTATGCATAGTGATGGACATATATGGATGCAAATGTATGTACATACACATCAGGTGAATTATCAGGGAGTTTGTGCCCAAAGACAAGTTTTAGGCCATTACATGAGGGGTAAGCTTTCTATCTGGTCTCAAAGGTCTATGAACTGCCCAGTGACCGCATTAAGTGAAGGTAGGATAGGGGCTTACAAGAAATGGTTGGGGCACGATGTGACCGCCATTATCAAGTAAACTCTCAGCTCATAGTTGAATGTTTCTCGAATCTGAACCCCAACAGAAAGTCATGAGGCAGACCACTACTCCCCACCTAACCTAGAATTGGGTTTATTCACAAAATAAAAATGTATGATGACATTGATTGACACCCGATGTTATGCATGGACTGAAATTATAAATGCATGCTAAAGAAGTAAAAATACATGTTAAAAATAAAATAAGAATAAACAATCAAACGAATAAAGCTTAGTTCAGCTATTTCCCAGTGAAGTAGCCATCTGTCGTGATGATGTTTTTTTTTTTAACTTTGCACCTTGCCATCCCCTTATTGTGGATACAATGGCACAAGGTGAAAGGGGTGTGTTTTATAGTCGTCAAAATTATAGCTATAATTATTAGAAGTCGCCACCTAGTATTTGTTGTTCACGGATTAAGGCAACTATGCACCTAAAGGAGGAATTGGGTGCAAATACAATAAATAATGCAATTTTAAAATCAATTACTTTAAAGTAAAGAGATAAGAGAGAGAGATTGCTAACTCGGTTTTTAACGTGGTTTGGCAAGCCTACATCCACGACTCAAGTACCAACCCGTACTTGAGTATTGTACTCTCTTACTAATCCAAGTAACAAGATTACAATTCCCGCTTGATGAATCCACACCAAGACTTTTACACCACTTGAAGATATGCCCTCTTCAAGATTTTCCTTTTCCCACTTGAAGATGTACCCTCTTCAAGATTTTTCCTTGGTGATGTTCCCTCACCAATATCAAGAGTTTTATACTCAACTCTCAAGAGTCTTACAATGATTGTATTTGAAATACAACAATATACTCTCAATAGTGTGGATATTACAAATAAGGATCTATGATCTTTTTATCTCACTTAATAGCACTTAGAATGTTTGAAGGTGTTTAAGTGTAGTGAGAATGAGAAATACTCTTTGTGTTAGGATATGAAGATTTAAACACAAATATGAGTATTAATGAGGATTGATGATATGAAGGTGTTTATGCACTACTAATTGCCTCACTATAAGATATAGAAGTTGTGTCTATTTAGTTTTGCAATTAAGAGACCTATTTATAAGTTTCTAAAAGAAACTAGTCGTTTATAGTCGTTTTAATGCAACTGTCATATCAAGTGGTCGACCGGTTCAGCTCAAAAGGCAATTTGTCTTCCAAGCGATCGACCGGTTCACTTGGTAACCCAAGCGGTTGACCGGTTCATTCAGAACTCTATTTTGACAAATTATCTTTTCTGAATTTCTTGAGCCGATTGATTATGACTTAGACCTATAATCATCAAATCCTTTTAATGCATGCAATGTGAAGTGTGTGAGTTCATTTTAATTTGTGCTATCAAGTTAGAAATTGAGATTTACATAAAGCACTAAAATGAACACTTATTCTAAGTCTTCACTTGCTTGCATCTTGGACTTCCTAGAGTGATTTCTTCGTGTACTCCATTATGTTTGTTGATGTATTCTTTGTATAATACCTGTTTATAGCTTAATCTCATCCAAGCATATTATTAGTCCATTTTCTTTTTATTGTTATCATCAAAATATATAAAGCATACAAAGTATGACATTATATGTCAACAACTCTCTCTCTAGAAAACAAGCATCAACCAACATCTCTCCCTCCCCTCCAGCCAGCTCCCAACGACCACCTAGCACCACCCCTGTCAGCACCAGCATCTTCTCCTCTATGACAGAAGGTCCATCGTGACCTCTAATAGCAACAAACACAGACTAACAACTTTGAGCACCTCTCCCATTCACACAGGCCACCATTTTTGACGTCATAACCACAGGGAGAACCACCTCAACCTCCTCTACCTGGCAGCAATGGCAACTGAGCCTTTCATCACCGTCGGTCACCCTCTATTTTACCGTTTACGTAACATGTGAATAATACTAATTCACATACTCTTCATGTATTTTTCTCTCTCTTCTTTCCTACTTTAAGTCTTGGGCTGAACTGCTCCCGGCCTAGCCAGTTGGCTGGGCTGGGCTAGCCTAGGCTAGCAGAGGTGGGCCAGGCCCAACTCGAATTTTTTTAAAGAAAAAACTACATAAAAAACCAAAAATGTATTGTTTTCATGCATATGGCTGAATTCCAAGGTTTTCCAATCATATTTTTTGTAAAAAAAAATATATGTTGCATCTTTAACATATTTTGAACAAAAATTGGATAACGTAACCAGTTTATGACTATCCATTGGAAATTTGGACAAAATATAAAAAATACAACTATATCTTACAACTTAATTTTTACGCAGATATATCCAATAATAAATTATTTAGCCTTGAATCTGAATTTTTCTTCATTTTTTCCACAAAAAAAGTACGATCGAGCTCTCAAAAACATTCAAAATTCCCACATAGATTTTTCTACCAACACCAGCCCCTTTTATTTTATTTTTGTTATTTTTAGATAGATTTTAGGGAGTAACCCAAAAATTGGGTTATGACAGAGAGAATCCAAGAAAATGGATGACTTGCCACACTACTTCACGATGAATCAAAGCAACACCACACTTGGGGGTAAGGTCAGACTTGATAAACAATGAAAGTTGAGATCATCGCAGATAGCTCAAAATAGTCATGTGCATACATTTGAGTGGATAACTTACATATGATAAACTTTAATGAGCCATCTATCAAAGAAGCCAACGAAGCTTTGGAGATCAAGGAAAAGACACCCTATGACAATGGAACATTGATAAGAGGGCCCTATATATCAAATCATGTAAGGGGCATGCATGACATCTAACCCCAAAACTTTGTATATATATTATTGAATTTTTTCAAGAATATTCTAATTAAAATCCAACAAGATTTTACTGAATTGGAGAAAAAAAAAAAAGAATCCATGACCTTGGTTGTTTGGCGGAAAAGCAATTATTTTGCAGAAATGGCATCCTCATTTTGTGTTTGACAAGAACAAAATTTCGAAGCTGCTAGTTTGGATTAGAATCCACGGACTGTCGTTCCCTTTATGGTCAAGAAAATGATTGAGCTTGGTGGCAAGCAAGGTTGGTAAGCCACTGTCTTGTGATGAATCTACCTACACTTGCTCAAGATTGGATTTTGCTAGAGTATGTGTTGAGCTGGATGCAGGGATGCCCTTCGTGCACAATTTTGACATTGTCACACCTGTTTCCACGGAACCTCTGCATATAGAGGTGGAGTACGAGTGGAAACCAACTCGATGTGCCTCGTGCAATCTCTTTGGTCACTCGTGCAAGTTTGTAGAGAAGGTGGAACTGGATAAGGTTCCCATTGTTGGAGGGGATTTAGAGGGAACCAATCTTGGAGATAGCTGCTTGCGGGACATTAATGTAAAGGAGAAAACTGTGGACCATAGCAACAGGAGTGAAGACAAACTACCCCAATAGACACGGGGTCCAGCTCAACCTACATTCAACAGGGGAAAGCTAAGGGGAAAGCTAAGAAAGGCACAAATTCTCAGCATAATGCAGGCACCACTACGGCTCAACCAGTTAAGGAGACCCATGAGAAGGGTAAAAAAGTGATCGTGGACACTGGGCATGACCTAGAGCTCGTTGAATTGGATGATGATGCTCTAAAGGATGTGGTTCATGAGACCCAGTGTTGCCCTGACAACAAAGTGACTTTTTTCCAAACTCAGAATTCTGCTGGAGATGGTGATACGTCGAATGGGGATTCCCCAGTGGTGGACACCAATGAGCCCATAGAGAATTCTTCTCTAGCTTACACAAAAGTTAAGAAGAAAAAGGGAGGAAAGAAGAAGGGGAAGGAGGTTCACTACCTCTAATCCCAGGTTGGTTTTTTGTTTTTACATGAATAATTTTTATGTTAGGTTCTTGGAATATTAGGGGTCTTAATGGCCCAAATAAGCAAAAAGTGGTCCATGATTGGATTTTGCGGAATAATCTGAAAATTGTTGGAATGCTAGGAACTAAGGTCTTGCATGAGAATGTTGAGAAGGTTCAGAGGGGTTTGAACTTGACTGGGTGGAATTTTTGTTCAAATGGGACTTCGGGTAACAACACTAGAATTATTATTGGGTGGGATTCTACTGAATGCCTTGTCCATTGCATCCATTCGGCCCAGCAATGGATGACATGTGAAGTAAGGAATTTGAAAAGCAACATGAGATTAACAGTCACTTTTGTGTATGGAATGAATACCCCAGCAGATAGGCAAGATCTTTGGGATTATTTGTGTAGGCAAAGTATTGGGCAAGGTCAAAGAAGTTTGGCTGCTCATGGGTGATTTTAATGCCACACTCAAGCCTTCTGATAGTAAAGGGGGAGATGTTAGTTGGACAGGGCATAAAAATGATTTTGGGAATTGTCTTCTTGTTGCGCAATTGCACTCTATTTCCTATAGTGGGCTAAGATATACTTGGCATAATGGGCAGGATCACCAAAAAATGATTATTAAGAAGTTGGACTGGGTTCTCGGTAATTTGGGCTTCACCTTGGCTTGGCCGAATGCCCAAGCTATTTTCCAGCCTAGAAGCCTGTCAGATCATAGTGCCATGGTATTGCATTTGTACCCTAAGCAGGTCCCCCCGCCCTTGCAGTTCAAATTTATGAACTTATGGACACAGCAGGAGGACTTCTTGCCAATTGTCTCTAATGTTTGGCAGGATCGGGTACGGGGCAGTGCAATGTTTCAGTTGACCACAAAGCTAAACAAAGTTAAAGCCCACTTGAGGAATTGGCACAAGCATCACAGGCAGGATATATCGGGTAAAGTGTTGCAAGCTAGGGAAGTGTGGGAGAAGGCTCAGACTCACCTTGACAGGGATCCTTTGAATGATAGGGTAAAATCAAAAGAGAGACAAGCAACCCATAAATACCACAAGCTAATGCAAGATGAGGAATCCTTCTATAAGCAGAAGTCTAGAATTCAGTGGCTAATGCTGGGGGATAAAAACACGTCCTTTTTTCACAAAAGTGTTAAGCACCGACAGTCTAGAAATCGGATTCACAGTCTAAAGGACAATGATGGCCAAGATGTCCATGATCAGAAGGGTTTGGGGGATTTGGCAGTGCAGTACTACAAGGGCATTATGGCTCCCACAACTTTTCATCCTCATGAAATGGGTACTGACAGGTTCCCTCCCCCATCTCCCCTACTGTTCAGCAAGAGCTTGCAGCTCCAGTTACGGAGGAGGAGATCAAGATGTTGGCCATGTGTGCATCAATTGTCCCGTGGCGGAGGCCGGGTGGGCCAAGTCACAATCGAATGTCGTGGGCGCTTGCATGCTGAATGCGGTATAAGGATAGGGTATGCGCCTCTTCTATCACCAATTGGTTTTAGAAGAGTTGGTAGCGCCTGAGGTCCTACAATTGGTATCAGAGCCAAGGTCACGAGTTTGATTCCCAGCGGGAGCAATTGCTGAGGGGGAGATTGTTGGCCATGTGTGCATCAATTGTCCCGTGGCGGAGGCCGGGTGGGCCTAGTCACAATCGAATGTCGTGGGCGCTTGCATGCTGAATGCGGTATAAGGATAGGGTATGCGCCTCTTCTATCACCAATTGGTTTTAGAAGAGTTGGTAGCGCCTGAGGTCCTACACAAGAGAGCCCTCTTCTCGATTCCTGATGGTAAATCCCCAGGGCCTGATGGTTTCTCTACTCTTTTCTTCAAACATTGTTGGCACATTGTGGGAATTGATTTTACAAAGGCCATCCAGAGCTTCTTCAGTAATGGCATCATGCCAAGGTGTATTAACGCAGCAACGATAGTGCTCAATCTGAAGGTGGAGAACCCCAGTTGTATGGAAGATTACAGGCCTATCTCCTGTTGTAACGTGGTGTATAAGACTATATCAAAAGTCATTGCCGAGAGATTGAAAAAAGCCCTTAAAGTGATTGTGGGTCCTGCTCAAACAGCGTTCATCCCGGGAAGACAAATTTCTGATGCCATTTTGCTCTCCCAGGAGCTCATGCAAGGGTATCACTTGACTTCTGGCCAGCTGAGATGTGCTATGAAAATTGATTTAAAGAAAGCCTTCGATACGGTGAGATGGGATTTTCTTTTTGATGGCTTGTCTCAAATTGGGATTCCTATGGACATGATCAATTGGATTAGGGCGTGTATCTGCAAACCTTACTTTTCGGTGAGCATCAATGGGACCCTCCAAGGCTGGTTCCACTCCACGCAGGGGCTGCGACAAGGTGACCCTTTGTCCCCTTATCTTTTTGTCTTAGCCATGGAAGGGCTAAATGGGCTGGTCAAGGAGGCAACTAGTAACCCGGGTTTTCAATACCACTGGAGATGTGCAAATTCAAAAATCACCCATCTTTGTTTTGCTGATGATTTGCTTATGTTCAGCCATGCAGACGTTGCTTCGGTTTCCATCATTAAAGAAGTGTTGGAAAAATTTACGGCCCAATCAGGGCTTAGCATTAATAATGCAAAAAGTTCTCTTTTTCTATCGGGAGTGAATGAGGCTATGAAGGAGGATATTAAAAGTATGCTAGGTTTCAACCTAATGGCTCCCCCTGTAACATACTTGGGAGTACCCCTGTTGACAAAGAGGCTCAAGAAAAGTGATTGCGTCCTATTGTTAGATAAAATTATTGCTCGTATTAAGTTGTGGACGACGACATCTCTAAGCTACCGCGGGGAGATTGCAGCTCATAAAATCCACCCTCTTCTCCATGCAGGATTATTGGTCTTTAATGTTTGTGCTTCCTGTTTCAATCATAAAGAACATTGAAAGCACCCTTATTGCCTTCCTTTGGCGTGGGGCAACACTGTCTAGAGGAGGAGCCAAGGTTAGCTGGGACCAACTTTGTCTTCCTTTGCAGGAGGGAGGGCTTGGGATTAAAAGGCTTCGGGATTGGAATCAAGTAGCAGTTAGCAAGCATCTTTGGAGGATTCTTGCAGAGACTTCTTCCATTTGGTTAGCTTGGGTCCACCGAGAGATCATCAAGGGAAGATGTCTATGGGAGATTAAAGCAACGGGGAAATCCTCCTGGGCTTGGAAGACAATCTTGGCTAGTCGGGACAGGTATAGAGGCATGTTTACGTCGCGGATTGTCAATGGTGAAAACACCTCTCTTTGGTTTGACTGTTGGCTAATAGATAGTAGCTGTATTTTTGGGTCCAACCTGCGAGAATGTTAGCTTCAATTGGCCTTCCTTGGACGACAACTGTTGCAAGTATTATCAGAAATGGAGACTGGCACTTCCCCTCAGGCCCCCCCGAGCTACATGCTATCTGGGATAAAATTAAGTGCAAGCCCCAGATGGACAAGGCAGATACTACTGAATGGAAAGGTCACTCTAAGGGCAGATCAACATTGCTTCTGCATGGAACCACATTAGAAAGAAAAAGCCTTTAAATATTTTTGCTAACCTTGCATGGTTCCCTGACCATGTGCCGAGAATCTCCTTTATATTCTGGTTGGCAACGAGAGGGCGGCTGGCCACAATGGACAAGCCATATGTGTCCAGAATTATCACCTCAGACTTATGTGTGTTGTGTGGTGAAAGAACTGAAACTCATGCTCATTTATTTTACCAATGTAGCTACTCAAGTAGGGTTTGGAATGCCATTATTTCAAAGGTGGGAATTGATGTGGCTGAGTTTTGCAGGCCCTCTTGTACAGTTCCTTTTTTTTAATCCATCTTCTTTGTCCAAAAAAAAAAGTTTTTGAACCATATAGTAGGGAAATCAGTTCAAACCCTACAAATGAGGAATTCTAGATTAGCAAGAAGCACCGAGTGGCCAACCTTTGTTACTGGAAAACTCTAGCTAACAAAAAGTGTAGAGTTTCCGATTTTATTGCTAGGAAGTTCTAGTTACCGAGAAGCGCTGAGTGGTCAATATTTGTTACCAAAAATTTCAATGATTAAGAAGCATCGAGTGGCTAATCTTTGTTACTGGGAAATTCCATCTAGCAAGAAGCATTGAGTTGTCGATTTTGTTGCTAGGAAGTTCCAGTTACCGAGAAGTGCCGAGTTGTCAACCTTTGTTACCAAGAAATTTCAGTGATTAAAAAGCGTCAAGTGGCCAATCTTTGTTACCGGTAAATTCTATCTAGTAAGAAGCATTGAGCTGTCAATTTTGCTACTAGGAAAATCCAAGTTATCAAGAAGTGCCGAGTGGCCTACCTTTGTTACCAAGAAATTCCAGAGATCGAGAAGCAACGAGTGGTCAACCTTTGTACTAGGAAATTCTAGCTAGCAAGAAGCGTCGAGTTGCCAACCTTATTATCAGGAATTACAAGACAATCCAGTTGTCGAGTTTCCAACCTTATTATTGAGAATTACAAGACAATGTTGTTGTCGAGTTGCCAATCTTGTTATTAGGAAATTCAATCATCAAGAGGAGTGAATGTAAACCATATAACCCTGCAACAACCACGGAAATTCATGAACTTGATCGAAGCTCATCATCAAGGAAGAAGATAAGAAAGAACCTTGTCACCAGGAATCATAGTAGTTTCAATCATGCAAAGAAGGAAAATGCCCTTTTGCTAGGAATTTCTAAAAAAAAAGGGTTAAACCTCAGCATCAAGAAGGATGACAACCCACCGTCAATAATTCAAACCTTATTATCAAGAAGGTCAATTTTCATTGTTACAATCAATATCTTCTAGATTCAACTGAAGAAGTTGAGGTTAAAGGGGATCGCCAGATGTGATCTTAAGTTAACATGAAGTTCAGGTTAAAGGGGATCGCTAGATGGGATCTCAGGTTAACCGAAATCAAGCCAAAAGAAGTTGAGGTTAAAGAGGATCGCTGATTGTGCATAAAAAGTATCGTTAAGTCTTTTATTTTACATATTTATTTATTGTTTTTATTTGGGATTTTATAATAATTGATGTGTTTTTTAGTAATGAATTTCTTTTAATGTTTCGACAAGTTTTTGGAGCTTAAATGAATTATTTCAGGAAATTTAAACGTTGAAATTTGGAAAAAAGAATTGGAGGAGAAATCTATGGAAAGCTGGAGGGAAGATTGCTACTTTATCTTGGGTCAAAAAGAAGAAAGATTCAGCTAAAAAAGAGGAAGAAAATCAGACACAAAAATCTTCTCCAAGTTGCCGAAATAATAAGTTTTTCAGAACACCTTTCGGAGTTTCAGTCATAACTTTTGACTCCGAGATCCAACTTGTATGGTTTTTGATGTTCATGAAAGCTAACAGAAATGCCTACAACTATATGTCTAATAGCTGTCTCCAGAAAACGCTTGTAAAGTGGGGTAAAGTGCAGTACAAAGTTGGCATCAAATCAGGCACAAGAATATGCTCCAAGTTGCCAACATAATAAGTTTTCCAAAACACCTTTCGGCGTGTCGGTCATATCGTTTGACTCAGAGATCCAAATTATATGTTTTTTAATGTTCTGGGAAGCTAACAGAAAGGGCTATAAATATGTGTCTAATAGCCTTCTCTAAAAATCGCTCCTAAATAGGGTGAAATTGCAGTCCAAGTTAGCTTCAGATCTGTCTTGCAATATTTTCCGAGATTGTGTTTTGTTCTTCTTGTTTTAGATTTCTGTTTTATTTTAGTTGTAAAACTTATTATTTCAGTTTGATTCAAGTTATTTCATGTTTATTAGAGTGTTATTATATATAATTATGGTTGGCTAATCTCTTTCTTGGATCCAAATCAAGGATGATGGTGATTGAGGTGAGTTCTTTAAGATATGAATGAATCCTAATGTCTATCTTCAAATTTTATTCATGAATGTTTTGTTATTGCAAAGAAATTTTAGAAATCATCTAAGTAATGTTATAATCTTGAATTTTTATGAACAAAACTTAGTTTTGGTATAGAGATTGCTTAATTCAATGTCTTACTTAATATGAAAACACTCGTTTATTCTTAAGCAATAATCATCTTCATGTTTTAGATCTTCATTGTAATATCTTCCGATCTAATATCACCATCGTTGATATTAGGTTGAGTTATCTTATATATGTTGAAGGATTCACCAATACATCACCATTAAAATTGATTTGGAACCAAGACTTACCTTTTCTTGTCATTTAAAATCTATTTACTCTTTTTCATCTTCGAAAACAAATCCATTCTCCCAAGATATTTTTTTTTGTTACCTAGCTTAATTTCTAAATCTAGCTCTCTGTGGATATGACCTCGATCTTACCGAGTTAATTGCTACATCGCACACTCATGCACTTGTGAGTTAAAACAAGCCGATCATAAATAGCGGTCAAGCAATTTTGGCGCCGTTGCCGGGGAGCTAGCAAGCATAGGTAACAAATTTAGTTTTGATTATTGAAAAAAAAATATACAAAATAAAAAAAAAAACTCAAATGTCTGATCTTACCGCCTAAAAAAAAGAAAAAAATAAATAAAAATTGACCTCAACTTTTTGGATATTGGACTGTGGACGGATATTGGACTGTGGACTGGACTACTAATTGTTGGATTATGATTGGTTCAACCACCTCTTGTTTATTTTATTTTATTTTGTTATGCTTTTTTATCTAATATTTATTGTTTTAAGTTCTTGGCCGGTATTACCGCCTTTTTATTCATGCTTGTTACAATTATCTTTTAATGTTTATTGTTGTTAATATTGCTTATTAGTTAGAGTGTGTATTTCCTAATTTGTTGTATTTTTTTTTCTTTCAGCTATTACTTTATCTTTTACGTTTCATTTACTTTTATTTGCAATCTTATTTTTCTTTCTCTTTTCCTTTCATATTCATATAACTGTTATATTATATTCCATCATGGCTAATGTTGAAGATATAGAGGGTGAAGGGAGTGTTCAAGGTAATGGACCTCCACAATTCAATGATCAACCTAATTTCCGAACCCTTCGAGAGTATCTTCACCCGACAAGACAAAGTACACCTTCGTGTATTATATTGCCTCTTAACCAACAAGCTTTCAATTTGAAACCGGGCATGATTCAACTCTTCCCACATTTCATGGTATGGATTCTGAAAATCCATACATACACATTAAGGAGTTTGAAGAGGTATGCAATACCTTTATTGATAGAACATGCACGGAGGAAACCGTTCGGCTTAAATTGTTCCCATTCTCTCTAAAGGATAAAGCCAAGCTTTGGCTAAACTCATTGCGTCCTAGGTCTATAGGTACATGGAGGGAAATGCAAGCTGAATAAATAAATAAAAATTGACCTCAACTTTTTGGATATTGGACTGTGGACGGATATTGGATTGTGGACTGGACTACTAATTGTTGGATTATGGCTGGTTCAACCACCTCTTGTTTATTTTATTTTATTTTGTTATGCTTTTTTATCTAATATTTATTGTTTTAAGTTCTTGGCCGGTATTACCGCCTTTTTATTCATGCTTGTTACAATTATCTTTTAATGTTTATTGTTGTTAATATTGCTTATTAGTTAGAGTGTGTATTTCCTAATTTGTTGTATTTTTTTTTCTTTCAGCTATTACTTTATCTTTTACGTTTCATTTACTTTTATTTGCAATCTTCTTTTTCTTTCTCTTTTCCTTTCATATTCATATAACTGTTATATTATATTCCATCATGGCTAATGTTGAAGATATAGAGGGTGAAGGGAGTGTTCAAGGTAATGGACCTCCACAATTCAATGATCAACCTAATTTCCGAACCCTTCGAGAGTATCTTCACCCGGCAAGACAAAGTACACCTTCGTGTATTATATTGCCTCTTAACCAACAAGCTTTCAATTTGAAACCGGGCATGATTCAACTTCTTCCCACATTTCATGGTATGGATTCTGAAAATCCATACATACACATTAAGGAGTTTGAAGAGGTATGCAATACCTTTATTGATAGAACATGCACGGAGGAAACCGTTCGGCTTAAATTGTTCCCATTCTCTCTAAAGGATAAAGCCAAGCTTTGGCTAAACTCATTGCGTCCTAGGTCTATAGGTACATGGAGGGAAATGCAAGCTGAATTTTTGAAAAAATACTTCCCCACTCATAGGACAACAACCTTACAACGTCAAATGATGATTTTTTCTTGTAGTCCAAATGAGTCATTTCACCAAGCTTGGGAAAAGTTTAAAGACTTGTTGAATGCTTATCCCCACCATGGTTTTGAGATGTGGAGGTTAGTGAGTTTCTTCTATGACTCTCTTACCGCAGATTTTAAAAAGCTAGTGTCGACCATGTGTAATGGTGAGTTTTATGACAAAGTACCAAGTGAAGCCTTTGATTTTTTTGATCAATTGGCTGAAAACACAAAGCAATGGGAAACTTCTTTCCCACTTCAAGTTGACTCTAGAAACACCGTTTCTCATTCAAGTGGGAGGTTCCAATTGAAAGAGACTGATGACCTTAATGCTAGATTAGCCTCATTGGCTAGAAAAGTAGAGTCTCTTGAGATTAAAAAAGTGCATGTCATAAGTGAACAACAAGAGGAAAGTTGTATTGTTTGTGAGGGTAAAGGGCATAGGACAACTGAGTGCCCTACTATTCCAACTTTCAAGGAGGTGTTATATGGCCAAACTTCTGATTCAAGTAATGTTAGAAAGTCATTTTCAAACCAAGCAGGCAATCCCTACTCTGATACTTATAATCCTGGATGGAGGAACCACCCAAATTTTGGATGGAGAAATGAGGGCTCTTCAGTACCTCAAACATTTCAACCTCCACCCCAACCATTTCATGCTCCCACACATAACACATACCAACCACCTCATAAGAGATCCCTAGAGGATACTCTTCAACAGTTCATGCAAACACAAGGAGGAATCAATAACCAAGTTAACAAATTTCAAGATCAGACCAATAGGACTTTAGATGACATTCGAAGTCAACTAACCAAATTGACTCAATCACTAAGCATTCAAGAGAAGGGGAAAAACCCAGCTCAACCAAAGCCAAATCCTAGAGGTCAGATGCATATAAGTGAATCCTCACCTGGTGAATCCTCAAACCATGAACAAATCCAAGCCATCACCACCCTCATAAGTGGAAAGATTATTGCCAAAACTATAGGTTTTGGGATTCCTAAAGGAATTGTGGAGGAGAAATCTAGGGAAAGTGAAGAAGGAATCAAAACACAAGTGACAAATGAGAGCTTGAGTGAGAAAGAAGGTGAGATAAACGAGAGAGAGAAGAGTGAGAAAGGAGATGATTCAACAAAAAATGGAGGCAAGGTGAGTGATTTAGAATTTGTTCCTAGACCACCATTTCCACAAAGGTTAGGAAATCCAAGCCATCACCACCCTCAGAACAAATCCAAGCCATCATTTCCAAAAAATGAATCCTCAAACCATGAACAAATCCAAACCATGAAAAATGAATCCTCAAACCATGAACAAATCCAAGCCATCACCACCCTCAGAAGTGGAAAGATTATTGCCAAAACTATAGGTTTTGGGATTCCTAAAGGAATTGTGGAGGAGAAATCTAGGGAAAGTGAAGAAGGAATCAAAACACAAGTGACAAATGAGAGCTTGAGTGAGAAAGAAGGTGAGATAAACGAGAGAGAGAAGAGTGAGAAAGGAGATGATTCAACAAAAAATGGATGCAAGGTGAGTGATTTAGAATTTGTTCCTAGACCACCATTTCCACAAAGGTTAGGAAAATCTAAACATGATCTTATGAACTCGGAAATCTATGAATTGTTCAAACAAGTAAAAGTAAACATTCCACTCCTTGAAGCAATTAAACAAGTCCCATCTTATGCAAAGTTCCTTAAGGACTTATGCACAGTCAAAAGGAGATTGAATGTGAAAGAAAGAGCCTTTCTAACTGAACATGCCAGTGCCATCATCCAGTTTAAGACCCCTCCCAAATACAAAGATCCTGGTTGTCCCACCATTTCATGCATTATTGGAAGTCATAATGCATGAAATGGTGGGACAACCAGCTTGATAGACCAAGCTTTGTTGGATTTAGGAGCAAGTGTGAATTTAATACCCTACACTATTTACAAACAATTAGGTCTAGGGGAAATCAAGCCTACTCGAATCACCCTTCAATTAGCTGATAGGTCAATCAAGATTCCTAGGGGTGTTGTTGAGGATGTATTGATCCAAGTAGATAAATTCTACTTTCCTGTTGATTTTGTAGTGTTAGACACCTCACCTGTTCAAGGTTCTAATGCTCCCATCCTAGTCATCTTAGGTAGACCTTTCCTAGCTACATCCAATGCTTTAATTAACTGTAGGAATCGGGTGATGAAATTGTCTTTTGGGAATATGACATTGGAGATAAATATTTTCGATATCTCCAAACAAATTGGTGAACATGAGGACATTAGAGAGGTAGATTTGATTGAAACTGTTTGTCAAGAACACTTTGAGAGAGAAGGGATAAAGGATCCATTAGAGAGAACTTTAATTCATGATGAAAGATTTTGTTCTTTGGAATGTGTTGATGAGGAAGTAAGAGAACTCGAGACATATCTAGATCCAATGCCTATTATGTCAACGGGTCAATGGACTCCATTGTTTAAGCCTTTGATTTCAGCCCAAGTGAAAGTTGAGACATCTCTTGTTCAACCTTATAAGCCAGAAAGGAAGCCTTTACCGAGTGATCTTAAGTATGCATTTCTAGGGGAAGATGAATCATATCCTATTGTGATTTCATCAAAACTTAACATAGAGCAGGAACAAAAGCTTTTGAAAGTGGTGAGAAAACACAAGAAAGCAATTGGGTGGACAATTACTGACTTGAAAGGAATTAGCCCTCTTTTATGTACACATAGAATCTATCTTGAAAAAGAGGCTAAATCTGCGAGGCAAATGCAAAGACGATTGAACCCACCCATGAAAGAAGTAGTGAGAGGTGAAGTTCTTAAGCTACTTGATGCATGTATCATTTATCCCATTGCAAACTCAAAATGGGTTAGTCCAACCCAAGTTGTCCCTAAAATAGCTGGAGTCACAGTAGTGAAGAATGCAAATAATGAGCTAGTGCCAACTAGAATCCAAACTGGATGGCGTATGTGCATTGATTATCGTAAGTTGAACATGGTGACTAGGAAGGACCATTTTCCTCTTCCATTTTTAGACCAAGTGCTTGAAAGAGTAGCAGGAAGAGCTTTCTATTGTTTTCTTGATGGATACTCAGGTTACAACCAAATTGAGATTTCATTAGAGGACCAAGAAAAAACCATGTTCACTTGTCCTTTTGGTACCTATGCTTATAGAAGAATGCCCTTTGGCTTGTGTAATGCCCTAGCCACTTTTCAAAGATGTATGATGAGTATCTTTAGTGACTTGGTGGAAAGTTTTTTGGAAGTTTTCATGGATGATTTTTCAGTTTATAGGGATTCTTATGAGTTGTGTCTAATGCATTTAGAAAAAGTTCTTGAAAGGTGTGAGGAGAGCAATCTTGTACTTAATTGGGAGAAGTGTCATTTTATGGTGACACATGGCATTGTCTTAGGTCACATTGTCTCTTCAAAAGGGATAGAGGTAGATAAGTCAAAAGTTGAAGTCATTCAAAAATTACCTACCCCAGGACTGTGAAAGATGTGAGATCCTTTTTAGGACATGCTGGTTTTTACCGAAGATTCATTCATTCATTCAGTACCATTGCCAAACCATTGTGTAACTTGTTGTCACAAGATGCCCAATTTGATTGGACATCCAAATGTCAAGAAGCTTTTGAAAAGCTTAAAGGGTTGTTGACCACTACACCAATCATGCAAGCTCCTGATTGGTCTCTACCATTTGAACTTATGTGTGATGCTAGT
This sequence comes from Salix exigua, assembly GCA_032356905.1. Lineage (NCBI taxonomy): Eukaryota > Viridiplantae > Streptophyta > Magnoliopsida > Malpighiales > Salicaceae > Salix > Salix exigua. The sequence continues at coordinate 12,767,072 of CM063606.1, read as the reverse complement.
GATTTTGCAATAGGTGCTGTTTTAGGGCAAAGAAAAGATAAGAAACCTCATGTAATTTATTATGCTAGCAAGACTTTGAATGATGCTCAATTGAATTATACTACAACTGAAAAAGAACTCTTAGTTGTGGTATTTGCTTTAGACAAGTTTCGGTCTTATTTGGTTGGATCTCTTGTTATTGTTTTCACTAATCATGCAGCATTGAAATACTTGCTCACAAAACAAGATTCCAAGCTACGTTTGATTCGATGGATCCTCCTACTACAAGAGTTTAACCTTGAAATTCGAGATAAAAAGGGAGTGGAGAATGTAGTGACTAATCATTTATCCCGTCTTTCAAGCTATGAGAACATAGTAGATGAATCTCCAATAAATGAACTCTTTGTTGATGAAAATTTATTTTTTGCAGGTAATGTCTCCTACATTGGCTCTCCATGGTATGCTGACATAGCAAATTACCTAGCCACAAGTCAGATTCCTTCTCATTGGTCTAAACTTGACAAACATAAATTCTTGCGCAATGTGCGTACCTTTT